>VWYP01028703.1:0-48010 GCA_013400435.1 Pycnonotus jocosus | reverse complement strand
ACAGCTGCACAGATGTACCATGGCTGCTCTTATTTGTCCTCTTCTGCATAGGAATGGTGAGTAAAATGCAGAAAAATTTGTAAATGTTATATAGTCGAAGAGTTTGCATTCATAAGATTTTAAAAAATTTAAAAACCTGTCAGTAACCTAATCACTGGCAAAGATCAGGATATATTTGCATGGCAACCATCAGCTGTAGAAGACAAATGAGTAGTATGTACATATCAAAGGCCTTTGGTAGGGATCCATGATTTATTGTTGGTGCCAGTTCTTGCTCCAGCTTCTCTTGCCCTGAAACTGCAGTCTCAGTGGTAAGTGATTTTTCAGCATGGTGAATTATCACTTGACTCATTTTTCCTTGTGGGACTCTGCATATCCCAGAAATGATAACTGGGAGTCTGGTAAACAATTCTGTGAATCACAGTAAACTTTTTTGTGAGAAACAAAGATTCTGACTATCAAAGAATTAACTGGCTCTTTGTTTATTTGTTAATTTATTTTTTATTGTATAGTTAGTAGAAGCAGCTGTTGTTAACAACTGTATTACTAATGATAAGCTTGCTCTTTCGAAGTTTTAACAGTTCTGTCCTCTGTGATGACACCATCCCCCTTTTCAAGTCAGCCTCACAATACTCTACACTTTCTATTAAAAAAACCTCCAAAACCTGCAAATTAATGAAAACTAGAAGTACATTTCTTTCCATTTTGTTTTGTTTCATGGGCCTATGTTTGCTACTCTTCTTAAATAGAGAATGTCCACTGCTGTCTTGTACTGGTGTGTTGCAAGCAGGTGTCCTTAGAGGAGTTTGGGGCTTACGTGCTCTCAGCTTTCTTTTCTGCTCTCTTGGTCTCTGGTGTTTGGAATAATTCCACTGAAAAATTTCTTCTACTTTACCCAGGGTGTTTTTCAATGGTTGGTCTTCAAATATAAAAATTATAATGATTATTTAAAGTCATATGAATTACGGTGTCACTGTAATGTGAATTTCTTAAATTGCAAAAAAAGCAAAGCACTTCCTGAAACAAGTAGATTTCTTTTGCATTTTTTTTTTCTGGTTCTGTTGATGTTCCCTGATTCTTCAGTTATACTTATCTATTGCCCAATTAAATTAGTTTTCTGTGCATGAGTGTCCCAAATTTTCTTGTCTAAGCAATGCAATATACAGAGCAATCATCCACCTGGGTCACATAGTTACCATTCTAGGAGACTTCACTTGCAGTGTGAGCCACCCACATTTTCACTGTTCCCTGCCGACGTCATTACCTGTTGTCATCATTTCATCTCATCCTGCCACTGCCATCTGTTGCTCCAGGCACTTGTCTCAGCTGTTTATCCCACTTCCACTTCTCAAATCTTAGCCTGCCTCGCATGTAAAATCAGTTCCTTGGTGGTAGTGGAATGAGCTGATGGTTCATTTCTCCCTATTGATAATTTGCTAATAAAGCTTTTGGGCCAGTCTCTTGTTTGCACAATCATTGCC
This sequence comes from Pycnonotus jocosus, assembly GCA_013400435.1. Classification (NCBI taxonomy): domain Eukaryota; kingdom Metazoa; phylum Chordata; class Aves; order Passeriformes; family Pycnonotidae; genus Pycnonotus; species Pycnonotus jocosus. The sequence goes on along the minus strand of VWYP01028703.1, from coordinate 46,529 downwards.
TTAATCTTGGTTTTGCTTGTGAAATACCTCTGGACATTCACAGCAAAACCTGCCTACTTTTGGGTATTTTCCACATTACTTGGTCTGAACCATTTTGCTTTGCGTCTGTTTCATTCCTACATTTAAAACAAGCATCTGAAACCGTAGTGGCCTTGACCTGGTCACTTGCTTTAAGAGGATTTCCTTAAAAGAAACTTGTATATAGGCCTCTTCATTCTAGCTCATCTTTAAAAGTACTGAATTTAAAAGAAAGGGAAAAAAATCTGTAAGCAAGAAAAATCTGGATTGTGTGCAATTGTCTAAGGTCATAGCAATCATTGACAATGCCATCTCTGCCTGTAGCTCTTCTTCACTGCCTGCCCTTGCCCACTTGCTGGCTTCTCCCTTCTGCTTCATGCCGGCTTGCTGACAATATGACTTTCAAGTAAACCACATATGGGAGTCTTAACCGTGGTTGTATAATATCCAGTGTTAGATGTCTGAATCCTCTTTTAGCTTGCATTCACAACAGTTTTCTGTGATAATCCCTGTCTTTCCTTTTCCAGTCCGAAAGAATTTTTAGACAATCTCTGCTTAGAAATAAGTTAATAAAACTGACTTTTCCCAGCTGTCAAACAGAGTATTGCTAAACTGTGGGATTTTTTTATTCTTCCAGGGTTTTATCTGTGGCTTTTCAATAGCTACAGGAGCAGCTGCGAGACTGCTTTCGGGATATGACAGTTATGGAAATATTTGTGGACAGAAAAATGTCAAGGTGGAGGGAGTAGTCAACAGTGGTCTGGACCTCACACACAAGAAGTAAGTATGTGATAGAATTTTTGCATTCTGTAAATCAGGAAAAGCAAAACCTTTCTTTCTTTGAGAGTGGTTTTAAATAAAGTGGGAAAAGAAATGTGCTAACTCATTACAACTTGTCCTTCGACACTTTTCTCACTTAGAGGACAGCAATCTTTTGTAACAACCAGTAACATTATTCTGTATGTTGGCAGATGTGCAATATGAGTACAGCTAAGACATTGAGGAGTTACTTTTTCTCAGTATCCATTTCATGTAGTATATTGTACTAGGCTGCTGAAAAGTCTGGCTTGTTAGAGTTTAAGTGTGATAAGTATTCTCAGAGTTGGGAGCAGGCTTTGATAGCAGTTTGCTTTTGATGTTATATGCTTGGTTTCTGCCACTACATGTAAGGGGAGATGAGATATATCTGGCACATTGGAATAAGACCTTAAAATTTAAACTGTAGGCACAATGTATATATTTGTAGGCACAATGTATATATTTGACTTTTGGAGAAAATGCATGAAACTTTAGAGGTGTGCACAGCTTTGATTAAGTAGCGTCTTGTTAAAACTCGTACTCAGAGTTTAGGTACTTCCTATTTGTTGCACAAGAAGGATCACACTGCAGTAGTGGTACTGGAGCAGTCTCAAGAATTTTGCACTGGCAGATCGAATACCTGTGAATGTCTATTGACGCTTGTCTTGTCAAGCAGGCAGGCTCAGAGTCCTTCTCTGCAACTTGGGTGACTTTAGAAAGTGAACTGTTTAGCTTAGTAAAGTGATATTAACTGACACCAAAAAATGTTTTTTTCACTGTCACTTACTTCAAGAAGCTAAAAAGTTACTAGTTTCTGAGTATGGTAGTCTTTTGCTTCACACTTTCAGGCTAACAGAAATTTGATGATTTTCATAAATTATTTTGGAAGCATGCTTTCCTAACATCTCCTTATTTTGAATTTATATTCTAAAGACTTCTAAATATTTCATTTAAGATTTGATGTAGATAGTGGTTACCATAAAGATTTGAGATATATAAAATGTTTGGAACTCTTTACAGATATCTTCCGTCAGAAAAATAATTTCTTCATCTAATCCCATTTTTCAAGAAGGTTGAAAGTCTTAAAGCTTATGCAGCATAATTTTCCTATTTTTTTTACATAAATATTTCTTTCTAAACCTATGTGTATACAGTACAAAATTGTGATTCTACTGTTCTGAGAAAAAATAAAAATTTTAAAATCATAAGTTTACCTTTAGAAAGAAATGGTGTCTGAGTTCATGTGAAAGTAGAGAAACTCAGACACCTTATTGAAATGTAATAATTAATATGGTGATAGTATTCTACATGTGACATGTCAGACCATCATGTGAGGAAACCTACCACTAAGTAAATTCCTCTTGTAAAAGCAAGCTCAAAAGACAGCAGATAAAAAGAGAGACTGTTTTTAACTCAGCTAATTGACAGACTCTGTAGTTTGTCAAGAAGTCTTAATGAGATTCAAAAGAATTATGCTTTTCTAACAAAGATGTCATGGCATGAGGCATGATCTAAGCAAGTTAATAGATGCACACGTATGAGTTTTAGCCATCTCTATTTGGTTAAGAGAAAACCCTCTGCTAAGGCAGATTTTGTTTAACTGTTCACATGAAGTGCCTGGTACAGTCTAGGGTATCCAGTTTTGGAAGAGATTGGTTCTTATAGAAGTGAGTGATCCTTCTCTCACACCCCATAGTTTCTTCTGAAAAATTGCCAAGTAAATTTGAAAAGCTATCTGCTTTGCATCTGTGTCTAGCAGATGGAGTTCCTACAGTGTCTGAGGTGAAGTTCATGGGAGTATTTAATGCTATTTTTATAGGAGCATTTGCAGACACACTGTAAAAATAAACTCTTCTTCCTGCCTTTACATTTCAGTTTGTGTAGGGAAAGAAAAGACTTTTAAGCTCCATAAATGGGGCTCTGGAAACATGAGGTTATTCTCATTTCATTTTGCTGGCAGAGTAATTCCATTTTCATTTCCTAGTCCAAGAGTTGAAAAGCTAAATCATCTGTAAAAATAACATCTTCTTTCTTGTATATGACAGCAACCTATAGGCACTGTCATGTGGAAGTGAAATTGATGTGGTCTGTGTGGATATGGAAATCTGTGTGGTAAGGGTGAAGAGCAGAGTTCTCACAGGGATATGATTTGCTCTTGCATATCAGATATGCTGAAACCAGTGAGATGAAATACTGGGAAGGAGAATTTTACAGCCTGGTCTCATGAACAAAGGTCATGATCAGGCATCCTTTATTTTTACAAAGTAAGCACAACAAACTTTAATAAGCTGTTTTCTGGAGTCAGACATAGGCTTATACTTTAGATCTGGGAGTGAGTTCTAATTAAATCTATCTGCTTCAAGTAAGCTCCTTGCTTTACAAGTTCTAGTAGTTATAAGAGATTTTAAAAATTACCTTTTATTTGCAAATAAATGATAATCACAGCCAAATATAAGTCTCTGAAATGGTGGTTCAATCTGGTTTTTGATCACCAGTAAGTCATTATCTGGACAGAATTCAGTTTGTGCTGTCTACTCAAGTACTAGGAGATGGACATATGATGCTATGGAGAATAGTTAGGGTGGCATTCTGCCTGAGCACATGCCTTTGACCCCAGGAAATGCTTGAAGTTTAGGTAGTGGGAAAACCCAGGGATAGTTTGCAGCATGTACACAGAGAATTTGGTTGAATGAAACTGTATATGCCCTACTGTTGAAAAAATTTTTGACTCTAGATTCTCATCTCCATTAGATGGCACAGATCAATTATGATATCTGGTAGCTCAATCTACGTGCCTTGAAAAAAGAGAACCTGAACAGAGAAATACCTGGGGTATTATTTCCCTTGTAATCTAAATTCCCTCTCATACATGATAGCCTAGACCACCAGCACTGTTAGGGCCTGGAGTGGTCTTGCTTTTCATTGGTTTGGTGTTGTGTTACCAAGTTGTTGCCATGTGCTCATCTTCATACCCTCTTAGGCTGGTTTTTGTGGGGGTTTAGCTTGGTTCTGTACTCCATGTTGCAGTATGGTCATTACAGCTCCTGTAACCTGCTGTATGGTCTGTACACTCCAGCTGTTAATTTTTAGGTAATATTTAAGATGCTAGCTTTGTCTAAGTGTTATTAATGTTCAGATTATTAGCTCTCAGTTTCAGCTTATTGCTGTACAACTACCTGAAAGAAAAGGGGAAATCAATCTCCTCTCCCAGGTAACAAGTGACAAGATGAGAGGAAATGGTCTCACTCTATGCAAGAGGAGGCTTAGATTGGACATTATGACAGGTTTTTTTACCAAAAAGGTTATCAAGCCCAGAGAAGTGGTGGAGTCACCGTTCCTGGAGGTATTAAAAGATGTGTAGATTTGGTGCTTAAGGACATGGTTTAGTGATGGACTTGGCATTTACAGTTAGAGTAGATGATGTGAAGGGTCTTTTTCAACAAAAATTATTCTGTCATTCTAATTATGCCTTCTTTTAGTTTGAAGCCATACTGCCTTGTACTTTCACTATTTGCCTGTGTGAAAAGTCACTTTGTCTTTTACAGAAGCCTCCTATAAGTACTAGAAAGCTGCCAAAAGGTGATTCCACAGCCTTCGCTTCTCCAGGATGAGCAGCCCCAACTCTCTTAGCACATCTTCATGTGCTCCAGCCCTCTCATCATTTTCATGGGTCTCCTCTGCAGTTGTTGTAATGGGTTCATGAATTTCCTGTACTGGGTGCAGTATACCAGCTGGGGGATCTCCCTGAGGGCAGAGTAAAACTTGCCTTTCTGGTCATGCTTCTTTTTAGGAAACCCTAGATACAGTTGGCTTTCTGGGCTGCTTTTCTTTCTACGTTGCTGGGTCATGTCCAATTTTTCATGCAGTGCCTCCAAGTCCTTCTCTGCAGGAAGAAGGCTAAGAGGATTCTTGTAAAGAACCTTTAAAAATTAATTTTTTATTTTAAAAATAAATAATTTACATCCTTTCTCTTCTCATCATAAAGATGCATAAACCTGCATATGTTGTAAGTCTACTACATTGATTTTCAAATAGCAAACATATTTTCATTTGCAGTGTTAAAGCGTCTCTAATAATGTGATTACTTTGTTTACATCAGTCTTTGTATTGCTGATATATTTCCTTATTAGAAAATTAGCCTATTGCTGATTGTAAATAACTGAAATTGCAACACGAAGCATGTAGTGACATTCTTCTAGAGAGAAACAAAACCTGTCCTGTGGTGACACAGCACGAAATTTTCTGCAGTAAAATCACTTATTTTCTACACATAAGCTTTATAAACAACAACAAAAAACCTTTTCTTCTGTAATGCTGGTTCCTAGAATTTTGGTTCTTATTTCAGCCACAATGAACTAAAAATAATTTTACTTACATTACTTGTGCCTTCCAAGGCCAGAGATTGAAGCCATAGATTTGATAGCCTGGAGTTTTCTGTGCAACTCCCTTACTGCTGTCAGAACTGTCTCTGTACCATACAATGCAGTGTTTGAAATATATGTGCTCTGTAAGGCTATGACCACACTTCTGTCAAAACTGCATATGATGCTGTCATTGCATTGTATTTCTAAATTTCCAGGTTTGAGTTAGAATTGCAGTATTTATTTTACAAAATATTCAGGCAAGTGAAATGGTGGTTTGACCCTTGAACTGAAATCACTGTAGAAGTGGGATGAGTTCTAGCTTGCTAATGGTGACATTCCTGATTTGGTTTCCTTAGGGAAAGTCAGAGAACTGTCTTGTCCAGGAACTGGAGTCCAGTCCTACAGCTCCCAGAACCCAGAGTCTCTGCGTATGCTGAGGGATATGGATGGACAGTAACATATGGGACACTGACATAGCTGGTTACACAGACTGGCAGTGACAAGGTCCTCCCTTCAGTAGCGGTACTCACAAGCACAGCCAACCATGTCCCCTCCTCCTCATGGGCTGACAGTGGCAGAAGGTCACTAGTGTAATCACACGTGTGATGTGTTCCAGATTCACAAGCTTACATACATTTGCGGATTCTCCAAGCACAGCACCTTATCCACCTTATGGGTTCCCCCTACTCAGCAGCTCATCCAGTTTGGTGCTAAATGTCAAACACTCATGCACTCGCTCCACAAGCATCCCAGACCCACAGTTTCCTCCAAATAACACCACAGACCCTCTGCCCGCCCAACACTTCTCGCCTAGAGCTCCCTACTCACCATCTCATATGACTTGGAGTTTGCTAGAGATTATACCAGGAGTTGGACTCAGTGATCCTTATGCATCTCTTCCAACTCAGGATTTTCTATGATTCTATAATTTGCATTGATCTGTTCTGAAGAAGGTACAGGTGCTCAGCCCCATTAACAGCCAGCACCACAAGGGCTGTGACCACCTATGCTGAGTCTGTCTATCACTTCTGTAGCTGCTTTTTTTTGTGGGCACACATTGTTCCCACCCCAGCACCCTCTGCCACTGGACCGAGACCCCAATCACTTTGGTAGCTGACACCATAGTCCTGTGGCACCCAAACCCTTGGTCTAATTCCAATTGCTGGCACCAAATCCCTCACACCCCTGCTAGTCCCCCCAGGGGAGTTACAAGCTTTAGCAATAGGACAAGGTAGGCTGCAGTGATCAGGTGCTGAGGTCAGATAACATCAACATCAATTTGCATGTAACTGTTCCCTTTTACACTCCTGTCTACTGCTCTGTCCCATGCATGTTGCCTCAGATGCTGGCAGGGTCCCACTGACCCCTCCTACATTCTACACTTACGAGTTTGCACTCCTGTCAGTCACAAAGTTCCTTGATAGCCCATTAATTACTGTAATTGACTGAGTTATTGTTTTTGTTAACATTAAGTGGACAAGTTTTATGGCTGAGCGTCTTCCTCCTTTTCCTTATCTCAATTTGGCAAGGTCCTTAACCAGATAATCATACTGCAAAATCACCATTTTCATAATCCACATATTTTTACCAATTAGTGAGACTTACCAGGTTTGTTCCCATCCTAGTCTCCCTTGCCATATCAGTAAGGTTTGACCGTGTAGATTCTGTTTTTTAGCTCCTTTGACCAAATACCCTCAAAGAAGTAGAAACTCGCCTGCCATATACCCTTACTGTATGGGATAACAACTGGAGGAGCTTCAATTAAAACAGCTATCGTATGTCTTGGTAGCAACACAGGAGTATTTTCTTTGAAACAGGAGAAAACTGTGGCTCATTGCTTGCATGCAGTTACTTTTCCTGTGTCTTCATGACAGAATTTTCATGTTTGCACTTGTTTCTTGGCCTCCAGTGGTCTGTCTATGAAGACCCGAGGTGGGTAGTGTGTAATAAGCAAAAAAGAAATAGGGGTGGATGATTTCACCGAGATGTTGACAAAGAAAGGAATGTTTTAAGAATGCTAGTAATCTATTACCATGTTACAGTTGATTTAGAAAACATGAGTTTTGATGGACTTCTAAGGAAGAGTGTACTATGTAGTAATCATTCTTGTACACTGATACTGGGTAATAGAACAGTAGACAGCAATTAGCATATAAACTGAAGGTTTTCAGAGAGGCCCTAAATGCTTTTTAGGAGTGAAAGGAATTTTTACTGGTTACAGAGTGAATTCCCATCAATTCTGAAGGAAAAAAGGACTGAAAAAATAGAAATGGCATTTTATATGGCAGATTTTTGGTGTTTTCATGTGACAATGTTGGATAATATGAAGAGACTATTTCAGTGCATAGTACATCACCAGAATTGTAGGGATTTAAGAATTGTTCAACTTCTAAAGGGAAAAGCATCTCTGTTATACTATCAGTGGAAATTCTGTAGGGTTAGTGTTGGTCATAAAGTATATAGTGCCAGGAGATGTTAGTTAAAAATCTATAATTTGTACTTCATTCATTGGATTTTTAAATCACATTCATTGTGAAAAGTTAGCACGTAGAATCTCTTTAAAATACTGCGCGTAAACATTAGATAATTGTACTTGAAGTATCTGAAAGAATTTTATTTCCAAGTGAATACTAAAGTAATCAGTTTAGTCATGGCATGGAAAATCAATCTATACTAGAAGCTATTCTCAATTACTGGTACTATGCGTATTCATTAATATAGTTGTGGACCTTTTCTTTGCAGAATGAGAGTGACTTTATTTAGTTTCTTGGGTCTTTTTGGAAAAGAAATTGGAATTCTCTAAGTCAGGTTTAAGGTTGGAGTAAATAAAAGATTTGTGAATGTTTGGACTCATCTGTGAAGAGGCATAGTAGGACTACTGCTATGTTTATGAATAGCACCATTTGAATGGACTTGAATCAGGTAGAGTTAAACATCCTTTCTGTGTGATGCAGAGGGATATAAATACCCATACATTCGTTGTGCGTGTGTTGAGTACATGAATTCTTTTAATCCACACAGTTACAATAATACCAAGTTTCCTATGTTTCTGGACAGACTGAATCACTCAGTCTTGATTGAATCCCATAGTTTAAAATTTTGTTTAGTGTAATTGTTAATTAAAATAGGAGTAATTTATCTTTTTTCTTTCTACAGGTATGTATTCTTCTTGGATCCATGCAACATTGATCTAGTACACCAGAAAATTAAGTCTATTGCCTTGTGTGTGTCAGCTTGCCCAAGGAAAGAACTGAAAACTCTGGCTGATATACAGAAATTTGCAGAAACTAATGGTAAGAAAAAATAGGTTTGTTTTTGTTCATATTTTTGTAGGATCTGAAAAAACCTGATGTATTAGCTGAGGTAAAAATGAAATACGTGTTAAGAAATATGAATAGAAATAATGTGCTCTTTTTATTAAGCTAAGACATTACTGTATCTTATATTATGATAGTATTCCACTATATCTTGGGCAGTTTGGAAAGCTTGTTTTTAAAACAGGAGTACAAAATGTAACAAGCATTTAAGGGAATGTCTGACTTAGTGATATGTTTTCAGCTCCTGAGGAAATATGCTGGCAGTGCTGCTTAACAGTCCTGCTTCTGAAAAGTTCTCATGTACAGGGGGTTAGTGGGAGCTGTGCTACTGTTTAATGACACTTGTGACACTGAATATGGCTCTGTCTGTGAAAATATACCTGCTTTTGTTCAGTGCTACAGTGCAGTTTTGTTTTGGTTTTGTTTTCTTGTGCTTTTCTTTTAAAAAGAAGTGTAAAGGAAAACTAACTGCATTTACAAAGGAAATATTATGCCTTGTCTTCCTTAAGAATAGTACTTTTTCTCTGTAGTAGTGATACTGGCATTACTAGCTTAGTTCCTATTTTAGCAGTTGGTGGAATAAAATGCATGAGAAGTAACCAGCCTTAATATAGACATTAAATTAATTTGAGGAAACTTCAGCATTTTTTAGTTATTCAAGTGGGAACATTTTCCTAATGTGTGGGCACAGTCCTAAAGTTATCTTTTAAAATGATGCAGTAATAGTTCTTTGCAAGGTACTTGACTAAAAATGATTCCGTCTGGATGACCCAGTTCAAAGCAGAGGAACTGATTACTTTTCATAACAGAAACTGAAATGTTTACTTCTGTACTAGCACAGGTTATGTGAGTGCTCTTGTTTGAAAGCAGAGCAAGTTGGAAGTGGCACTGGGGCACTGTTAGTGCCTTTGGTCTCCCACTGCACTGTATCTGCACACCTGTGTGTCTGATACCTGGAAGCTGAACTACTGTGGAGCATCACAGCTTTCATGGAGCTGCACAAACAGCTTCCTCGTGTGATCTGTGCACCGTTGTCAATTACGAATGAAAATTGTCAGTATCTGCAGTTGCATTCTTTACTCCTCTAAGCATACTGTGTTTTCCTTAACTAATGCAGGCCAGTTCTTTGTTAGTATGAAGTGAAGGTCATTTGTGGTGGAGTTTAAGTACCTCTTGAAGCAATGGAATTCAGCTGTGTCTTTCTCTATCACTAACATCGTTTCTAGAAGTCAAATCTCTTATAAATGGTGCCTGACATATGTTCAGTGTTACTGTCTTTTAAAGTACAACAAAAAACACTCTTCCCAAAACATGCTGTGCTATGTCTTGTCCTCATGATTCTTTGTTCTAATTCTATTCTCCCTAGAACTTTAGATTTTAAAACCTAAAGGTTTTTTAAATTAATATGACTGAATATGACATATAATTAATATGACTGGAAAAAGGCAGTTTTTTCAGTTTCCAGGAGCCTAGTCAGAAGTATGAAACTTGGTGCTGCAGCAGAACAAAATCACTAATGAGTTCAGTTCCTAATTTTCATTATATATTGGCTTATCAAAGACAGGTATTACACTAAACTGAGCTTTTCTTTTATAGATGAAGTCTGTGCATGAGTGAAATCGCACCATTCAGAGAAATATTGTCATCCTCGTGGTTTTATTTCTGCTTAAATTTTCACCAACCTATGCAAGTTCCAAAAAATGTTTTGCAGCAAATGAACAGCTGAATTGTTGATTATCTTAACAATTGCATATAGATAGTAAAAGTTCAAGTGTGGTTCAGCCTTTTAGCAGAGTAAGAGCAGTGAATTAGTACCAAAACTGTAATGGTCAGTAAGCAGAATAATTCTTCTGAAATCCACTTTGTAACTATGGTAGAGGATTTAAATTAATTAATATTAGGATTAGGTTTGGCAGTCTGTTTTAAGTGACCATTCACTCCATTGTAAAAATAGTAATAGTAATAATTAAATCTGAGGACCTTGAACACGACTGCAACGAGCTTAATTTCAATTTCTGTATTTGTGATGATCCGTAGTTAGAAAATAGAATTCAGCTGGCAAGTTCTGAAGAAGGAGGGCAAACTGTGTTTGGTTTTGTGATAATTGGTACTGAATTTTCTCAGACTAACAACTTCTAACATTCGAAAAGAAAACCGTCTCATAATGTTTTAAATTTATAGGTAAAAAATACAGTCAGTTCTTAATTTTGCTCTGTTGAAACTTTCTGAAAGCTTTAACCCTTCCCACATCCTGAAAATAGCAATTGTCTGGAGACAGACTGTGTAGGTTGTTGCATGTGCTTTTGTAGAGTTGGCCATTTTCACCTGTCTCGTATGTGATCCGTGAAATCACTTGTCCATGCACCTTGAAATTCTTAAAGACATTGCTGCTTAAGAACCCTTTCTCAACCCAAAGAAATCACCTGCTTCGCCTCAGTTGCCCATGAAGAGGTGGTATGGTAAGTTCAAATAAATGTGGTTTTTAATCTAAACATCTTTATCAAGAACTGTGACATGTAAAACATACTGAAACATCTTTGTGTTGACTAGTGATTTTATCAATACCACATATGAATTTGCAGCTAGCTTAGCCTTTGTGGTATTTTCACTAAAGTGAGGCATGTGCTTCATTGCCTCAACACAAAAGGACACAACTGCCAATCTCAAAGATTCAGAACACTTATGGCAGAGCTCATGTTTGTTGTGCAGTTCTGCAAGTGAGAATATAAATAAGCATTTAGGGCAGAGAAAATGCTTGCTTGAGGCAAGAAGACCATTTCATGATAAAGCAGCCTTTTAGCTTTCTGAATCAGTAATGATGCCCATGCTCTTCTGCTGTAATTTGGGAAAACGAGCTCATTTTGTAACATGGCACCATTTCAGGGCAGTAACTTCACTCCCACCCCTACCTCACTTGCCCTGTCACAGTCAGGTCCTGCATTTGCAGTACCTTCCCATAAAGGGAGAGAAGAAGCCCATCCCTTCCAAAGCCAAGCTGATTTTAGGAAAACAAGAAAGCATGTACCTTTTATCTCTTCACAGTAATTGCCCCCAGAAAAGTGGAACCAGCTGGGACCATTTACAAGAGGAAGAAAAAGGGAAAGAGAAAGCTGAGCACTTGATCACTCAGATTCTTTGACCCGTACAGAGGTGCCAACTGTAAAATACAAAAGTATTCTGGAGCAACTCCTTAAAGTGACTCAGGTGCAGCATTACCTGAGAAATGTTGCAATGCTGTTCTCCAACAGCCATGCTAGTACATGAGTTTGTAGAGTTATCAGTTGGAGGACACAACTGAGAATGTTATATGTTGTGAACTCACTGCTGTTGCCCTCCCCAGGATTTTGTCACCCAGTAGAAACCTCAGGCACAGAGTACTTGTGATTCAATGTTATTGTTGATCTTGGCCCTACTCAAAATACTGTGACTGAAAGCTGTTTTTCCCAGAAACCAAATTGATGCTTCAAAACTTAACGTCCGTAAAATACTGCAGTGATGTTTTCAAGGACTTGCTAAAGCATATTGAAATATCCTTGAAGATATAATTAATCTATGACTGTGACAAATGAATAATGAAATGTCATTATTAAAGAGAAACACTAGACAGGTGGCTATAATTTCTGTTATGTTTAATTCAGTGATAACTGTAGTATCTACTCAGTGTGGGAACTACTATTCCTATTCATTGTTTAAGTGACTGGATGTATATTTAGGAATGAAATGAAATAAAATAATACTTCTATTTTGCAGCGTCTTGACAGGCATCTCTGCTGTCAGAATTATGTAGCTAGATCAGGCTGGTTGTGGTCTGAGTGGACACAGAGCCAGAGGGAATGCTTCATTAAGTTTGCTATAGAGACTGACCTGAAAGAGATAGATAAAGGAAATCAGTCTGCTAAGTCAGAGCAGGTGATATCTCTGAGTTATTAGAAGGAACCACAGGGGAAACAAAAAGGATTTTTCTTTTGTCTGAAGATAATGACATCTTCATGTGTAGTAAAGTACATCTTTGCCGTTCCCATTGGCACTTACTTTAGAAATAGCTGCTACGTGGGTCAGTGTAAGCTTCTGGACACTTTTTATCTGCTCTCGTTCCCCAGCGCCTTTGTTTTCAGTGAAAGTATGCTGTTCAAAACTTAATCCTTTGCTCATGATCTTCTTGAAGTATGGTGTATGAGTTAGTTACAGATAACTTATGCATAAAGCAATTCTGCACCCACAGGTCTTTGGAAACCTGGGTATGTTAATTTTGAGTGTAAATTTTTAATTGACTAGAGTAAAAGTAGATTAGAGTAGTTTTGAGATACAGAGTCATCTACTAATACTCTATCTTGTTACCAGAGCTGTCCATCAGATTTGTGTTGTATTGGAAATGTATCCTCTAATTAGAATGAAATTGTTTCCTCAACAGAAAGTGACAGCATGTGAAGTCCTCCAGTAACGCTGTGTTGTGTTATTGATTACATTAACAAACCATTTGGAAAGGGTAAGAAATAGTGAGGTTATAAATCTTGTTGTGACTACTGAATTATTTAGAATTATATGGAAAAAACCCTTGCTATCAATTGCAGTGTAATAAAATGTCAAATCAAAAGGAATGCCCCCAGAATGAGGAGGTGGGAACCTATTGTTATGAATATAGTTTTTAATTTAAAGTGGTTATAGATACTTAGAGAGGAAATTGTGAAACTACTGCAGATCACAAGAGGATTAGGTTGGAGGCACAGCATTGTCTAAAGTGTAATGTTTATGAATTGTGACGAGGGACTGCATTTCGTGTAAACTCCTGCTATGTTGGCATCATAAAGGCTGTGTTCTGCTCCTTTACAATTTTTTTTTAGCTTGTACATAAACACATATATGTATATTCTCAGCATGTATTCACATACTGTATATATATACATACTGAGAATGGGAACAAGGATAATAAAAGGACCAGTGATTTCCTCTGTCTGTAAAAGAGAAAACTATCAGGAAGAATAGGCCATTAAAAGCAGGAATATCTTAGAGAAGGTTGAAAAATTATTATTCCTTCATATCATAATCTGAGTAGTGTGAAACTAGAGATGAAAAATGAAATCACTAAGCATCAAAGAGATTTTTCTGCACACAAGTTATGGTTAATTTATCAACCATAACTTATGTGCAGAAAATGCTTATTGCTGTGAGGATATTTTAAAAACAACGAAAAAATAAATTCAGAATAATTCTCTTAGACTAGAAAATCCAAACTCTGTTTGGATATTTAGTTAGCACTGAAGAATATCCTTAAATTTTAAGTTGTGCGGAGCTAAAGACAGCTGAAGTAGGAGAAACATCTGCTACTTGACTAGATGGATTCTTAATTTCATCCCAGAGAAGCTGGTTTTATTTAGCACTGGAAGAAATATGAATGGAGGAGTAGGTAAATTAATATTTTTAAACTCTCTGTACTGTTAATAAGAATAGGAAAAAGTGAAGAGTATCATCTTATTTTTTTAAAATTACAACTCAAAATACATACATATATATATATGTATGTATATATATATATATATACACCTAAATTCTGAATCTAGGATTTTCTGTTTTCCACGCTCTTAGTTGTAACAGTATGTTGTAATATCTATCACAGTAGATTTCTTTGTCTTTCTTCAATTCCAAAGACTTTTGAAGATCTGACTGGTGGGGTTTTGTGATGGATATTTCTTGGAATATTCTTGCAGACATTGGAGGATGCTTACTTTCACTTCAGTCCCATATTTATTTATAAAAGCATCTGTAATTTCTCCTGCCCTTTGATGCTCATTGTTTTAAAGAAGTGGTGGTATGTCTCTCTGCAACAACTAGAAGTAAAGATATATATAAACTTTTCTTCCTTTAAAACACACACTGCTTCTGGAAGGCAGCAATGGGTAGGTGTAGAGAATGAAGCTTTTCTTTTCTGAGAATAATTCTGTCATATTAATTTGAGAAGTCTTGACTGCAAAGTGGTCTCTCCTATGCCTTTTTGCTCATCTCAAGGCACCACTATTTTGCTAGGGCCCAGAAATCAGATTTCAGTGTCAAGGTTTAGCTCTATCCGTATTTGGTCTTCTGGCTTTACTCCTGCTTAATTTGCAAAAGGCATAGATGCAATGTTTAGCTATGTTTGTGCAATCCTCTGGTGCTTTCACTTTGTCTGATACTTTATACCATGTTAAAATCTCTAGCTAAGAGAGAGGATTCTTGTTTTCTCAGTCATTTCCAGCTTTGATACTAATATATGCATAAGTAAATGCTACTTCATTCTTAAATGGAACATCAAATGATATTTTTTGTCACGGCTCCGGTTGTACTGTCTGAGCTCCAGCTAGATGGTATAGGAGCTCAGCGACAGGCGTCGGGAACTGCAGAGGCACAGGGGTTACCAGCTGCAGAGCCTTTGGGATATGTAATCCTAAGATAGGCAGGGAGGCCGACAACAAGGACCCAGACAAAGGAGGAGAGGGAGGCTCTCTCTATGAGGTTCCAGTGAGAGTTTATTGAAGCTGAAGGGTTCAGGGAGAAAGAGCAGAGCAGCACAAGAGTGCAGCAACCTTTAAACAGGGGGTGGTACAGCAGGTGGTTCAACATAACTACCGATGGGTAGCTAGTGGGTGTGGGATCAAAGGGGGAGGTACAGCACTTCATAACCAATGGGGTACATAAAGGGGAGGATACAGGATTACAGAACCAATGGTACATCGAAGAAGATAAAACTTTCTGGATGAAAGGGAAGAGAGAAATCCTGATGTATAGGTGTTGGGCTGGATTAACTAAGGATTGACAGGGGAGGGTCTGGAGCTAAGGGTTGGATTTACATGACAGACAGGACAATTGGCAGGAATACTCTGAGGATTGCACCATCTATGAGGGGATTAGGAGGGGAAACTGAGGAATGCACCAAAACGGTTTTTGTTGTTCAAAAATCAGTAAATAGGAAATTTGTACAATCCTAAACTTTTGTGCTTAGTACTTGTGTTCTGAGTAGAATTATTTCCTATAGTTGTAAATGGGTTATAATTACTGTTGACAAGCCTAGCAGTCAAAGAATAAAGAAAGTCTAGTCAGTATGACGTGGTTTGTTTCATGTTGATCTGAATCTTTTTCAATTTGACAGGAGTCCACAAAGAGAGGATCATATTATTATTACTTGCCATGCTTTTTCTGGTCATGCAGCATTGTTCCCTTTACTGACAGAACCCAGCAAAGGAGAGTGACTATCACCTTCTGTGGAAGTTGTATTTGGCATCTTACCAGTTCTGTGGGTTTTGGCTCTGGAATTTGCAGCAGCCAAATACGTGAGGCAGTGTTATACGCTGCCACTTTTCTTTGCTGTATTGCTAGTCCATAATATGCTTAGGTAATATCCAATTATTGGAAGTGTACCAAGTTGTCTCATTGCATGAAGCTTTGAATGGGTAGTATGGTTTAGATTAACAGTTTAGAGCTGATAAAGTTTGAAAGATAGATTTCAGGCAAGTTCTGGGGTGAGAAATGTAGAAAAGTGTTAAGAATTTTATCCTTATGAAAGCCTGAGAGCCTTGTCCTTCCTGAATTACATCTCTGTATCAGTATCATACTCTAGCCTTTACTGCATGGGTTGGTCAAGCATAATCATCTGTGAATCATGTATTCACAATGTTAACTAAGTTTTAATTGGTGAACTTAGTCATAAAATACCCAGAACTCAAGAGGAAGTAGGACTGGGCTGAAAGTCCAGAGGTGAGGACTTGTGATTATAACAGTCTCATTGCTGCTAACATCTCTGCACATTTCTATGTCCATGAGTTTTTTTCTTTGTGTCAAAGAACGTAATGAAGTAATAGGATGTTACTTGTAAAGGAGACAATGAAGTAAGATACTAAGTTTCCAAACTATAAACTCTGCTTCATCATATGTCCTTTTAGAAGTCAGTTATCAATCTCTATAGAATATGGTGAGCTGGGGAGACCCACAAGGGACCATGAAGTTCACCTTCAGGCCCTACACAGGATATCCCAGGATTCACACCATGTACCCGACAGTATTGTCCAAACACTACTTCAGCTCTGTCAGGCTGGCGCTCCGACCGATTCCTTGCAGACCCTGTTCCTGTGCCAGACCACCCTCTGGGTGAAGAACCTTTTCACAATACCTAACCTAAACCTCCCCTGACACAACTTCAGGCCATTCCCTCAGATCTTGTCACTGTCACTGCAGAAAAGAGACCAGTGCCTGCCCCTCTTCTCCACCTCACAAAGAAGTTGCAGATTGTGATTAAGTCTCCCCTCAGTTTCCTCCAGGCTGAACCAAGCAAGTGGCCTCAGCCACTCTTCACACAGCTTCCTCTCAAGTCTCTCCATCATCTTAGTTGCCTCCTTTGGCCACTCTTCAAGAGCTTAATATCTTTTTTATATTGTGGCACCCAAAATTGCCCCCAGCACTCAGGGTGAGGCTGCCCCAGCCAGAGCAGAGTGGGACCATCCCCTCCCTTCCCTGGCTGGCGATGCTGTGCCTGATGCACTCCAGGACAGGGTTTGCCCTCCTGGCTGCCAGGGCACTGCTGGCTCTTGTTCAACTTGTCTTTGACAGTGACCCTCAAGTCCCCTTCTGCACCACTGTTCTCCGGGGTCTTATTCCCTAGTCTGTCCATACATCCAGGGTTTCCCTGTCCCAGGTGCAGAATCCAGTACTTGTCTTTCTTAAACTTCATACAGTTGGTAATTACCCAGCCCTGTCATTTTTTAAGTCCTCTCTGCAGGGCCTCTGCCTTTGAGGGAGTGAATGGCTCCTCCCAATTTTCTATCATCAATAGACTTACTTTGGGCCTTCGAGTCTTGCGTCCAAGTTGTTTTTTAAGATCTCGAAGAGCACAGGGAACCCCACTAGTGACATATCACCAGTCTGATGTCACCCTATTCACTGTAGCTGTTTGTGCCTGACCCATGAGCTAGCTGCTCACCCACCACAAGATATGTTTATCCAACCAGGGGGAGAAAATGTCACAGGGTCTTGTGACAGGCAATATTGAAAGCTTTACTGAAATCCAAAAAGATCATATCAAATGGCTTCCCTTGATCAGCCAGGGTTACCCTGTCCTAGAAGGTAGTCGTGTTGGACATACAGGACTTTCCTCTCATGAAGCTGTGGTGGCTGTGACGATGGCTGCGGTGTTATTCAGATGTTTCATTCAGGTGTTTTTCAGAACTCCCAGAATAATCTTCTCCATAATTTTACCAGGCACTGGAGTGAGACTGACAGGTCTGTAGTTTCCAGGGTCATCCTTCTTACCCTTCTTGATCACTGAGATACCCTTAGCCAACTTCCAGTCAGCTGGGAACTCCTCAGATACCCAACACTAGGGTATTGTTCAAAAATGATTGAGAGGGGTCTCACAAAGACATCAACCAGCTCTTGAATGTTCTTGGATGAATCCCATCTTGAAGCCACATAGATACATGAGGATCCAGCTGGAGCAGCAGATCCTGCACAAATTCAGGGTCAACTGAGAGTTTATCATTCTCCCAGCCATGGTCCTCCAGCTCTGGGCACTAGGACATTCTAAGCCCATCACCAGTATGAAAGACATAGGCAAAAACATCATTAGATATGTATGTTACATGTGTCATGCCATGTAAGTGCACAATACATGCACAATGCCAGACTCAGAATGGAAGTTCATATAAATTACTTTATCAAAAGTTTGTAGTCTCTTGGGCTGTGCTTTGCCACTTGTATGTGAGAAGGGGTGTGTTGAGCTGCTTGGAGCTCTTTGTAACTTGACATACTCCTAAACTCCTAAGGCGACTGTGCTCGTTTTTGTTCTGAAGCTATCCCTGAAACTGTCCTACATAGTTTTGTAATTTTCTGCTTAAATCCTTGACTCTGAATGAGTCCATGTTTTGAATTCTGAAAGTCCTTGTTTTAGTTGCTGTTAATAAGTGTTGATAGATGGCTAGGCACTACTGAGCACCCAGAATGGAATCCAAAATTCCTGGTATGCTTTCTACTTCTGTAAGTCAGGGAATATAAATGTCATTGGTATCCTCTGTGGACTGCTACTTCTATTGGATGATTTAGGGAATCTTACCATTTCTCAAGCTGTAAACTTGTAATGCTGCTTTAGCAGGGATTTGTTGGTTTACAGCAAAGCAAATACAGGAAGGAAAGCTGTGCTGGAGCTCTGGTGTCTAAAAGTACTTTTACCTAACCACCTTTGGTTGGTGTGGACCTTCCTGTTTACTGTAGTGCTGTGGAAAGCAGGGCATTATGTCTTCTGTGCACTGTGTCTTCTGAGCACACAAAACCTTCAATAATTTGCCTTCTCATTTAGAAAGAATCTTTGAAGTAGAAGTCCTGGCTTTCTACAGCATCTTTATGTATAAACTTGGGCTAAAATAGCTATTTTTTATGAGTGCCAGATATAATGACTGTTTAGCTCTTTACTAATCCAAGTCTCGGCAAAACAGAAGGGAGACTTAGAAAAGAAGTTCCTACAGCTAGGTTGGAAGTTTGTCTTTTGAGGTACTTTGCTGCAGTTATGGTTCCAGTATATCCTAATGGCTGGAGCAGTTCTGTTCATTGAAAAGAAACCATGGAACAGAAATGGTGGTATGTCTCCATGATACCACTTGATGTGTGAAACCACCAAATACAGAATTACGGGACCAAAGTGTGCACAGAGGTCAGGCACACTACTGTATGCTCACCAACGACCCAAACACTGATGTGCTGCATAGTTTAGAAGTATTTTTCTTAATATTACAACATGTTGGGATCTGAAATCCAATCCTTATAGGACAGTTTGATGTCATTTGCCTAAAGGTTTCTCCAGAAGAAATATGTGCATTGCTGTAGGAAGCAAATGGTGTATTATTTCAGTGATCTTTTAGTTTGTCCTCTATATCCTACTCATATGGTTTTGAAACATTTGTGACTAATAATTCATGAATAAAAGTAATGTCTTTGGTAAACTAATTATCTCAGGAGGATAGATGACTCAGATGTTTCCTTCAAATTTTTCAGGCCTTACTGACTTGAACAGCAATGAAAAGATTGGCTGTGCTAGTCTCTACTAACCCAGAGTAACTAATAAAGAGTGGAAGGTTTGACAGCTTCTTCATTCTTCTGTCTCACCTTAGAAAATGTAAACTTCTATTAAGAGATGCACACGGACTCTTTCATTAAAAAATCAGTTTTAAGTTAAATGTGAAGTGACATTTTTCAAGCACACATTTGAGTCCTAAAGCTCTCCTACACAGTATTAAAGAAGTCAGAGGGTTTTCAAAATACAAATAAATATTTATGGGAATGGTTTGAGTATCTGCCTAATTACTTGGGACAAAAGGACAAATAATGTTATGGGTGTTATTTCAGCTATGGGACTGGTAGTTTCTTTAAATACAGGGTAGTTAATATCCTTTGTTTGACAAGGTCCGTGAAAATAATTTTCTGCTTGGATGTGACTAAAGAAGTGTGCCGTGAGGTAGGCATCTGAAGGGAAAAGATCCAGAGTACCCCAAAAGCAATTCCCAGGCAAGACATTGTATTGGCAACCTGAGTCAGTCATGACAGGAGAGAACATACTGTTGGCTTCTAGAGGGATCTGTCAAGGTGTCTCCAGTTTGCTCTACAGCCAGGAGTGTATTGGGTTACCCTACAGGTCTTACTTGAATGGCTTGTGACCTGTATGCACATCAGGGTCTGGCATTTAATTTTGCTTCATTTGCATTTGTGATCTAAACAGGTCTTCAAATGCACATTTTTACAAAGAGTTTCTTTTCCTCTCCATAGTAAATCCTACCCTTTTTCTCTACTGCCTGAACTGCTAGAAGTCAAAAGGGAGCATTGGCATACAGAGACCAGCCCTGTCCCTTAGGCTTGTTTAGATGTGGGGGCCTTCACATAAGATACTTAAACTGTAGTTCACCCTGGTCACTTGGCAGAAGAGCCAAGCTGGCCCCAAATACTGTGTATCATGAATCTATATAGTTCTCTATATATGAATATATATAGTTGTCCACATAACACATATCCCACTTCTTCCTATAGAGCTCCTTGTTCTCGCCATAGAATCGTAACCAGAGAGTCATTTAGGCTAGAAAACACCCTTAAGATCATCAAGTCCACCACTAAGCCATTTTCCTAAGCTCCACATCTCAACATCTTTTAAGTACCTCCAGGGATGGGGGCTCAACTACTTCCCTGGGCAGCCTGTTCCAGTGCTTGACAACCCTTTTGGTGAAAAAATTAATCTTGATATACAATCTGAACTTTCTCTGGCACAGCTTGATGCCATTTCCTCTTACCTTGTGTCTTGTTACCTGGGAAAGGAAGCCAGCCTCCACCTGACTACAGCCTCCTTTCAGGCAGTTGTAGAGAGTGACGAGTCACCCCTGAGCCTCCTTTTCTCCAGACTGAACAACCCCAGCTCCCTCAGCCACTCCTCACAGGACTGGCACTCCATACCCTTCACCAGCTCCATCACCCTTCTCTGGATATGCTCCAGCACCTCAGTGTCTTTCGTGCAGTGAGACATCCAGAACTGGACAAAGAACTTGAGGTGTGGCCTCACCAGTGCTGGGTACAGGGGGACAATCACTGCCCTGGTCCTGCTGGCCACACTATTGCTGATACAGGCCAGGATGCCCTTGGCCTTCTTGGCCACCTGGGCACAGCTGGCTCAGGTTCAGCTGGCTGCCAACCATCTTTATAACTTACCTTTTCACCTTTATTCAAAGCAAAATAAATGTAAATGTCTGCAATCTTCTTTTTCCTTCTGTTTTTAAGATAAACCTGTACCACTCTCTACTGCTGGCCCTCCAGCAGATGGAATTGTTAGTAAATGAACATGATCCAGAAGTTTTCATATTCAGAAGAACAGGTTAAGAATTTCTGTAGCAGTATAGAGTCTGTTGTCCAGAAAGGACAAAATACCTTAGGAACTTCATCTACAACTAAGATTTAAGGAATGTTTTTTTGTCTCATATCTGTTTATCTCATGCCATGTTTTCCACATAAGCAAGCAGAGGCATAAGGATTCATATTAACAGTATAATTGAAAATGCATTTCAGATGTTTTACTTTATAACTTCTCTTTGTAGGAAACCTAAGTTTCTTCAATAGTGCATTTGGTGGTTTGGACTGGCTTCCAAAAAACTATTTTGTAGAAGTGGTACTTAAATAGTGTTCCAGAGACTGCATTAGATAGAGAGCAGCTGAGGCAGCTAAGTAGGCTCTTTGCTCTTTCAGTCTGTGAATAGAAGAGGTCTCTTCATAGAGGTAGAAATGTAGCAATGATAGATAAAATTTCTGCAAATAATATTCTACAAATTCTACAAATAGTAATTCTGTTTGGTGTAATGCAGGCCAAGATAAAGCTGTTTGTCAAAATTCTTGGGTTTATTTTGGGTAATAGTGTATATGTGTTGTCTAGATGCAGTTTGCAGAACTCTCTTCTACAAACTATTTCTGAAGATGAGAATTTAATAATGGAAAGAATTGAATATTTATATTGATGATCAAGATTAAGATAAATCCTTATTAAGAAAAGTCCGTAGTGTATTGCATAGGGGAAAAGGACCCTAAAAGTTATGTATTAAAAGCCCTGCACTTGGAGGTAAGCAATCTATTAAGAAACAAGATTGGAAGGAAATTCATCTTTGGATAGGTTGCTTATATCATTGGACACTTCCTTACCTCTGCAATTTCTGACGTACCAGGGCTCCAATCTAATTTGGAAGTTGCTGATTTCCTAGAAGCATTGGGTCAGATGTTCAGTGTCTTCATTATAGATAAATTGAAAGAAATCTCTCCTAGGTAAGGCACTTCCATTAGGCAAATGTCAGGTACAAAGGAAAATTTAGTTTATGTTTTAATTTTGTTATAGGGAACTTGATCTTTACTGTGCTGTACCAATTTGTTTATGGAGAGAGTTCAGCTTTTTTAGAACCTTTGGCTATGTAATGCAGAGCTTCTGTTGTTTCTCAGCCCACTTTTCTAACTGTCAGTTTGGGTTCTTTGTTCCTCTCCCTGAAATCTCTAGACCAGTTGCATTTTGAATACGCACACACAAAAATGCCTGCAAACCCAGGAATATTTTCTTTCTATTATGAATGTTCTGTTATGCAATGTTCATGCATTAAAAATTATCAAGAAAAACATGGTGGAATAGCAGAGGATGGGGGCTTCATGGTATTTTGTGTCCTTCTCTTTTACACTGCATTGTGAATTAGTATTTTCCACTCAAATACCCAAACTTTGGAAAACCCAAAGCTAGATGAAGAGTGTCACTGTATTCTACTGACAACTGTGTTGAACTTGATTCACCACATTATAGCAGGAACTGTAGCAAAGCTTTGTGGTAATGACATGAGGAGGTGCAGAATCAGCACCTGTATCAGTTTAAATGTTGTTTACAAAGAATATGAATGTTTGATTTTTATTTGCTTTCCATACCAATTTTTTTTTTTAACTTTTCAACAGGATCCACTCTGTGTAGCTATGAACTACAGCCATCAGAATATACTACAGACCCAAGGGCTGCCAAGTTATGTCCTAAATATCCTGTTCCAGAGAGGTAATATGATCAAGTTGTCTGTTTTGGGGTGGAGGGAGCAGAAATTTGTTTTGATCATGACAGTTCTTTAGAAAATACCAACACATGTTCACTCTTACCAGGTAGATGTTTTAGTGTATTATTGTATATATTTCTAAAATTCTGGTTTTTAAAAGGTAGTGAAAATAGCAGTCAAAGAAAACCCCAACTTATCCATGTATGTGTTACTGAAACTGTTGAGCTGAAATCTTCAAATTCTCTTGTCTCATGTGACTGACACTGTTCTAAGTATCAGCTGTTTTACTGCCTTTCACCCTATCTATAGCCAGCTGCCTATCAGCAATGCAGATCTGAGACAATCATGGAACATTTTTAATCTTTGGGAGGAAAAATTATGTAGGGATGCACAGCTCTCTACAGCATTCACTTCTTACACCTTACCGCAGCCAGTCAGATAAATACAAATTGCTTCATTTTTTACTCTTTCAGCAAATGACTAATATAAGGAAGTCGAGTTGAGTAAAAAGAGGGCTGTATTTTATGAACAGATCATTTTGAGTTGTATTGTTTTAAGTGTTGCATTAGACTGCTGTTTGTGAAATAGGATTGGAAAGTTCATAGCTTCATAAACTTTTGTAGCTATGCTGCCTGGACCTGTGGAAATGAGCATTGCTGAGAAAAGTGATCTGTTAGCTGTTGTGCACAGCCTTCTGTCAGTAATTGCACTAGCTTCAGAAGAACCATGTTGTGTTTCCTCAAAATTTAGCTTCTCAAATATAGTCAGTAGTGGGTGGT
The DNA here is from genome assembly GCA_013400435.1 of Pycnonotus jocosus. Taxonomy (NCBI): domain Eukaryota; kingdom Metazoa; phylum Chordata; class Aves; order Passeriformes; family Pycnonotidae; genus Pycnonotus; species Pycnonotus jocosus. The sequence goes on along the minus strand of VWYP01028703.1, from coordinate 22,698 downwards.
AACTACACAGTCTTTTCTTATGCATAGTTTTCTGTTAACCTTTTTTGTAAATGTTATATTTGTGTCAGTTCTACAAACTCTTGATTTTAAGTCTTTTTTTGTATGCATGGTAGCCTCTCCACTGGATCTTTTCTAATGTTATAGTGACAATTAGTGGCAGCTGGAATATTAACTTTTATTTTTAGTTTTCCCCATATAGATTAATATTCCATGCAGCTAGCCAGCTGTTACAGCAGTAATACAAAAACAAATGAAAACTTCAGTGCCAACCTGTGTACTGAAAAGCTTGTTAGACCTAGTTTTTGCCAGAATTATATTGATTTCTCATTGTGTGTTCCCATGTCATTCAGTCTTAATGAATACAGTAGTGAGAAAACAGAAGGATAGAACATGTCAGGGCTCTAATGATGCTATGTAAATTCCTCATAAAAACTACCTCATGTTATTTTAAGTAAGCTATTGTGTAGGTGGAGTATTTCTCCTTTTTGATATTAGTAAAATGTACGATACAGTTGAGCATTTTTGAGATTGAAAAGTCTGAATTTAATGCCCTAAGGCAAGAAAGGCTAACATTGTATCTGTAAACCACTGGTTTTCAGGTTTTTATGGTTAAATTATTTGAGTAAGTGTAATTTGAAGGAGAAATGGAATCCTGTTGAGACAACCAAATGAAAACCCAACATCTTGTAGACTGAGGTATTCAGGAAGAGCTTACCTAACAGTCACATTTGATCTGTGTCATGGTTTAACCCCTTTAAGCAACCCAGACCCCCACAGCTTACTTCCCTACCAGCAGGACTGGGGAGCGAACTGGAAGGGTAAAAGGTAGAAAGTTCATGTGCTGATATAAAGATGGTTTAATAGGGGAAGGAAAGCTGCAAACACAAGCAAAGCAAAACAAGGAATTTATCACTTCCCATGGGCAAGCCGGTGTTCAGCCATCTCCAGGAGAGCAGGACCCCATCACATGCAAGAGTTATTTGGGAAGACCAACACCATCACTTCAAACATGCACTCCTTCGTCTTCTTTCCCCCTTTTTATATCCTGTGCATGATGCCATGTGGTCTGGAATACCCCTTTGCTCAGCTGGGATCACCTGTCCTGGCTGTGTCTCCTCCCAACCCCCCATGCATCCCTAATGGCCTCCCCAGCATGGCTGTATGAAAAGCAGAAGAGGCCTTGGCTCTGTGTAAGCCCTGCTCAGCAATAACAAAAACATCTCTGTGTTATCAGCCCTGCGTTCAACACAAATCCAAAACAAACTCCATAGCAGCCACTGTGAAGAAAATTAACCCTACTCCAGCTGAAACCAGTGCAATCTGTCAAGGGTTTTGAACCCTTAGATTCTCGTTAGTTCCAAGGGATGGAGGTAGCATATGGTGTGAAGATTATCCCTTGATGCTTTCTGTTTGATGACCAGGATTCTTCACAGCCTTCAGCTGAGGCTGTCAGTGGACTCCTACCATCCATCTTCAAGGTGTTATGTCCAACTTTGGCAGAGCAGTACAGTCTAGCAGTGCGGTTAGCAATATGTGTTTCTTCCACACCCAGTCTGTATCAGCCTCTGCATGTTTAGAGGACCCTGGAGGAAAACCTGTTCAGTACCCTGCAGCATTTATCTGTAAACCAGCTGTGCCGAGCTGTGTGAAGGGACTGCCCTGCAGAGGTTATAAAAAGCAGCTAGCAGTGGCATTCCAATCGGATTCCCCCTCCCCTCACACAGGTTGCTGTACTATTCCTGTAGTATACAGGGGGTAGAAGTGAGAGGAAAAAACTCTTTGAAATCTAATGCTTGACTAATCAGATAGCTCTCCTAACTTCATTTGAACAAAATCCTGCTTTAAAAGTACAGCTTCTGAGACCATCATCTGCTGGCTTGAACTTTATTCATTCTTGTTTATGATTAAGCATCATGTTACTGTTCTTAGAAATTTGTAACTCCTTTTCAGTAGGTAGTATACCAAGATATAATCAAGAGTTCCTATAAAATAGCACAGGTCATGGAGAATAGATCTATTATTGTGTTTTTTATTAGGACACTTTACCTCACCTACTCATTCAAGTCAAAACCACTGGAGGAGAAGCAGATCTCAAAGGTGTATTCTCAGGAGTCTCATTTACTCAAGAAAGGGAACCACTAACCTATTTTTTATTATTAATTAATTAAAACAAACTTAGCAATTAATTACTGCACATGAAAAAAGGTAACTTAAAACAGGTAGTGAAATTGCTTTAGGTTAAGGGATATTAGGTGACTAATATAAACTGATGCAAAAAGCATGTTTTCTTCCATTGGGATGTGTTTTGGAAGAATACTTTAATCCCATTAGTGCCCTTTTCAAAGTGAATATTTTTGTATTTGGGTACAGGGATAACATTCTTTTCCTACTCCCTCAAAATTTGGGCTTTCTTACTGGTAGTGACAACTTTAAAATGCTGTAGGCTTGCTGTAAAGTTGTAGCAGTTAACAGTTAAATAAACCCCTCAAATTTCAGTCTTTTTTGGTAATATAGGATATAATGAGCAGCAGTATTCCAAAACAGATTATGTTTTAAGAGGCTACATGGGCCACCTTTTAAGTAGGGCAACCATCATTATGGGTTTAATTTGGTTTTTAACAACTGTGACTAATGCACAATTACTTTGCTGTGCTTAACTGCTGTATTCATTACTGCCCAAAAGTAGATCATCAATATGAGCATCTCCAAATGCATTTACCTACTCAGCACAGTAATCCTAGAACCGCAAAATTCGTAATCATCAGTAACTTTAAACAAAAACCTAAGATCTTCTAATTACCTAGAAATGGCAGGTGATCATAATTTCTCCCCATTTCTTTACAGAATAGTTACACATTAATGGTTTTCAGCATGTCATCCTTTTTCCCCAGAAAAACAATGGGTGGGAAATATATGCCTAAGGCAGCTGATTTATTCACCACATGTTTAAAATGGTGGTTGGAAATTTAGAAAGACATGGCCTTAAAAAATAGTTATTGGGGACAGAAAATGGTTGATTTATAGGTCATTGCTGAAATGGAGGAACTGCAGAAGATTACGTTCTCTGCTACAGTCCGCTGAAATCTTTCGATTAAGGAAGATTGGGCAGGTGAAACAATAGGAAAGACTTTTTTCATTAGATCCAATTACAGGAAGGAACATATAATTCATGTCTGAAATGTAATTGAGAATTGATCAAATGATGTAATACGCCACTTTGAGATCTGACATAGTTTATGAGCAAGACAGACTGCTACTAAATGGGAGACTTTCAGAAAACAAAATTACCCACTTTTAAGGGAAAGTTTTTGCTGTCTTGTATCTTTCTATGACAGACTCAATAGCAGGTTTTTTGGAGCATTCTGCAAAGTCTAGTGCATAGTCTTAATAGTTTTTGTAAAGGTGTTTCCAAAACGGTTCAAAGCAATAGAGGCATCCTGGCATGTTTTGCATAGTTTTAACAAAGTAAATGAATTGCACTGTGATTATATTATTCACTACAAGAACAGGCTTAGCATGGGGAAGACTAGGAATAAATACATTTGTTTTGCTTGGCAGCAGTTGTGGATGCTGATGTCCTTTAGCATAAAATATATACTCTCAAGAAGTGTATTGTTATTCTGCAATTTATTTTGCTGCAAATATGGACCAGTATTCCATTCTAACATGAGTGAAAGGCATTGTTTCAGCTGCTGGTTCACCACCTGGCACTTGAAAGAAAGACATTTAAGTGGAAATAGGAACATGTACTTCCTGCACCTTGTCATTTAAGGGTGGGATGGTAATAATATGCTATTGGAATGTACACTCCAGCCTCACAGGGTTATTTGTAAGAACTGCATCACTTTCCATTATGATCATCCTCATTTCAGCAGCACTTGTGCATTCGACACATGGTTTCTGGTTATGATGTTATAAGGGTGGAATGATTGCATCTATTCACCTTTCATTTGTGTGTTGATGTGGCATTTATATTAAGTAGGAGTAATTTTTTTTTCTGATTTTTTTTCTTGTGTCACCAGTGCACCTATTCCATTCTTCCATCGCTGTGCTCCTGTGAACATTTCCTGCTATGCCAAGTTTGCAGAGGCCCTGATCACCTTTGTCAGTGACAGTAGTGTCTTACACAGGCTGATTAGTGGAGTTATGACCAGCAAAGAGATTATAATGGGACTTTGCTTGTTATCACTAGGTAATTGTTTTTCTCATTACTAGCTATTTCTTAGTGTACTCCATTAGGAGATTGTTAACACATTCTAACCACAATATGAGCAGAACACACATAAAATCGCAACAATCCCTCAGAAAATCATTCAGAATGCTTTTTTAAAATTTTATTTGAGAGCTGGGTAACTTACTCATAAGTAATATACATATGCATTCCTGGTTTTGTTTCTCTTACACTGATTACAAAATAGAGGATGCATGGCTGTTAATTGGCCAACATTAGTTTTGATTTAGTTAAGAGAGCATCCGCTTTTTCTTAATTTTTATTATAGTATTCTGCTTTCCAGTTTGTAGCCATCGTCTTCTACCAACTCAAGTCCAAATAAACCCTTTACAATTAAAAAGGATGGGTTGAGAAATGCACAATAGCACACTCCTGTTGGATATAGGGGATTTCATTTGTTTCACTTAACATACTTGCACAAAGAGATGAGAACTTTAAGAGTGAAAACAAGAAAATTAGTTGCCCATTTGTTACATTGTATGTTGCCTCCTTCTTCCCCTTCTTTCAAAATTAAAAGCTTCAGGTCTCTGAAAATCTCAGCCTTTTGTGAAGAGCTGGAAATTCCCAACAGTTCAGAGGTGCTGAATTGTTTCTATAGCTGCAAGATGCCTCTAGCGTTTAGGGTGACACTTAGGCTAGACTGAAGAGCTGTTTTAACAAAGTCATGTCGTTTGAGGTGGAATGTTGTCCTCTGACATAAATAGCTTTCTAGTGAGTCTATTTTACTCATACAAAGTATAAAATCTGAAATCCTAGAATGAGAGGATCAAGATACTGGCTATGCATATGAGCAGTATATTGTTTAGAAAGAAACAGTGCAAAGCTATATTAGGTATAGGAGTCCTTTGTTTTCAGTTTGCTTTTGTGGTTGAAAAAAAGGACAGGGGAAGGAAGGGAAAAAGAAAGGAAAAAATAAAAGGATGCTAGATACCATTAAACCCCCTAAACACACAAAAGAACACTGTGTACATTTTCAACTGTAACTAGAAAGCTGTTTATTTTTACATCTTGACAGCTTCAGTAATTGGTAATAATGATAGAAAACTGTTCAAAATCTGAAAGCTAGTGGCTGATTTGCACTAGTAGCACTGATTTGTGCTACTGTTCAGTTAGAGTCAGAAGTTAGTATAGAATTTACATACAGTTAATTTTAAAAATAGTTTTCATAATTTCATAGTTAAACAGAAGTTATTTATTTTAATTAGCCTGTGATTCAAAAAGCCAGATTCCAGTGGCTTGCATGTAACTACTGAACACAAACATGTATGTGTTAAAATATGAATATGTATAAGTACACATCATTCACTTAGCCTTAGCTGGCTGTATAGCTTTTACTGATGACTGGCATGACATTTTGGAGTACACAGGTACCATATTAACTACACTTGTTTGAAATGTGTATTTGAGTGCAGACTCTGCTCTGGTCCTCAGGAGGTATGCTCATGTTACCTAACTCAAAGTACCATCCTGTCTTGCTGTATTTTTGGTCATTGTCTAAGTACATCTCTGTCTGTATGCAAGCATTATGTCTTGTGTTTAATGTATCGTGTAAATGTATTTATGCTTTCTTTGTTTTATTCAACATTACCAAAGCAGAAGTTGTAGAGGTGCCTAATTTTCTTAACTACCTATTCAGTGAGTTTGTAAGCCTCAAAAAAGAAATCTGTCTGAAAAAATTCTGTTGGAAGGCAGTTATTTTAGTGCAGTGGGAAAATTAGGAAGGCTATACCTCCTTGAAGTAATTAGTCTGCTTATTTTATTTTGTCTTCTTTTGCAGTGTTGTCCATGATTTTGATGGTTATAATAAGGTACATTTCAAGAGTACTTGTCTGGATTTTAACAATTCTTGTCATTCTGGGATCACTTGGTAAGTCTTGTTTGTCTCCCAGTTTGAGTGCCCAGTTCTAATATTTGTGCTCCATGTCCTCAGCCCAGCTATGTCCCCCATAGATCTTGGATCATGCTTTTCTCTTCAGCCTTTTTTTTGAGTCTCTTTCAAAATGCACATCAAAAATGCCACTTTAATAATTGCAGATTTCTCTCAGAGAGTACATTTCTCCTTGAATATTTGCACACAGTGCTTGGCAGGCAGTCTTCACGTCAGCCTAGCTCACAAGAGCCCACAGGTTCAGTGCAGGAGATTCCTCACAGCACTTGTAGCACAACCCTAAATGTTTCCTACTTCTTAACCTGTCTTCCAAATATGTCCGCAAGGCAGCTAAGCCTGGATGTGTCTGATGGCACTCCCACTCTGCAGCTGGTGCCTGAAGAAATCAAAGGGCTACTATTACTTATGCAGCTGAATATATTTACAGCTCTGACATGTTCATCAGCCCTTCAGTTCTTTGAGTAGCTCTTTAAGACCTGTTCTTGAAGAGAGGAAGTAAAAGTGCTTGTCTAGCAATTCTAATAAAATCCTTTTATTTCCATATGACTCAGGAAGGCCTGCATGACCTAGATCATGTGTGAAATGCAACCAGCCATGCTATCTTGGAAATGACAAAGGTTGTCTCTTCCAAAATTATGTAGCTTGTGTGAAAATAGCCTAATTTTATCACATTAGCTTTTAAATTCATAAAACTAAAGTTTTCTACACTTATTACTGAGTAGCTAAGCCAACATGTCTGGGCAGATGACTGTAGGGAAAGAAAAAAATAGAATAATCATGTTTGGAAGCACTAGTGATTTAATTTTTGTAATTCATGACTGCAATGGATGGGAAAACCCAGCAGACCAACTGTATTATTTCAGGATCACTTTGATTTTCTGATTAATGGCCTCACAATCTATGACTAGGAAAAGGGAAGAATACAGAAATAGAATATTTTTCATTTATATTCTCTTTAAAAGCTGAGCAACCATGTTGAGTGAAAGAGTTGAATGACTTATCTTACTGGCATCTGTTACTATGTTCTGTGTTCTAAAAAGTTTTATCCATTCCATGGCTTGAATAAAAACCTGTCTTTTATGACACACGCTGCTTATTCTGTCTTGATTGTTGGTTTAGGAGATGTCAAAAGAGATTCTTCATTTTAGACCTGAACAGAGTATGTTTAGCAAAAACTTGTGATTACAGAATCACAGAATGGGTAGGGTTGGAAGGGACCACAGAGGCTCATCTGGTCCAACCTCCCACTAAGCTTATGCATTTGATTCAGAAATACCAGCAGAACAGAGAAGGACATTTAAAAGAGAAAATAAATGTACCAGAGAGGAGATGTTATCTCCCTGAGGGCCTGGAGACCTGTGTTCAAGAAAAGTTCTGCCTTGGAAAGGCAGCTAGAATAGGAGAATGTTTTTCTGGCCATAAGGGTAGAATTAACATAACAGGGGTGAGAAGATAGTACCTCACGTTTGTATTTGCCTCCTGTGCCTTTTACTAATGTTTTTTCCAGTGTCCAAGACATTGTCTGAAGCAAGTGTAGCTACATATAATTAAGGTGCTGTTTTCAGCATCAGGCTGATGCTTCTTGTTTTGATTACTGTTCTCAGGAGTGGTAGACTCCTTGTTTTGTTGTTCTTGTTATTTCACACCCTATTCCAAAGGTCCATCTCTGTTCCCCCTCCTAAATTCTTACTCCCTGCATTATTGTGCACACATATACATTCATACATACAGCCTACCATGGGGCTATTTATTATTCTTTTTGTTCTTTTATTACCTGTCTGGTGGGAGCTGTGCTATTTATTGCTAGGGTTCCCCATGAAGTAGTCCTTCAATGCAGTTTACCCTAAAACACAGAGTAAAGGTTCTGCAAGTCTCTTAAGTAGTCATGGTATGGTGAGACTGTGAAAAAAATATATTCACTTGAGAAACAGGCAACAGAGGAGAACTAGATACTTCTCCCTCCTCCCAAATTCCTGTTGAGTAGAGCATCAGTGCTCTTGAATATTCAGTACCAGACTAGACTTAAAAGGAAAGACTCTTTTATTTCTCTGGGACTAGGCAGTAAGTATCACACAAAAGATGAATCATTCATTTATCTTTTTTGTTTCCTCACTAAAACATAGGTGGTACAGGAGTCCTGTGGTGGCTCTATGCTAAACAACGAATATCTGCTAGTGCTGTTGAGACCCAAGTTGCCAAAGACAATCTTCAGGCTCTCTTGATCTATGCCATTGCAGCTACAGTCTTCACGGTATGCTTTCCTAATGATTATATTATTTTCTCATTTTTGTCTTCCTGTTGGTCTCTATTTCTTCATTCAGGTGAAAGCATTGTATTGTACACATTTTGGAACAATTTATTTCTGCCACAATTTCCGTTGAAGTGAATTTCTTTCATTATGTTATTTTTTTAACTTTCAGGAATTGTTCTCTAACACCTGATTATGAGTCAGGGGAGACTTTCTAGGAACTGTTCTCTAATATCTGATTTTGAGTCAGGAGAGACTTTCTAACCCTGCAGCTACTTTCATCTACTGTAAAATGTCCACAGGGACTTCCAAGAATAGGTATGATACTGGACTGCCAATCCAAAGAGATTTTTCTTAGGTTCTCAGTGCAGAAGTACTTAGTAATTTCAGTGTATTTAAAAGTCCTTAGCCTGCTTCTGAAAGAAGTTGTTCTCAAATCATTGTGAACTGAAATACTAACACCAATTGAACTAATTTATCTTCTTTGGGCCTTGCTGTTCATTTCAGAGTCACTATAATGTTCGACTAACTCCACAGGAATTGTAGACTCCTTCTTCTGTTCTTCCTGTTGCTTCATATCCCAATCCAAAGGTTCCTGTTCGTTCCCCCTCCTAGATTCTTACTCCCTATGTTATTATACACATATATACATACATCCTATAAGACCACCATGCCATGGTCAGATATAATTTTTTAAATTACCTTTCTTTAAGGTAATTAAAAGTTAAAACTTGCTGATTTCACTGCTTTGTAAAGCATAATTGAGGCTAGAACCTTGTCTTATCAGCTTAAGACTGATGATGATTCCAAACACATAATTATGAGAATGGAATTCCCCAGAAGTATAATTTGGAAAATAATTAATCGCCAGAAGAAGCTGATAGAGGTTTTAAATTTTGATCTTGTGATCTTATAGATAAAGTATATGTTAATTTAGTGTGTTTGAATATCCTAGCTGTACAGAAGAGTATCTTGATTCTGTTCAGTTCTCTAAAATGTGATTTGGACACTTGTCCCTCTAGGTTATCTTGCTGTTGATCATGTTAATTATGCGCAAAAGAGTAGCTCTCACCATTGCCTTGTTCCATGTGGCTGGCAAGGTCTTCATTCACCTGCCGCTGTTAGTCTTCCAACCATTTTGGACATTCTTTGTGCTCATCCTCTTCTGGACATACTGGATCACAGTCCTGCTTTTTCTTGGTACCACAGGTAAGCAGTCACATACTTTAAATGAATTTCACTTCATTTTTGTATGATTTCCAAGCAGAGTAGACTAAAAAATCTGTGGGAATGTCGAAGAAAAAAGCCCAATTGTTGTGCTTCTATTGCTGTCTGCATCACTGACTTCAGAATACTTGTTTCAAGAAGGTTATTGTGCATTTGAGTCTTCATTCCCAGCATGATGCTTTGTGTGTTAGGCTGCTATAAACTGCTGTAGCAAGCTTTGAAATACCCTCTAATTTTACACACACAGATTAAAGACAGCATAATCTTGGAATCACCAAGTGTTATAGATAGTACTCACACAGATGAGTACACAGTAAGGGAAGGGCTATTGCACACAATTACTGTCTCCCACAATGTAATATTGTGATTTTAGTTTTCAGTTGTTTGTAACTTTGGTGTCCAGTATTATTCCAGAATCATTCAGGAGATTTTTCTGCTGTTTGTACACTGCATTCTGAGAGCAGCCAGTGTACTCCTAATTCCTGCCTGCTCTTCAGTACATAGAAGGTGAAAGCTTTGTTTATGTTCAGGGTCTGACAAGAGCTTCTAGAATTAATCAGTCTTATTGGCCTAAATCTTAGTTACTTCAGCAAAATACCTCACAGCAGATGCTTTTTAAAAAGTCTGTTATTTTGCGGTACATTGTAGCCAACAGAGACTGTCATTCATTATTAAATGTCTTAAAATTTTGAAATGTGTTGTTTGCTACTGATCCAAAAGTAGCAGTGTTTCAAGTCACAAAGCTATTTCACAGTAATACAAGATAAATATTTTTCATATCCTGAGTTCTTAGCAAGGGTTGTGGGCAATAGAATTGATGTGTTCTTGTTCTCATTACTGATGGAATTTTTAGTTTTCATTGCATTTTTGTGCTATGTGCAGAAAATGGTCACGACTGAAAGTCTCAGCCCTGTGCTTCACTTTCTGAGTCAGACCACTGCACAGGCACAAAATGTAGTCTGATATTATAGTTAACTGTTCTGTATTTCTCAAGAGCAATCTTCCTAAATGTAGCATTTAAAATTATGTGTAGAAACTAGAGGGGTTTCTGTTGTAAATAGTTGTAAATATGTTGTAAATACTATATGCTTCTTTCATTATGAGTTGATGTAAGCATAATTTTCTTTTTTTTATCCTGATTTATTTCTAGGTAGTCCTGTCCCAAATGAAGAAGGATTTGTTGAATTTCGGATGGCAGGTCCCTTGAAATACATGTGGTGGTACCACGTAGTGGGACTCATCTGGATCAGCGAGTTTATCCTAGCCTGTCAGCAGATGACAGTAGCAGGGGCTGTTGTGACATACTATTTTACAAGGTAGCTTGAATAGGTCTATCATGAGTAGCCTACACATTGACTTGGCAGAAATAATGAGCAACAGGGTTTCTGGGTAGAATGTTTGTGTCCATTGTGAAAGCTGGGGAACAGTTAAAGTGCCTTGACTCTTTAAATCATGTAAAGTCCTGAACTATCTGTTTTGGCATTTATACACGGTGTTCTTGACACATAAGACTTGAAGTCTTATTTACCTTTTAACCTGTGCAGATTCTACAGACATGGGTGGTTGTTTACAAAGGAAGGTCATCTGTTATGCTAATAATTAATGCTGGTAACACCTCTAGAGGTTAAAAAATTAATGAAAGCAATTGGTTATTATTTTAATTGCAAAACCGTGCCCTTTAAATGATTTACAGTGCTTCACTAATCTTCATTAATTTTTCTTTCATAGGATTACTTAAGATCTTACTACATTCATAATTTACATACAGATTCTGACAAGATCATATACAAATAAAAATTCATGTAAAATTTTAAAGCTCCATATTTCATGCTGTATTTGTGAACTAAATTATGTGTTAGTTTTTTGAAAAATGTATGCAGATTATTTTTCAGGTGCATGATTCAGATCACAAATGTTTAATTGGTTTGTATTTTTAACTGAGGCTGGTACCTGAACTACCTTTGACTCCTTTTCTGCCTTACTCTTTCAAACAATACCAAAAGCAAAGAATCAATTTACTGTGCTGTGAGAAGTTTTGTTATTCTAGTAAAGATGAAGTTCTACAGTATATCAGTGAAATACATCTATGAAGTTGTTGCAAGATGTTACAGGGATGTAATCTTGTGAATAATTAACCTAGATTGAGTATGGAATGAGGAAAATTCAGAGGAAAGAGAATAACTCTGCATTGAAATGGATTGCTTAGCAATGTGTATGCTTCATCTGTAAGTTTATGTATTTCCTGTCACCTGAGGGTAAATGATTTTTATTTTATCCATCCCCTATAATTCCATAACAGCGATTTTATTTTTAGTTAGTAAATACTCATTTCTCTCTACTGTTATCTTCTTTTTGTGTTTTAAGGTACTATCATAATTTGAAAAGTGACTTGTAAAAATGGAAAAGGCATTAATTTGCACTTACCCATTATTTTGCATATGAGCAGCTTTCCAAATCAAATGAGATGAGGTTATGCATGGAGAAATGTTTTATATGTGTTCACTGCCTCATTCACCTTAGCCAGATGGATTCCTTTCAACTCAGGCAATAACAGGCCTCAAAGTGTTTTGCATTACAGACTTTGCCCTGAAAATGAGGAAGTGTTTGGATTGCTTGGGCATAAGACTCAAATGATTTATGTCATTGTGCCTAACAGAATAAAATTTGTCTTCCCCTAAAAGCTCATTGCAATAAAATACACAGGGTAAACCTATTTTAATCATTAACATCTCAGGGTTACATTACGCAGATATTAGTTTCATGGAATGAAGAATCTACTTTAGTTATCTTTTCTGAATGAAATTCTCCTCTCTCCCGAGGTGGGGAGATCCTTTATTTTTTGAATATTAGCATATGTTTGTTGATATGCTTATTATCATGCTCTTATTTGTAAAGAAGAAGAGCAGTTCCTTAAATGTTTAATTAGTGCTATTCTTTGAGAGAGATGTATAAGTGAGTTTCTTGGTAGAAAAGAAAAATGGCTTGAAACCATGAATGTATTTATCTGATAAATTAAAAATATTATAGCTACATTGCATTAAATTGCTTGTTTTAAGGCTCAACCCTTGGTACCTTGAGGATATAATAGCTAAGTCAGAAATGCAAAAAATCTGAGCTAAGAGTTTACCTCATCAATTAGTAATATCCTCTCCAAAGTCTACACAAAGATCTCCAAAAGAACAAGAGAGGAGAAAGCAAGTTTATCAGTACTCTGACCAAAAATGTATTAGCACCGTTTCTTACTGTTTTGGAAGGTTTTGAATTGCACACCATCCAATGCACCTTTATGGGAATTGCCAGTTGTGAATAGTGGTAATGCAGCCAAATGCTAGTAAGACTACCTGTCACCACTGAGTGTTTTCAGTTGCTCAGAGAATCACTGGCCAAGGTATTGGCAAAAGCAGGTTAATACAGAAGTTAAAGAGTGACAGAGTTCATTGACAAGATTCACTCTACTACGTAGCAGATGATTAAAGCACACTTGGAAAAGTAGGACTAAAATCAATTAATCTAAAATGAAACCTAAGATTATTTATATGGAAGCTGCAGATTGGAAAAGGTTAAGGATGAGAAAGGATAAGAATATAAAGGAATGGAGGAGACCCTCTCATTGAATCACAAGGTTAAGAGTGGGCCCTCTTGCCACTTTTAGCCTCAGACTTGACCAACAGTTTAGGCCTAAAGAGTTAAACAGCACTTACACTTAATATAATTTAGTCAATAGCATATTTTAATGAATTTAACAAAAATCTATGGAATTCACAATGAGCAAAACAGTAACTCGTTAACTTAGACCTGACTTACTTAGCAGTCTAATAGTACACTTGCTGTAGCACATTCACACTTGTGTAGGTACAAGGTATAGACCCATAAAAATTCCTCTCAAATTCACTGAAATGCTCAGGTCGGATGCCTCTGCACCTTCTCAACAGGTGAAGGGTTGGGGCTTGAGAAGTGGGGTGTCAGCCCAGGCTCTGTCAGCAGCATTTGACATTGGTCCTGAGTATCACAAACTTGAGTGTTCAGTGGCTCAGAGAGGTCCCACTCATAGGGAGGTGCTGGTCACACTGTGGTCCAGGAGTTCATGAGGTTATGAGAGAATTGGCTTTAGTCATAGTAATTTTCCATCCTGTCCAAAATTCAAGTCTGTAACTTTCTTTGAAAGCTCATTAACAGAAACGTTCTACCTAGGTTGATATTTGGGCACAAAACATATGTTTACAAGGCTGTTTATTAAAAACAGGAGCTTGTTAGACAGGATAGGTTCCTGGGACCAGACCATGTTTGAGAAGTTCGAGGAGGTGAGCCCAGGTGCTTTTTGTCAAGACAAATGTCTAACAAGCATTTCTGAGTGGTGGGAAGGGGCAAAGGGGATGCACCCCCACACTAGTATGTGTTACAAATTGATTTAAACACAGAAAAGCAAACAAAACTAAGTTTCCATGAATAAAACAGATCGAATGCAGAAAGGTTCAAAATACACTCTAAAACTTGATTAAAACCAAAGGAGGTTAGATGTTGGTTCCAAAAAACCTGTTGATATATTTTATTTAAAATATAAAGTAAAAGAGGCAAAGGGAAAGAAAGATGAAAGAAAGAAAGAAAGGTGTAGAAAAAGAGGAGGGAGGGGAGCAGGGAGAGGGACAGGGGTTGGTAGAAACATACTGTCCTTCCAAGGTTCCCAACAATATCTTGTGGCTTCCCTCCATCTGGTCTTCTTGGTGGTGAGGGTCCCCTGCACCCCAAAAAAGTATAGAATCCAATGGATTAATAATGTAATGGATACATTTGGGCCAGGTGGAAATGCCTGGAGAGGGCAAGTTTGACCCTGTCCGTTCCATCACTGTGGATCTGTCTGCATCTCATTGCAGTGCTCCGGTGCAGGATCTGGGGGCTCCTTGTAGGAAGAACTTTTGGTGGGCCACGACACTCACTCTGCTGTCATTCACATGGATGTCCTGTAGTATTGGCATTCACTGCCTCTCACCAGAGGCTTTTTCACCACACACCCAAAACCTCTCCTTCCCACCCTTTGGTTGTGAGGGTCTTTTCGAGCCTGGCAGCTGATAGCCCTGTGGCTATGGTCTCCACCCCGAAGATGTGAGGCTTAACCCTCCTGTGAATGTATTCTTTTCTCCCAGCCCAGAACTGAGTCACTTCATCTTATCTCCATCAAAATGCAGTCAAGGGCCTCAGTCAGGAGGCTCATTCAGGGTGTGGTGGTCTTCCATGCAGCTTTTGTTATAAAGTTTTGCTATAAAGGCAAAAGTCCATCAGAAGATGCTTAAGCCATAAAATATAACATTTCAGTCTCACAGTATGACATACTGCTTCCTTATCCCAGTCCTACATTAGAGACAAATCTGTGAGTTACACAGATTGTCAGGGTGGAGTGTGCAATATATCCTGAAAGCTAGTGTAAGGATTATATATTCCTTTTGCATGTTATTTTATTGACAATTTGTAGCACTTCTAGATGACATCACGTAAATACTGATCATTCTACTTTCTTTTTTTTTTTTTCTTCTCTTTTCAACAGGGAGAAAAGAAATCTGCCATTTACTCCTATTCTGGCATCTGTTAATCGCCTTGTTTGTTACCACCTAGGAACAGTAGCAAAGGGGTCTTTCATTATCACTCTAGTGAAGATACCACGAATGATTCTTATGTATATTCACACACAACTCAAAGGAAAGGTGAGAGAAAAAATTCCATTTTCTTACTGAAACTCAATGCCTGATACATTTACCTGTTTATTTAGTCAGTGTGGGAAGTTGGAAATCTTGTTTTGTAATAGATAGGGGTAGGAAGAAATTCTTCATTATGAGGGTTGTGAGGCACTAAAACAGGTTACTCGGAGAAGTTGTGGATATCCCATCCATGCAAGTGTTCTGGGTCATGTTGGATGACGTTTTGAGCAACTTGGTCTAGTGAAAGGTGTGGTGTTGGGAGTTGCCAACCCTGCCTGTGGTGTTGGGAGTTCCTTCCAACCCAAACCATGCTATTGTTCTATGAATATTTAGACTTTACAGGACCATGGGACTGATACAGATTGCTTAAGTTCACAGACTGAATATCAGCTACTGAAACACAAGGGAATATTGTTCCAAAAACCTCTTTGTTTTCCCACATACTGTGCTTTTCTAGGAAAATGCTTGTGCTCGCTGTATGCTTAAAGCCTGCATTTGCTGCCTTTGGTGTCTAGAAAAGTGCCTGACATATTTAAATCAGGTAAGATTTCCGTATTTAAGTTTTATGTAAGGACTGGTATATATATTCCCAGAGTGCAATCTGATGCCGACATATAATGTAGTGTAGTTTGGAATTGAACTTGAATGACAGTACTTCAGTCTTGTCTCCATTACTGAAATTACACTGCAAATCGCTACATTGACCCTTGAAATACAAACAAGAACTAAAAAATAGCCCATATTCATCTTTGTGAACGTGGTTTCTCAACTTTATAACAATGTGTTTAGGGTTGGAGACATTCCCCCGTATGTCTACTCAGTCAAACTACATCTGAGTTTCAAAATATTTTTGCTATGAAAAGAGAATTAAGCTTTTCTATTTGTAATGTTTAAGATTTTCACAGTGTGAAAACTATACAAAACATCAGATTGTCAGCATCATCTTCAAAGGGCAAAAAGAGTTGCAAAGTGCAACATGCTAACTGGTCCTTGTAAAAGACCCTTTGTAAAAGTGGGTTTATGGGCCATAAATATAACCTAAATAAATATCAGATACATAAGTATCTTGTACATAATACCTCTTTCACTGTTAAATTTTTTTGCTTGTGGAAATGTAGAAATGCTTGTGCCCCAATGTAATCCTTGAAAATTGTCCTCACTAACCTTGAATGCAGTCTAGTTAAGTATTTAGAAGTTATCTTGGTTGACTTGTATGACACTCAGATTCTTTTATATTTCCAGATTTTTTTTGAACTATTTAATTTCTAGCTATGTTACTGTTCACCTCCTCCTGCAGAGAAATTGCAAATTCTGTTTAATGAGGTTTTTTAAAAAAACTTGCTGATGCATAAATTATGAGCAAGAGAGGAGAAGAATAGTAATTCTTTACCTCATATAATCTTCTGTCAGCTGGTTCATATTGCTTGATTCAACAACTCTGAAGGGAATTTTTGTTCATTAAAATTGTATGATGAATGTGTCTTACTCAGAGGCTGTATCTTCCCCTCACCTTCCCCACCCTCCATCTGAAATACCTGATCATTCTATGAATAAATCTTCAATCTCCTTTTCTCAGAATGCTTATACAGCCACAGCTATCAACAGCACCAATTTCTGCATCTCAGCAAAGGATGCCTTTGTTATCCTAGTGGAAAATGCTTTGCGAGTGGCTGCCATAAACACAGTTGGGGATTTTATGCTGTTTCTAGGAAAGGTATGTCTGCTGCATACAGCTGTTACACACCTATGTAGAAGCAATCTTTCTTTAGCAATGGCTTGAACCCTAATTCAAAATGCCTTAAAAATCCTGTTTCTTAGTGTGTGCTTTATCACATCTAGCTGCATCATATTAGGAAGGGACCATCCAGGATAGGGAGCATAAACAGATGATCCACTTAAATTTAGTAAAAGTGACTAGAGAGGAATAGCTGAAGTTTATTACACTTTCAGCATTATTTTTTTAGGGAGTCAAGACAAAAGTGATTAGAAAGTCTAAGGTTTTGATTTTGTGGTTAAAACATAAAATTGTAAGGAAAGGAAGCTTTTCTTTTAAATTCTGTTTAGTATAGGCTCTTTAGGTTTATGTTTAAAATTTGACACATTATTAATCACAGTTTTATGACAAAATCAGACTGGAAGAGTATGGAAGCCTGCTATGAGGAACTGCCAGCTTAAGCAAATATGTTAGTTCTACTCTGAGCATTAAAAGGAGACTAGAATAATTTCTGCCATCAGTCAGCCTTTTGGGTTTCCAGCTAATGGAGATATACTATATGAAAACATAATCCAATGAATTATTTCTATCCTTTGAAGTGCCATAATTTACTGAAACAATTAATACCAATCTACTTAATTCACCTGTGCTTAAGTACTGGACACTGGTTGCAATTCCTTATTGCATTTCTCTATTTCTGTTAACTCAGAATACAGCAGGCTGAACTTTGAATCCAGTAATTGAATAAGATCTGAGAAGAAATAAACACATAAGGGAGATATAGGTCCTTGGGAGAGACTGAAATTGCATAACAAAGTTTTACTGAGGAGTCTGAAAAGTGTTAGGAAACACCCCCTGAAAAGATGTATCAAATTATTAGAAAAATGTTCAGGTGACAGAAATGTTCAAATGAACAGTGCATATAAAAATTAGTATCAGCTAAAATAATGCTACACCATCAGTTCTCCTCTACCAGTTCAATGTAGTATTTTCGTAAAAGCTGACCTGTTTTATGATTGTGTTTAGTTGCAATTCATAATAATACATTCAGAAATGTTCCAAAAGTTAAGTAGCAATACCAATTTAGTCTTTCTGGTTTTGCCAAAACAGACTGCTACCCAGTGGAGTATCTGTTAGGGCCTTACACATAGTGCAGTTCTGTAGAGACTATTACATGAAGTGCCTCATGTGAATTCTGATTTACTTTCTCCTGTATGGAGAGGAAATAGATATTAAATAAGCTTGGAAGTTGTTTACACTAGCAAAACAAAAAACATAATTATTATCCTAATACCTCTAACTTCTCCCTTCAACCCAGTTAAAAAAATCCAACTGCACGTTAGTTGATAAATTGCATCTGGTTGTGGGGTTTATATAATTGACAGGATAGAGTTCTCTTTTACAGGAAAGTTGTATAACATTATAATGATGACAACAGAATATAAATGTAATTTTCTCTGAAAAATACTCTTTATGCTGAAGGATGTGTAACAATTGATTTGAACCTGCTGAAAAATGAATTGAATGTCATTTGCCCTCAGGGACATGGGGAATCCAAGAGGTAAAGGTCTTGTTACCTACCATCTCTAACCTCTAGTTCTAAGTCTGGCAGACCAAGAAGCATATTGCCTTAAAACAAAGAAACAAAACAAAAAATATCAAAAGGCTTCTGCCATTAGAGTTGTCTACCATTTTCTTCTTCAGGTCCTGATCGTCTGCAGCACAGGTTTGGCCGGCATTATGTTGCTGAATTACCAACGAGATTATACCATCTGGGTGCTGCCACTCATCATTGTCTGCCTCTTTGCATTCCTGGTTGCTCACTGCTTCCTTTCCATTTATGAAATGGTTGTTGATGTCCTTTTCTTATGTTTTGCCATCGATACAAAATACAATGATGGGAGCCCTGGCAGGGAATTCTACATGGATAAAGTTCTCATGGTAAGTTCCCCTTACTCTCAGTGTCCAAGGATCTGGTTCCATAAAATAGGTATTTTGGCAATGGAATGAATGCACTTAACTGTGTTCAATAAGGGGGTTTTGGATTGGTTGGTTGTTTGGTGGTTTTTTTATGTTGCCATCTTGTTCATGGCTTGATCAAGGTGTCATCTGATAAACATCAAATAAGTAATGATGCTTCCTTCCCATGGTATTGGCTTCTATTTGCTAGCTGTTAGATGAGAAGTGATCTTGCAGAATCATACTCTTGGATATCATGTCTCGTAAATGACACAGTGGAGAACAGAAAGAAGCGAAACAAAGGGAGAAAAGTTGGTTTTTGTGTTTTTCCCAAGAAGGATCTCTTTGGATATGAGAGAGAAAAAAATAACGGAGTATTCTACCTCATACATAAATAGTGACCACAGTGGAGTTTTCATATAGACATCAACCAGAATTGATGATGACTCTGTCACACACAAAAATACCAAGCTTTATGTTCTTTCCTGGAGCCTTCATGCTTTGTCAAGGTCTTTTGCAAGGCAAATTAATATTGTCTATTCCATGCTATTCTTTGTTCACTATAACTAGAAACAAAGACATAAAAATCCTGCTTCTCAAGTCCCTCACTTCATTGTTGTGTAGGAAACTTCTTGACAGTGTTTTTAAGTGGAAGGTGTGGAATATGTCTCTGTAAAATGTATCCTCATGTGTAGGCTAGAGGAAGATTCTCATGCCTTCTTAGCATTTTTTTTATTATTATTACTGTGGGAAAACCATGCCAGGAATTTAGTGCTAATTTTTTGTAAACCCTTACAGAATCTAGAGTATATAATAAATAAATCAGCTGCTGATTAGTTGCTTTATAACAGAGTGAGAGTAAAATGCAGCAAGTTTTCGTAGAAGAAAGCACTGATAAATTCTAAAGCATTGCGAGTTTCTTTAGTGAGCAGACAATATGACAAAACCCCAGCAGCTAAAGTTTACTGTCATTTTCTGCAGAATTCTTCCCTTTAAGAGAAAAAAAAATGGCTTAAAATTTTATAGCACATTTTCTAATCTCCATGAAAAGGAGATTGTGATTTGGTGAAAAATGTAAGAGGTTGAATTGAGGACAGGGAAATCAGCCAAACCTTGCAAGTAGTTATCTCCAAGTCCTTTTGTTTAATAGAGTTCAAACATTATGCACAGGATGCAAGGCAATAAATGAGATTCTGGTTTGTGTGGGGTTTTTGTTGAGGTTTTTTTATATTTGGTTTGGCTTTTTTTTGGTTTTTGAAAATCAGCCTTTTACCTTCTTTCCCCCAAAGGAGAGCATTGTGTGGTAAATGTGAAAGTTGTAAGAGCACATAAGGCAAATATCTGTCTGGCTTACAGAATTAAGTGAGAGAGACCTTTGTGGTTATTTGGCAGGCTTTTCTGATACCTTGTGGTTAAGTCTAAGCAAGAGAAGTGCCTAGATATTTTGAGTAGTTACATCTTGAAGTTCGGTCTTGAGATTTGATCTTTTGAGTCTGCTCTATGAAAAGCTCTATTCTGCTCTCACTTGTCACTTCATTACTGTTTTTCAGGAGTTTGTGGAGAATAGTAGGAAATCTATGAAAGAAGCTGGCCGAGGAGGTGGAGCTGAGGGCAGAGAGCTAAAACCAATGGTAGGTGCAGATGAGGAGGTGGCGATCCTCCAAGAGTTTCACTTTTACTTCTTCTCCCTCTTTGTCTTTACTGACTGCACTTCTTCAGGAGAAATTTTTGTTCTCTGTATCACTCAAGATGTTCTGCTTTTTCTGTTTGTGAGCTTGCCTATCACCTGGATGGCAGAGTTTTTGTCACAGCTGAGACCATCTCCTGTAAAAGTAAGATGAAAGGAACTGTCTCATATGAAACAAATGCAGTATCATTTCATTAGGATTAGTGGTGCATGCCATGTGGTATATGCAGACAGCCCCAGTTGCTGAATAGTCTAAAAATAAGATGGCTCTGAGATTCACTGGGCTCTTCTCAGCCCTGAGATGAACAATTTTTGCTCATCTTACATTCACTGCAAAAGCCTGAAATGAAGAACACTACTGCGTGCATCCATTCTTGCAAAATAAGACCAGGTATTTAAAGCCCTCACCAAATTATCGTACACAATGCCAAGGAATTGGATACAGTGATTCCTTTCAACCTGCTCAAATGACATTTCTCCCAGTTGTTTGTTTTACTGCCAACTACTTATGTTGCTTGTCTCTTGTGTGCTCTTTCCATCTCACACTGTCGGATGCACAGACAGTGAACAATGCATCATTTATGCTTCTGCAGCCTGTTTTACTTATGGTGTGCCTGTTAGGAAGGTATTGCATGTCTGAGTAGCCTGGAATAAGAACACTATACATGGTACAGATAACAGATAGGATAAGTTTGGAAGGTGGAGAACAGAGGGTGTATAATGGAGAGCCAGGCTGGGCAAGGTATGATTTGTCATTATACATTATGACTTTGTGAAAGAATATTTTTCCATCATCACTCTCTCAGACTGTTTGGGATCTTACTCATTTCCGTACCGTGGGGATCATTTTTTAATCAAATGGAATCTAAATAAGTGTATGCTAACAGAAGAATTTCTTTTTTTCAACTATGTATGTGAAGCCATGTTGCATGAGCATTTTTTGACTAAACTGGAATGGGTTCCTGCTATAGACTGGATAGATGTGTAGCTTTGCGTGTTTTGCTATTTCATTATGGCATACCAATTTCTAGATTTGCTTATGCCTAAATGCTGCTGTGTTTATACATATTAAAAACTAATTTTATGCTCATTTATTGTTTTGTTCTGGGAGTAATTCTAGCCGGTCAAGCAGACACTAACATTGCAATTTTCAGAGTGAAATAATCGCTATAAATGCAAATGTGCCATGAAAATGATTGAGAACTGGGTGTGCAAACTCTCTAGTCATGTGCACAAAAAAAATCTGTTCAAAATTTTATGTTAAACTCTATTTCAAATAATTTGTTTCCCTTAAGTGATTTTCCACTTACACTGTTGTCAGAGCTGGCACAGACTGCTACTTACAGTTTTGTACTCGACTGCCTAAAGCTTGGATGTTAAAAAACTTTATTCACCTCCACCCTATGTAAAAGTGCAAACCAAAGGTGGTCTTATTCTTAGAGGAAATTTTTCTTAGGCTCTTAGCCTGGTACTGGCTGAAATTCCTCACAGGATGTGTGGAGAAGATGCTGAGCACTTGAGACTCAGAGTGGAAGTCACCTGCTGAATTACTCCCAGTTCTTCTGCTCATGTGATTGTCTTGTTTGGAACTGTTTGGGCCTTGTGGTTTTCCATTTTTGGGCATTCAGCTCCAGTTGATTTGATTTTGAAATATTAGGATCTCACTTCCTGATGACAACGGGGTACAGCAGTTAAATTCCTGATACCTTTCTTGAAAGCACTGATAGGAGGCCTCAGTTATATCTAGAATAGGATCATTCATAAGTCTATTATGTAACAGTAGTGCCCATAATCCCAAAAGTGCATGTCTGAAAATTAGATCAATGTTACTTTTTTCTCTTCTGTTATAAACAGAGTCTTTACTGTTTCAGTTTGCTTCAATTTCCTTGAAATGCAGATATTTCTTAGATATGACAATTATTTCTTAAAGTGAAATGTCCTAAGTGCAGTTGTATTTAAAGTAGATATTAGTAGCAGAGATGAGGAAACACTTTAGGAAGTTCTGTTCAAAAAAAAAGCCCCACCTTTTCATGCTTCTTTCTTTATGGCTTCCA
>VWYP01028702.1:11197-71650 GCA_013400435.1 Pycnonotus jocosus | reverse complement strand
CCGGTGGGTGCTCCCAAGCATCGCCCTCAGCATCGTGGCAGGGCTGTGGATGAGGATCTGAGCTCTGAGATGCCTCCCCGGGCTGGAGCTGGCAGGCAGCAGGCCCTTCATTGACCACAAAGGTATTTTTTAATATCTTAAAGACAGTTACAAAGCCTAATGTCTCCCATCCTGGAAACTGTTCAGCTGCCACATCCGTGGTTGTGCTCCTCCTGGTCCTGCCAGGAGCAGCTGTTATAGTGGCCAGCTAATGGGAGCTAAGGGGGAAGCTTTGGACAAGGGGAGTTCACTTCTGATATTAAACAGCAAAAAGAAATTCCATTGTGCACTAATCTATGGTCATAGCAAGTTGTTCAAAGTTTTCAGAGTACTTTCTGATTCGTGAAAATAATTCTGTAATTTTGCCACCTGGAACCATGCCTGCAGGGGCAGTTTTTGTGAGTGATGTGATCAATCTTTTGAGTTGCACCAATTCTTAATTATGTCTGTAAAAGAATCTGCATTGTCTAGCAGCTCTGTCCTACTGTGACTTTAAAAAATATCAATTCTAAATTTCTTGAGCACTGCAAAAATGTTTCTGCATCTAATACTCAGCATCTGTCTAGAAAACATATCAATCACATGATCACAAACAGCTGTTGCATTCGACTTTTAATCAGCCATGATTTTCAAAGGAGACAAAGAATGCTGGATGCAGTGATGGAAAGTTATTGCAGAGAATGTCCTACTTGAAAACTAAAAATCCAGACTCAGGGACTCAGAGCTTTACCAAGCATTGTAAAAACTCTTCATTTATACAGACAGTAGAGTTATCTGATAGAAATTGGAATAAAGTACTATGACACAATGCATGTATAAGCTAAAGTATAAAAGGTGCTCCAGGCAGATGTTTTGTTATTAAATGTAAAAGGTATGTACCACTAGCTTGCACAGATTGCAAAGAACAAAGATGTTGCTCAGCAGTCTGTTTTCTCTTCAAGTTTCATAAATCTGTTTAATGAGGGATTATGAAGTCCTGTTGGAGATACAACATCTCTCTTTGCTTAGAAATAGTTGATGTCCAAAAATGGCCAGTTTCTCCTCCCAGTAATGTTAGTGTAAATCTGCATTAGTCCTATTGGATTCAGGAGGTATTACAGGGTAGCTCCTGACTCATTTTCAATAGAACATGCCAATTTGAAATATTAATATGATTAAATCTGTGTCATCCATCTGACACAAAACCACAAGACTGAAGAAAGGCTACTTCTAGAATTGCTTTGGGGTTTTTTGTATAGTTGTTTTGGTTTTTTTTAATTCCAAACTCTTGACATTCAACCATTATAAAGAGCTTCAAAAAGTACGAGGGAGGATATATAAAGCAATCGTTTTAAAATATTTTTAAGTTCAAAGCCGTAAGGCATTCTGAAACACACCCACACTGAGAACATCAGGCATGGTGTTTGCTCCACGGTCAACCTGCATAAGCTTTCCCAGTCTTTGACTTGATCCTGCCTCACCTCCTGACCCCTGCCTGACTTAGATGTTTCCTGCTGACCCCTTTTTTGCCCAGAAGCAGGGGCTGGGTGTCCTTCAGCCCTCTCCTGGCTTGCCTGTGCCTGCAGCAGAGGTGAATGTTGCACAGGCTGGTGCAGCTGCTTGGGAGGTTTTGTGTCTGAGTCAGGGAGAAATCCTGGAGGTAAGGTTCGTGGGCAAACAGTCAGCAGACAAGGTCAACCAGCAAGTGATGCAAAGTTCCTGGCAGTAGTCAAGAGCTTTTACTTCTGTCAAAGACCATGTCCTTTGCCTTCCTTCCTCATAGGCAGGTGAGGGCTTTCCTTTATTTTGGGCAGCCCGGGCTGCTTTAGGGAGTTCACAGCAGACATTTCTCTGCCTGCCCTTTGCCTCCTTCTCCAGCTGCTTATTCTTGCTGTGCTCAAAGCAATTCAAGGTCAAAACACCCTGAACAGCAAAGGCATTTTTTTGAAGAAAGCTTCTGTGAGATGAGCAGGGCAGACTCATCATAAAATTGTATCCTGCAGCAAAATAGAAGTTTATTCTGTCACACCATGATTTGTGGCTCCATCTAAAAGAATAGCCATGGGATCATGAGGTTCTGCAAGCTTGACACTGAGACCAGAAACAGTCACCTTTGACAAATGGTATCTAGAAAGTATACCAGAGGAAGAGTGGGACACAGAAGTCCTCTACTCTCCATCTAGCTGAGACAACATTAGCAAATTCTTTTCAAGTGGTGAGGGACATATATGCAGTGGGTTGACTCTGGCTGAGCATCAGGTGCTCACCAGAGCCACTCAGTCACTCTCCTCAGCTGGGCAGGGCAGAGAAAATGGAATGAAAGTCTCCTGGCTGGAGATAGGATAGAGATCACTCAGCAGTGAGCACTGTGACAGGGAGAACAGATTTGACTTGGGGAAGTTGAATTGTTCATAATCAAACTGGAGTAGGATAAGGAGAAATCTTACAACACCTTTCCCCCAGCCCTTCCTTATTCCCTTCACTCCTGATTTCTCTACCTCCTCCCCGGCAGCAGTGCAGGGGGACAGGGAATGGGGGCTGCTTTCGGTTCATCACACATTGTCTTGGCTACTACATCCTCCTCAGGGGGAGGACTCCTCACACTCTTCCCCTGTGCCAGCATGGGTCCCACCCATGGGGTGCAGTCCCTTGGGATCAGGCTGCTCCAGCATGGGTCCCCAGGGGCTTCAAAACTCCCATCAGCAAAGCTGCTCCAGTGTGGGCTCCTCTCCCCATGGGCCCACTGGTCCTGCCAGGAGCCTGCTCCAGTGTGGGCTCTGTGTGAGGGCACAGCATCTTTTGGGCATCCACCTGCTCTGCTGTGGGGTCCTCTACGGGCTGTGGGTGGATCTCTGCTCCCCATGCACCTCCCTGGGCTGCAGGGGCACAGCTGCACTGGGCTGCACCGGGGGCTGCAGGGGAATCTCTGCTCAGCACCCGGAGCACCTCCTGCACCTCCTTCTGCACTGACCTTGGTGTCTGCAGAGCTGCTTCCCCCACCTATTCTCCCTCCTTTCTCCTCTCTCCATAGGCAACTGCACAGTGTTTCCCCCACTTTCCAACCATATTATTCCAGAGGCACTACCACTGTTGCTTATGGGCTTGGCCTCGGCCAGCAGCAGATCCATCTTGGAGGTGGCTGGCAATGGCTCCAGAGAAGCTTCCAGCACCTTCTCAGGGAAGATACCCCCAAAACACCACCCCACACTCCCCCTACCAAAACTTTTCCATGCAAATCCAATGCAACACAGTGGATTGTAACTTAATTTCTGATGCTGTCTCATTCCCAGAAAAAAACCACAGACATAGGTGCTATAGATTCCTTCATATTGCAAACAATCATGTGAAAGAGATGGAAAACTCATGGGAATGAATGTTCCCATGTCCTTCAGAGATTTTTCACACAGTTCCTAAATAAAGTGCATTTCCATACAGTTCCCAGGCACAATGTTAATTAACACTATAAATCAGATACATAAAATCAATAAAACCATAAATTAATAAAACTTGTAGAACTAGATAAGTGTGGAGTACAGAATGGTTTGAAAAAAGCAATAACAAAAAAGCCTACCAGCATTTACCACAGAGCTGACATGACCTGATCTGGCTGGCTGGCAGAGTTCTGCTGCCAGCACCAGTGGCTGACAGTGTGCTGTCTAGAAAAAGCACTTCATGTATTTTAGATGTGATCTGGGGACCTTCCAGTTTTGAAGTCTGAGATCCATTTTAACCTGCCTTGATGCCTTGCTTTGTGAATGGGTCAGCGCTTTATAATTATCATGAAAACACTTCTTTAAGGTAGAAGAAAATATTTTTCACTATTCAGTTTCATGAATCAGTCTCACATCTTTAGATGCCATACATACAGCTAGGAGGGGGTTGCTTGTGGAAAAGAAAGTAGCCAAACTGTCACTTCAAGCTTTTCATGATAAATATTGTCAATAATAGCCTAATAGGTAAAATAAACATCCTTGAACCCTGTCTCGATGTTTAGCATCAAAAGTTTTATGTTTTCACTTCCACCTTTACTTAAAGTTCAGCAAGGTGAAAGGACTGAATGTTTTACTAGCAAGATACCTGAAAGTTATTAAAGACACAAAAATAGCTGTTTTCCTTCATGTCATGTGCTTAAATGTTCTACCACGGCAGATCATTGGCCACTAACGATAGGAAGAGATTAGTGAAGTTGAAAACCAAAATTCTTGAAAGTCATGCTTAATTCCCGTTTCTACTCTTCAAAGCAGCCCTACTGAAATAGAAAAGTAGTTTTCTCAGGCATCAGTCACATTCAGGAAACAAAATCCCATCAAGTCTTTGGTTCTGTTGCAGTTTTAAAAAAATGGTCTATAAATGAAAAGAAATGTAGCACTCAAAAAATAAAAATGGTAAGAGAGCATGTGTACTTTTTTCCCAGGTCAATTATAATTATTCTAAAACATCTCAAAAGAAAAGCAAATAAAGGAAGATAGGAATTGCCATAACAAATCAGATCCAAGATCCTGTGTCAAAGACAAATGCTTGACACAGAAAGCAAAAAGTTCTGAACTAGGAAAGTGTGAGGTGGTCTTTCCACTCCCAACATTCCTGGTTCTTTTTCTTAAATCAAATCACTTGATTTCAGTCTCACTGTGTCATTTATGTGTTCCCTGCTAGTGGCCATTACTCTGTGTATCCTGAATGTTCTTCATGTCTGCTTGCAGTTCCCACTTCCACTTAAGCCTCCATATTCAGCAAGAAATCAGAAGTGCTTTTTTAGCTGTTAGTACTCACTAATAGTCATCTTGGAAATTTGTTACACCTGGGTTGCCAGCACTGTGGAACACATGTCTCTGACAGCCTCTTAATTTGGGCGTGTTCTCAAGAAAAGCATGTTCCAACAGATCTTTCCCTCTCCACAGTTACTGCCTGCACACATTAATGATATGAATCAGCACTCCTGTTAACATGTCTCCCCCTGACTGCTGCTTCTCATAAAAATGTTTGGGTTGTTCTTTTTTTGGGTTGTTCTTTTTTCTTTTTTTCTTTTTTTTTTTCCTCCTTTAGGTAACACGGAATTTTTACAGCACATTTTTGCGCAGAAAACTGCAGACAGTATCTGCTCCTTTCTGAGCTTCCTGAACCTTACCTTGTATTTCTCCAGGGATTCCTAGTTGAGATCTTCAGTCTTGGATTTTTATTCCATTAAGTGAATTGAAACAGCCATGTAAATTTAATGGATAGCTCTGAAAGTCCTTATTGCTGTTCTGTACCCACTCTGCCAAACTACAGCAGCATCTGGCCCTGAGCACTTTGTAATGCAGCAGCAGCAGCTGTGTGTGGTATGTAGCTGTACAGAAATCTCACCTGTGAACACAGACTCTGTTGTAGGATCAAGCAATGACTGTACAGTGTGGAGGATGCAGTCAAGGATTCGCCCACCAGAGCAGTGCCTCTCTACTGATCCCATCAGTTACAGGTATTTATGTGTGTATAAAACACTTTCTCATACTCACATTTTTGTCCTGCTTCTTCTCTGATTCTCACAAAAACAAGCCATATAACAGTGTGGGGTCTTTTTTCTAAAATGCTTGTTTGTTCCCCAGTTACTGAAGATAACTCCACAATCTTTCAATCTTACCACTTACCCCTAGTTCAAAGTATTATATTCCTTACTTTCCAAACAGCCTTTGTGTCTTATTTCCCATTGACTTGCCCAGAATGACACCAAAGTCCAAGGGCAGAGGAAGGAGCTGAGTCCTCCACCAGTGTTCCCTGGGGGGCAGATCACTCTCCAAGTCAGTCCTTGCTCCCAGCTGGGGTTACTGTGCCTGGCAATAACAGCTCATGTACACAAGAACCCCATTAGATGAAAGGCTCACGTTACCTGAAAAGGTCTTAACATCAGATTCGGTTTCCAAATTCCTTTCTCCTGGAAGCTAATGAATGTGAGTTTATATGCTTAACTATTACTTAGCTGTGTAGACTTCAGGAATAAAATATAGGCATACTGTCTGCCAAACATTCATTTAAAGGGTTCTACTAAGTAAAATTGAATTATTGTAGATTAGTAAGTGTACAGATTAATGTTGAAGATCTCTGATACTTTAGTGCATATCTATGTGTTCCTACTTTTTCTTCCATTCTTAATAGATGTACTTGCATAAGACATGGGGAAAGGAACTGCTTTACTACAACTTAACCTTTTTTGCTGAGTTCATAGAGAATGGTTTTTCAAGCAGGATACTCAGACTCTTCCTTCACTTGAATCTGCACCAGAAAAATCATAGGAGGAAAGCTGTTTTAGATACAGCCTTCTGCATATGTCATTGAGGCAACTGATCTAATAAACAGTGTGATGTGGCACCAGTTAAGTCAGTACAGTTTTCCCAGCACTGACAGTGCTTCTGTACTGCTGCAAATAAACTGGCTCAGGTACCAGGCTCTATAGCTGCTCTGTCTGTGCAGTCTGCCCAGGCAAAATCTGTCCTGCCTCTCAGCCAGGCTAATTAATTCTGATGAGCCTGCTGGAATAACATTGCTACACTGCATCCGATTCCTGAGCTCCAAGTGCTTGGCATTGGCTGGGGAGCTGCTGTGCTCTGCTGCAGGACTCTCAGATACTGCATCTCACATTTCACATACAAGGCACTCAGACTCTCCATAGCACTCGAGATTTTGGCAGTTTTGCTCGAGTTAGATGGGAAATAAAAAGAAACTGCAAATCAGTGGGTGACTCATTGCTTCCCCTTTCCTCTGAAAGGGTTAACATTGGGTACATCCAGGAGGCCATGAAGGGTTTGGCACCAACACCATGTTCTCTTCATCCATGGCAACAAAAATTAAATAAATATTTATTTATGTCAAAAGTTTGCTTTAGTAATACATTCTTGATATTTTTTTTAAATTTGGGGGGAAATGTTAGTGAAGTTTAGTGCTCCTAAAAGTGAGAGATTAATCCTGGCCAGAACAAGGCTGGGTGCAAGTGGACTCTGTGTAAACTCCCACACACATCTCTGTCAATGTGCCTCAGTCAGGAGCAGCAGTGAAACGTGGCTGCTGTCCCAGTGCTCAACCTCTCCCGAGGGGAGGAAGCCAAATCTGCTGAAAAGCTCACTGGTTCGCTTGATTGCAAATAGGTTTCAAGCCCACCAGAACAGCAGGTTTAATTACACTTGCCTGGTTTTGACACTGTAACAGGTACTTGTGTGTCCTCCAACTATGCTCATGTAATTAGCTCTATCCAAAAATAAACCATGAGGCACCAGAAGTTGTATCTCTGATGGTGGGGATTGGGATTTTTTGATTACATGTGAATTTTTAGTCTGCTGGACTCAATCCTGATGCAACAGAAGCCACTTCTTAGAGCAAATTCTGGTTGCCTCTTGCTTTGATCTTTACAGCACAAAAAATAATCTCAAGGAACAACTAAAGCAGAGGAAGAGAGCACTGGAAAAGGAGCAGGTGTGTGACTTTGAAGAACGGCATAAGCAGGTCAATAGGAATTTCCCACTGGCTGTTCAAATTGTGTGCCTGTTTGCCAGGGAACCAGGGCTAACCACAGAGCATTTCCCCACTGGGTACTGCTGGCAAGCAATCTTATCACTCAACCAAATTAGTAGGAATATTATTAGGTTGCCATTGGCCAAGGACCAATTTAACACTGGGCTCCAGGTGAAACTTGAAACAGATTATTATTTTTACCCTTTTTTTTTTCTTTAAAGAAGCAGAACATGAATGTTAACAGAGTCCACCACAAGTGTACCCAAATCCGTTCTCCACTTACGGAGCAGCAGAATCCAAGAATTTAATTGTTTCAAGGCAAGTAGTGCACCAAATGCACATTTTTATGTGCATGACCTGTTTCCCCCTTAGTTTTGGGGAGAAGAAAGAGCTTATTAAAGAAGGGAAACTTTCTGCATAGAGGCAGTATTTGTGAGTAACAGTTTCTCTGGTACTGAGGAGAAAAATATGTTGAGTATAATCTATTCATACTTGCTTCTCTTATTCAAATCCCAACTTGCTGCACAGCAAAATCGTTGGAAATGATCCCACTAATTTCAGTTGATCTAGGACAGAGTCCTGGCTCAGAAGAATGCTGTGATCACATTGACATCACTGGACACTTCTAAGCAATATTGCAAAAGCAATTTGTCCATGGAACTGCTTTCCCCATGCTCACAATGTGCTTTATGGAGCAAAAACCCACACTGGGAAAACGCAGAGAAGGCTGCAACTCAGGGAATTGCTTACACATTATCCTGTTGGGTCAAAAATTTTGTTTTTCAAGAGAATGTGAAATGCATGGGGTTTAAAAAGCTCCCACTTATATAACAGTTGCCAAAGGGCAGCCTATTCATTAGCCAAGACATAAAAGTAAAAAGGCTGCTCCAAGGCCTTGAGGCAGCACAGTTTCTTGAGCTGTGCTTCATAACAGCTGCCCTCCAAAGTCTGGTTAACGTCATCTAAAATGCTCTTTAACAGAGGACCAGGATGACACACTTACTGTCACAGCATCCCCTCTTTGGACAGAAAGAAATGTCTTCTGTATCCAGAGCTCCCCTTTCCAGTGCTGAACTCTGACATACTGGGTTTGAACTTTACCTCAAAGTATTCACAGCAGGAAAATTTGCTCTTTTCTTCTTTAATATAACCTTCTGCTCTCCTCAGTCCCTGATAAACAATGGATGCTCAGATATTTATTGTAGCATGTATTGCTGGCCCTGCACAGTTCAGTCCTCTATGAAGAGGCTGCTTTGATCTTTTGAGGGTCAGGGGCAGCCTTGCAGAGTATTTATGCTTCTGTTTTACAGGACAGCAAGTAGGGAATCAGTTTGAGGGAGCAAAGGGAGAGAATGTCTTCCTATCACATGATTTTAATAATTTGCCATAGAAATGATGAGTGCATGCTGCAGTTTTTCCCTTAAATGCTGCTATAAAATTATACAATTAGCTAAAAAAAGAGAGAAGTCTTCCTCTCTAAATCTGGTGTGTCTTTTTCCAATCTAGAAGTCTAGCAGAATATCTGGACACCTGCATTTATTTCTTGCATACAGCGTGCTACCCTGCCAGGGAGGCATATCCTGTTCCTGTTCCAGGGCTGGGTTACCCAGGCTGCCTCCTAACTGCCCTTTCCATGTGATCTCAGCCTGTGAACCACTTCAGAGGAGCCATCAGCACACGGTTGTAGCTGTTCAGAGCAGTTACCATCACATGGTCACTGGGTTGTGTTTGTGATGTCTCTCAGCCAAGAGTGTCAGGTTGCAGGGGAAAGTACTGGCTGGGATGTCTACTGTAGATCAAGGTCTTGCCAAGGAAATCTGAATAAACCTTATAAAAATATTCTCTCCTTCCTATTTATCTTAGATTTCTGAAGTTATAACTACTTAATTTATCAAACTTGATTTATTTAAGTATTTACCTTGGATGCTGATATACTTGATGGTTTTGAGCAAAGAAATAACTGATTCATAATGACAGTTGCATGCAAAAACTCACAGCACCAGGAATTAAGCTAAACAAACTCCTGATTTATTTATATTTTTAGCTACTAGCAAAAGCTTAAATAGAGTGCTAGATGCAATTTTTAAAAAAAAAATGCAACGCAGAAAAGAACTAAAACAAAACAAAAATTCCATAAACATACAGGAGACCATACCCACCTGCTCCATCCACTCACTCTGGAGGAGAAAAGGGAGAAGAGGTTGAACTGGCTGCTAATGACATTCAGCTGATGCCTCCTGAGCTTTTCTTTGGGTGTGAGGCCACCTCAGTTCAAGCTGCCTTTCTCCTTCTCCCACAGTGCCTCCTGCCAGGAGCATCCTGCCCCTGCTGGCCTCAGGACAGCTCTGCTCTCTGGGAGGAGGTGCCTACAGAAAGGCTGTGGGATGTATGCACCAGATCTGATATTTACAAGTACAAACAACCTTGTAAACGGGTCCTGATGTCCTCGAAACCAATCTACATTCGTGGTGCTGAGAAACAGTTTGATTTTCAGAGCTATTGCCATGACAGTAGAACAGACTTTTCCAGTACGAGCAGGGCTGAGACCACGATTTCACACATGATGTCAGTTCATGGTTGTGCCTCTCAGCTCTGCATTAGACAGGAACGGCAGCCAAGGCTTCAAGGCCTTTAAAACTCAAAACAGATCAAGACAAAATTTATTGTAGCCCAAATGTAACCACCTGCTTGTAGTGTAGCCTGTCATGAGTTGTGATGTTGTCTGGGTACACACATTTGTTGGGACAAGGAACCTTTTCCTCCCTGTTTGGGCCTAATGAGGAAAAAAGGAGAAGTAACTGGTATCCCAACTCTCCCACTTGTTAAAACCAAAAAAGAGGGAAACAGCTGTCTTGGAAAATAGCAGCATTTATAAAGCACATTATATAGCTTTGTGCTTCAACAAAAGACCAGAAAATGAGATGAGGTGCTTTTTAACGCATTTCTGTGCAGCAGTGTACAGTTCATGACTTTAGAAATACTGAATTAGGAATTCAAAATTAGCAAGCCTGAAGCTGTAGCTCTCACAAAACCCCATCAGAAGCTGTTCCTGCATCATGGAAATGTAGAGAACAAGATATTTACTTTGTGGCTATTTCTTTCCTATCTTGTCTAAGATGAACTTTCAGAATAAAACCTCGGCTGACCAGATGATAGAGACAGAAGATGCAGATGTAATTCTGAGTGGAAATGGGCCTTGAATGAAAATATCCACAAGCATCATATCTGTAAGCCAATAAATTCAGCTGATTTGCTTCTTTCTCACCTCTACCCTCACAATTAATCCCAAACTAATATTTTTCCTCATCAAAATTTGAAGTTTTAGCCCAAACATTCAGTTGGTACCTATGGCATTGATTTTAGGAATCAGTAGTTTTTCCATCATCTACACATACAAGAGCTAAAATATCAGCACTCTTGGTAAAGCAGGGCCCATGGAATTGTGCACTGTGTCACAGCTGAGGCTGGTCACTGTCACAGCCCTGCCCTGCTCACCCTGCTCATGCACAGCGAGGCTGTGTCCATGTGGGGCTGGCCCTGCCCTGCTTTGCCCTCCAGCTGGGCTCTGCTTCCCTGGCAGGGCAGACAGCTCTTGCTGCTTCCTGCCACCCACGAGAGGGGAAAGGGACAGAGAGCCTGGGGACAGGGCTGGGAGATGGAAACAGAAGGCTCTTGTGGAAAACAGAATGCTGGAGCTTCCAAATCAGAAGAAAACCTAAGATGATAAAATTATTCAGATAGGAAGAGATCACAATTCAGTAACAGCAAAAGCTACAGAAGGAGGAGACTTCAACAAATTAGACTGTGAAGATGAGAGCAGAGCTGTCTGCGAGGGGGCTGTGAGCCTCTTCTGCCCTGCACTGCCACAGAAAGAGTCTTTCCACTGTGAGTGGAACAGAGCAAGGTGTTATTTTATAGTGGAAATGCCTTGCTCTCTTTGAAAGAAGACATAACTCTTTATGGAATAATTTACTAATGCCATTTAAGAAATTGAATTCCTGTTCTGTGAGAATTTTATTTATGCTAAATCAATATATGAAGTCAGAATTTCATTTTATTGCTGAATAGAAATTATATTAAGAAAGCAGCCTAGAAGAAGGAAACACTTAACGATACTGAACTGTTTTAGTCTTGAAGTGGTTTCAGTGACATAATGATATATTAAAAAAAATATATTTCAATATTTCAGAAAAGAGAAGGAGTAAAAGGAACTATAGTGCTAAACATAGAACAAGATAATGTTATTCTCAAAATGACATATTAACATTACTAAAATAGGATTAAAATGATTAATTATTCTTTTCTTCAAGAAAAAATATTCAAAATTGACATTTCTTACAAAATATCTGTATTTGGCAAGAACACCATCTTCCAGTGGTCACTTTCTACTGTCATTTTTTTTACCATTTTTCTCTGCAGTTGAAGAACAAGCACACTGACTTCTATTGCAGCATCAGGAGAGCTGACAAATGCGTATTGGGTAGCCTCTGACAGCAGTGCTGATTTAGTCTGTGACAACAGGAGTGCTCTGTAGCCACGCAGCCTCCTGCACCTCACCTGTAATCTACCCTTTGCAAATTCATCTCTGAAAACCACTGTTATAAAGACCACCGCCAGCTGCACTGTCCCACAAAAGAAGTTAGTACGGGATCACCATATCATCCCTGTTTCTCCAGTTTTCCTTCCTTTTAGCCAAGCAGCTGCCCAATCAGCAGCTCACGGATTTCTGGCTGGGAATGGAATCTCACACTCTCGGCAATGAGCGATGCAAGAGCGCACACGCTCTGCGTCTGAACTGGAGCTTGGTGCTGGGGACGCACAACCTCTGCAGTGCTGCATCAACAGATGCCACCTTCATCACCTCAGACGGCTCGATGGTGCTGGAATGGAGCAAGCTGGATGCGTGCAGGGGGCTCGGGAGTGAGCAAAAGGCGTTTGAAGAGTTCCAGCACAGCCTGCCGGGAAGCTCTGAAAGTACACAAGGGCCTCCCCAGGGACTCTGTGGAGCACGGACATGGGCAAGCTCTGCCTCCCAGCTGACTGCCAGGCGAGGTCAGCCTATCGGGAGGGTTCATCTCCAAAAGAAAAAATGTGAATCTGAGCGCTGAAACTCATCCAAAATAAACTTCCTTTTATTTTTCCCTCTTGTGTCAGACAGTCACACTTATGGCTATATCAGCACTGCCTGCCATGGCACTACACAGATGTGGGACTGGAGAGATCTATGCCTATTCCTCCAAAAAAGATTTATTACCTTAATTGTAGAAAGTTTAGTAACATTATGCATTGCTGATGCTGGCAATCCTGAGTTTGAGGACATAACTATTTAAAGCTATATTTTACCATAACTTGTATAATAATTTTTTATCACTAGAAAGAAGATCTTTGAGCATCAACTTGCACAGTACTTTTGTAGTCATGTTCCTTTCTTTTGCATTGAAAAGACAGATTGACTTGGGCTTTTGTATAAAATTATTCTCTTTGTTGTACCTTTCACATAATTGAAATATATTTAACAGAAGACTTGAGGTTTTTCTGAAGCAGAGCTGATGTACATAGAAATTTTTTGTATTCTGTAACTGAAATTTCCTTTTCTTCTGTTGTACTTCTCCCTAGTCCAAAACCAGCACGTTGGTCCTTGGCAAACAGTGGTTTTACTTATGGAAAAATAGCTGTGGTACAGCTGTGTAGAGCCCTGAGGGAATTTCTGATTTTCTTTTAGAGGCAATCTGTAGAATGTACCATGTCAAAAAAACCTTGGGCCTTTACAAAAGCAAGATGCCTTGTCAAAGAGATAAGCATTGGTGCTGGAGAGTTTTTCTGAGGAATGTTAAATAAAAGATACAACTTCTTGCTTAATGAAACACACGTCTGGAGCCACCACTCACTTTACTTTCTTTGCCACCCCACACAAACAAAGAGCTCACAAGGGTAGTATTTTTCTCCCTTTTTTGACTCTTAACACCAGCACTTTCTGTGGCTCAGACCTGCTACTCTGCACAGTTTGTGCCTCTCACACCAGATTTCACCCAGCTCTCCTGGCTTGCAGCAAAGCCCAGAGCTCACTGCCTGCCTCACTCCTCCTGCACAGTGTTGGGCTAACGGGGAGCAGAGGCCTGGGACAGGTGGGGACCCTCCAGGCCTGTCCAAACCCTGAGCTCCTGTGTGTGGCCACCAGCTCTCCCCAGCCCATCTGCTAAGAGCAAGGGGCAGAATTCCCTCCCTTTCCCAGTGGGAGTGAGCTCAGTGCACTGGGCTGTGTGCTCTGGCAGCACCAGCCGGCTCCAAAGTGGAGAGGGTGAGCTCATGGGCGCTGCCTGCACGTGTGTGGGGGAAAGGAGCAGGCACAAACCTTCCCTGCAGGAGCACAAATCCAGCACTGGGAGCTGGGCTGTGGGAGAGCAGCAGGGCTTCTGCCATCTCCCAGAACCTGACCCCCAGGGCTCTGTGTGCTGGCCCTGTTTTGTGTTCCATCATAATGTACAGCCTGTGGAAAGGTTTAAATGTAACTGCCCTGTTCATTACAGAGCACGAGAAACAGGAAAAAACTAAACAAAGGCAAACACTCACAGTCCACTCCTCACTGCAGTTACCTGACTGAGCAGAATCTTGTGTAGCCTCTGGGGCCCTTCCTCTCCCCCATCTTCCCACACCTGTTTCCACTAACACAGCACTGTAATTTTTACACACCCACCTTTATGTCAGCATCTACCCAGAAAATGGTGGGAGAGATCCAGTCCCTCTGGTCACATAAGCACTCGATTACCTTCATTTGTTGCTCAAAGTCCTCTCTCAGTTCTTTTTATCCTGGACTTCAGATTCTGAACCACTCTCCAAGAGTGGTTTGCTTAGCTGGAGGCAGTGGTTAGCACATTTTCTGTGGTTTAGCTGTCCTTGAAGAGATAAATATTTTTGATCTACTTTGGGACTTTTTCTCTACTTTCAGGCTATGCAAAGCCAGTGTGCATAGCTATTGTTCTTTCCCTGACAGAGCCAAAGCAGTTCCTAGCAAAGCTTTCTAGCCTGGGCTTCATGTGTCACCTATAAAGTGCTTTACTGTGCTCCTGGGGAAGGTGAGATTAATTCTACAAGTGAATAAGCCAAATGACTATGGAGCATCCAGCACAAGAACCACTTTCTACAAGCTCTGTGTCACCACCTCATGGCTGTCTGAAAAACAAAGGGCAACAGAAAAGGCAAAAAAAAGCATCCCTGGCACACACACATGGAAGGTTCCTGGTAGCAATCAGAATTTCTAAACTGTGTTAAGACAGGTTCCTTCAACCATTGGACTGGGATTTAATGAGGTTTAATTCTACAATATGTTCTTTAATTTGAAAATAATTAAAAGCCAAGGGCTCAGTTTTCCTCCTTGTGACTATAAGGAACTTCACTGCAAAAGTGGTTCACTGTAGGCACATGAGGGTAGTTTCAGTGTAAAGCTCCTTTTCTCTAATAATGAAGACATGCATGAAAAAAAAATTTAACAGAGAGAAGGACTTCTCTTTCAAAGTAGATGCACAAATCAAGAATGAAGTTGGCATTCTTCTCTTTTAAAAAATACCAGCAAAAGAACATCGAGATCATTCTAGAAATTATTAAATCAAACCAATCAAAATCACACAGAGTTTTTATAGCCTAAGTGCTGCAGGAGGTTAAACATTTTTTCAGGGAATTGAAGTATATGATTGCCCTCAGATTTAAAATAAGAAAATTTTGGTGTAATTTTTGATTTGGAAAAGACTTCCAGTTATTTCTAAAAGTGTGACTAGACTTTGTCTCCACAGCCCTCACCTCTTTGCTTTTCTGCCTGAAGGAGAGGCTTTACAGTTGGCAAATCTTAAATGAAGGAAAATAAATTGTTCTCTGACATGCAATGAACACCAGTGAACTGATCTGAATCCAAGGGTCTTTATGCTTTTGATCTTCAAGGTATGCTAAATTTGCAACTTTGTTTTTAGTTCCTCTAAAACTAGCCAACAGATTTTGGGCCTACAATATCTTTTAGATTATTTTCCCATGTAGTCCCCAGAGCTGTCTCTCCACACACGACCCCTTGATATTTGTTAGTTTATCACCTAACGCAATTCCTCGCTGCCAAGGGGACTCCCCCTGCTCTGTGTCTGCCACTTTCTGAAGCAAGACTGCCAACAATCTCTTGTGAATGATGGATTTGATCTAGGCTAACAGCACCATCAAATTAGGGTTTTAACCAAGTGTGACTGTACGTGTTGTTTACACAGCCCTCTAAGTGTTTTCAATTATGTTTCGTAATGAGAAATGAGGAATGACAGAAATCAGAAATAATTTGTAATGAGAAATTAGGAATAAGCAGTGATGAACCTGGAGCACTGAATCTGTTGTGTGACTGCTCCTTTGACAGCTTCAAGCACAATAAATGAAGCCTCTTTCCTCTGTTCCAAGAGAGTCATGACACTTACCTGGGTACACACACAGTTTTAAAAGAATTAAATGATGTGTTTTCCTACTGACAATTGTAAATTTTGTCCATGTATACAGCAGCAGAAGATTTTATACATTTAGAAGTAAATTTTCATAGTATTAGAGAACAAAATAATTTTCATCTTGTCAACTATTGGTTACCTTTTTTATTTATGTTATTTATGTTTTATTTATGTTCTGAAAACAGTTGGATAAAATCCAGCAAGAAATAGTAAAAATATCAAAATTGTAACATACAAAACATCATTATGAAAAAAAAAAAAATCCTGTACCAATGGAAATTACAAGTTTTGAGGAAAAATATCAAATTATTTTCCAATTCTGAAAAGAAGTTGGAGGCATTAATGGAAGTAGTCCTTTAAATAAAAGTAAGCATAAGAAATAGATGTGCAAGTACTCAGTATTTGAAGCTCTAAGAGTAAACAGGATGTGTTTTCCAGAACTGTTGCAATTATTCAAATGCTGATCTCCAAACTCCTATAGGAGCATCAGATTAATATATGTGGAGCAATAAGGACACCTTGAGGACAGTTAGAAAAATGCAAAAAATTCTATTCTGCATCGATATGGGAGGATTTACATACCCTTTGTAAGTCTGAATTCCTTGGAATTGCCACATGATGTAATTTATAAGCTCTTAAAATTGTTTGGCAAAGTCCCACAAGTTCCAAGAGTATTGTTAATGCTCTCATTAATCCTGAAATACTAGAAAATATGCTTACCAATAAGTCCACTTGCTCCTAGTAGTTTTGAGGGCAGACCTGTACTTGCAACTCAATAATCTTGTTCTGAGTTGCTTTTCTCCTTGTTACAGAAATAAAAAAAAATTTGCTTTGCATTACTCAGCATAGTATTACACTGTACATGTTTTTAAAAAGAAAAGTATAAAAATAGTGAAGGTTTCTGAAGAAGTCTTAAATGCAAATCTACGCAAAAGTTAAAATTCCACAGTCCTTTGTCACTCTCTACAAGTTTCAAGTATTCCCTTAAATTTGTACCTTTCAAAAACTGAAACAACTAAACATTAAAAAAAAAAAAAGTGGGAAGAAGAAGAAATCTTATACCTCCCATTTTGCTTAAGATTTTTGCACATGAAAAAGCACTTTTTTTTTATTTTTTAGTCTAGCTTTAAGTTAGAACTGCAGTTGTGGGGCCATTTGTAGAGCTTTCTGTTCCCTTAGTGCTATCTGCAGCCTTAGAATTATCACATATTTCAGATGGCTCAGTTTCCTCTGGCTGTGGTGGGCCAAGATCAGCTGTGATCAAATCAGTTTCCTGGTCTGATTTGCCTACTTCACTGCAAAATTCAACTTTATCTTCCTGCTGGCTGCTCTTCTTTATTTGTCCATTCTGTGCAGGGTAGGTGCTGGCAATGGTGTCATACAGAAATTGGTATTGTTCCTTAAAAATAAAGAGAAGTTCATGTTAATGGAATGCTGAGAGTCCAAGAATTAATCCATTCTTTCTTTGTTCTCTTACATTTTGGAAATGTAGCACGTAGTTGGACAAGCAAGATTGCATATGAAGCAGCAATTTATGCAGTTTGTAGTTTTCTACTATCCACCCTTTGCCAAAGGCAGTACAGAATTGCAGCTCTGGACATCTCAGACTCCTTCATTCCTATCAGCAAGGGCCAAAGCCCAAATGGGGGTGAGTGGGAATGTTCTGATTACAATCAGTGCTCCCTATACAGAAATTATGCCCAAGGTTATGGGGATATTAGTGACCATGATAAGTTATCTCATTTTTTTTCCTGTTAATTCATAAGATTTACTTACAAATGTGGAGACCATTCCCAGCCTGGTGCGACGAAGAGATTTTACCACTTGGAAAACATCTATTACTTCTTCTATTTCTGCACTTTCCAAAAGGGTCATTAAAGCACAAAATACACCAGTCTGCTGTGATCCATCACTAGAAGATGATGCAAAATGTATATGTAAATTTACAAAGTAAAATCAGAAGTCATCTGACTAAATGTTAGATATATTTTGAAGCCTTTATACTGAATTATATTTTTTATAATTTTTTACTGGACTGAAATTGTCACAATTAAGTATATGTGTAGGATTTGCACAGGTCATGGTTTATCTAGAGACTCCCTGGAACTGAAGTACCCCTTAAGGGGAAAAGGGAAATTCAAAATTTCAGACTTACAGTCTCAAATATTGTTAGCAGGATTATCTTCATGTTTAGATGGCATGCAAGGCCATTCCTGGAAATGGTCCTAGAAAAGTGCACTTGTATCCTGGAGTGAGAGATGATCCTAAAAACTCTACTGAATGTTCACTAGTGCATCCTGCAAGTGCACTCTGACCTAGAATTTCCCCACAAAATGGGTGCACCAGCCAAGAGCAGCTGCTCTTAGCACCTGCTCTGTGCCCGCACTTGCCCAAGAGAAGTTTGCTTGCTTTTCATCACTACAATCCAAAAGGCCAAGCTTGAGCAATTCAAGGAATCTTCTAGGGAGAGCTGAGTCTCCAGACTCACAGAAAGGCTTGTGAGAAAAGGTGGACACCCCAAAATGATGGTTGCTGTGTATACCCAAAACTTAAAGCTAATGCTAAATTCAGACCCACCTGCAGTGGACAAGGAGTGGGACACTGCGGGATCTCCTGTTGTCCTCAGGGACTTGTCTGGCTGGAAGTTTCTGTTTAATGTTGAGAATCATGCTGACTAAATCTTTGGGGGTTTCTGGAACATCACAGCCACTCCACTTATGGTACTGATACTGATACACCTTCTGAATTTCTTTTGTCTGGAAAACAGCAGTGAGATGTGGTTAATGTTCAGGATAAAATACAGACTCACACAGTAACTCTACTGCTGCTGATTTACAAAGGAAGAATTATATTCCTAAGGAACTGCAGGGTGATGGTTCTGCCTCGTGAATATGAGGGAGGTAGACATCCAAGCTTTGTTCAAAGTACAAAAGACAGCTGATCTCCTGAGACTCCCCTACTACCATCTCAGCAGCTCACTCAAAAGAAAACTTGAGATAATTTATAGCATCTCTCATGATTGACTGCTGGTCTGGAAGAGAGAAATATTTCCATTTCTTAGAGCACGATGTAACTGCAGTGGGAACTCTTTCTTGAGGCTAAGTTTATAAATTTGGTTTTAAATTTAAAAACTCCTTGGAAAGTACCTTTTGGAATTTGCAAATAAACTTTACCTTCAGATGTGTAACATCAAATGCACGTATGGTATAGCTAGGACAAGAGTTGACATCTGCCATTTGGACTTCTATGCCATCATAGGTTTGCTTTCCTTCTCCCCAGTACTGTGCACAGACTTCCTAAAATGGATAAAAGTACAAGTCAGTGATTACCACTCAAATCTCCTTTTATTTTGTCTTCCATGTGCACTTAGAGACTGTACTGACTTTAAAATAGGAGGAGTGCCATTGTATTTTAAAATACAGCACCATACACGTTTCCCTCAAATATTGATTAGAAAGTAAATTAAGTAGGTAAATGATAGAGCAAAATATATTGGAAATGCAAATTCCTCATCCTATGGAAAACAGTGAAGTGGAGCAAGGGAATGAGAGAGTGCAGTGCAGTGTTTTGTTTGCATGTAGAGGATATTCAATGTGTCAGGGTGCAAACAATGCCCTCACCTGATCTCCTTCCTTCAGCTCTGTCAGCATAACAATGACTTTGACTTTTCTTTGGAACACCATTTGCCAGAAGTCAGAGACAGTTTCCTGCAGTGGTCCCTGTGTTGCAATCATGGCTTTTGGACCCCAGTAACCCTATAAAAATAATTTTCCAATTCATTTGAAATGTGATTGTCAAACAATAGAATTCATTATTTAAGGAATACCCTGTGAAATAAATTAATGAATCTGGTTTTTTATAGGGAAAACCTGCCTATCACAGTAGGAATTCTACTACCCAAATGACATTAACCTCAATCCTCCTAAGAAGAACATCACTTCAGACTGACAACAAGATATATTGTTGTGGGTGAGACATCACCCTGCCATTTTCTGAAGAGCATATTTTTAAGGGGTAAAACATTCAGTTTTACACAGCCATTTAATTTTACCACTAAGGAATTGTGTTTATACCACACAAAGTTGGTGCACCGGTCAATTCTAAGCTTTGTAAAAATAAAGAGAGATTTACCCTGACTAGTTATCTTAACTGTGCAGCATTTCAAAGGATTCAGATTCATGGAACTTAGCTAGTAATTCCATTAAAATCAGTCACTTCATTCATGACCAATAACTGTTGTTCTTCTTTGGATATATAATGATACCAAAAAATTGTTGGCTCCAATTTTCACTGGTAGGGTTTGGTCCATGTGAATAACTATAGTCACATTTCACTAACAGGGACAATATTAATCTGGTTTAACCTGTAGACAGATGCCCACTGATGGAAATATATGTTGTTGTGAGGCCATTCTGAAGGCTAATGGTTTTAAACATAGATGGATTTGCCAATCAGCCATCAGATCCTTCTCCCTTATTCAACTCAATCCTTTTATATTGTGATGCCAACAAGAGAATGAGAGTTTTAGCTGAAAGCTTGTGAAATGCCTGTAGTGGATCCTCTGAATACATACAGTTATGAAGGAGGCATTGATGTATTTGCTGGATTCCTCACAGTCGCTGTCCTCATCTGAGGACTCATCTGAGTCATGCTCTCCATCCTTACTGCAGTCCTCTTCGTGCCTGATGGGCACTCGGTTAAAGTCATCTGTGTGAGACAAAGTGTCACTGTCACAGCACAAGGCCCCTGGGTATGGCATTTGTGAGGGGAGGGGATAGAAAAGGCCACTCCTTTCACAATAGACTGTGGAACCAAGGCCACCTTGCTTGAAATAAACACTGCCCATAATTCACATTGGTAAAAACTCATCTCTTCTTTTTTCATCACTATAAGAAGTTTAGAATTTTACAGTGTTGAGAACGCTAATCAAGTACTACTCTGTAAGGTGATTTGCTCATTTTTTCAAAATTTTTCTAATAGAAGAAAACAGATAAGGCAAAGTGGGATAACATAAGGCAATGGGAAATACTTACAAGGAATTATGCTGGCATTCCTATTTTTGCTTTTATTTTCCTCCCGATTCGCAGTGTTCTGTGTCCGCCACCCCTTATAGGAAGGCAATCGCTGAAGAGAGAGGATGTTTGATATTATGCTTGATTTAAATGGTTCTTGAGATCATTGTCTTCTCAGGACTCTCACACCCAGTCTTCATCTTGCAGTGCCTCACTCCTTACTTTAGTTCTTTAAACTACCGTTTAAAAATGCCTGCACCACCATGTACAATGGCACAGGAAATCATGTACACAGACACAAGTAATCATTCTGTGAGCTCCATCTTTCTTAAAAATATTAGCACCAAAGCAGAAATAAAACTTCATTAATATACAGCTCTTTTTCATGAAGGTAAGCTTTCTGTGCCAGAGAAATAAAATAGCACCTAAAGGATCTATTACCTGTGGTATCTCTAGCTCATGACTATTGTGCAAGGCATTTTTTAACGTTAAGTGGGAAGTAAAGGGAACTGGAATGCAAAGCTTATTTACCTGGAACTCTGCCTCCAGCAGAGAAGGCTCACTTGGGTGGTCTTTTCTTTCCAGATTCTTAAGGGAGGAATGCAGTTCTGAGAGACTGACCTCTGTTTCTCCATACTGATTGTATTCCACCAGAGCTTGATGAATAAGGATGTACTGTGACTGGTGTTTCCCATTTGAAGAGTTTAAACATGAAGTTATTAAAGAGTTTTAAAAAAATCATATAACTTTTAAAAATCATTATAACAATGTATTACTCCTATGATATCATTAGTGTTAATATTAAGCATGAACATTAAACAGATATTAAATACAAATGTTAAAACTGTAAAATGCTGAAATAAATTTAAAACATGCAATGCAGCAGTCCATCATTTTTGTTGTACTCAACTCATATGAAAGCTGCACTTAGGCAGATGCATTTTA
Source organism: Pycnonotus jocosus (assembly GCA_013400435.1). Lineage (NCBI taxonomy): Eukaryota > Metazoa > Chordata > Aves > Passeriformes > Pycnonotidae > Pycnonotus > Pycnonotus jocosus. Next base: position 49,731 of record VWYP01028702.1, on the reverse strand, counting down.
GAATTTTAAAAATCAAGTCTGACTCTGCAAGCTCAGTTTTGCATTTATGAATTTTATGCCAAAAAGCTGTTCTGCTTGACTTCCTCTTCTAATGTCTGAACTTCAAAAAGTTGAAGCTTTTAAAACTGAAAAAATGTAAGTTTTTTTCCCTCTAATACTTTTCAGAGCCGTATTTTCTGTGAACAGCTTCAACTGAACTGAGCAATGCACTTGTGAGAAACACTGCTGAAGCCCTGGTACAGGAGGGTTGTGATGGAGTTTCAGGGAGATACCTCTACTTGGACCATGAGGCAGCGCTGCCGCCGCAGTTTCACGATGTAGCCGTAAACGTCCACTCTGCCTTCCGCGTCCAGCCCCTCCAGCATGGCATCGATCCCAATGTAGGTCCCGGTGCGCCCCACGCCCGCACTGCCAGGCACACGGGGATGGGTTATCCACACACCACGGCACCTCCCGCTCCCCTCGGAGGAGAGCAGCCCTTGGCAGAGTGAAACTGATACACAGAGTGTAACAGCAGCATTCAAAGCAACTGAAAACGCTCCTTGCTGCGAATTAATTCACAACACAAACAATGATGAGTTTGCGTTTTTAGTATCTTTTTGTAAAAGTGGGGCCGATGTGGCCAGATGTGGTGCTTATAGCCAGAGCAGCCCAACATTGATCTGGCTGTTTTTCAAAAGTCTGTGTATCCTCAGGTTTTATCAACCTGAATTTCCTTCACATCCTTCAGAAAACAGGCCCTGTGTATCTTTTGCTGCCTCATTTTCAAGTGTTCAAGTCACAAAATCTGGGATCAGACAAACTTTTGCCTGCTCCCTTTTCTGAATAGCTTCATTTCAATCATTTAACATTACCAAATTCTTTAAAGAATATATATTTACCTGCAGTGAACCACGATTGGACCACTAAAAAAGTTGCTGAGAGCATTAACTCTGCGTCGGAGTTTGAGAAGGAGATGTGGATCCTCAGGGACTCCATGGTCTGGCCAGCTGGTGAACTGGATATGAGTGACATCTCTTCCAGCTGTCCTTTCTCTTCCCTAGAAAAAGTGAAGTGTGGTTTTTAATACCTATTAATCTATACATACATTAGTATATGTACACAGATATATACATAAGTCTAAGTGACTAGATTAAAGCACAAAGCACGTGGAGTAGACTTTGGTATGTTGCTGCTAGACGAAAAGAGAGGACATAAATTTTGATTACCATGATTATAAAACCAAATAAGAAAAGCCCCTCAATGACATTCTTTTACTGGCCAAGATTTATATGGCTGTATAAGCATTTTTCCACTAATGAACCTCAAAATTCTTACTCATAGTTAATTATCCAGTTGTGGCAGAGCTATTCATACAGTTATTTGCCATTGTTTCAGTAATGGAACACTATTCTATCTGAACTGCAGAAGTCTCCACTTTCTTACCACGGACCAATCTTAAATTTCACAACCAATATCCATTTTATCTTTATTGATATGATGTCAGCCGAACAAAGAGCAGACACCTCTAAAAATATCAGCCCTCAACCTGGTGCAATCACTCATTTCTAATGTCAGGTTCCTTGAGTGACAGAGCAATGTCTTTATAAATAGTTAATTCTTAATATCCTGATCTGCTCACTGACCACACGAAGATACAGCTTTCTTTTAATCAGACCACTTCCTGAGTAAATTTAATGCAATATGGGACAGCAGAATAGGAATTTCCAGCTGCAATCACGAATCAAGATGGCAGATTCTGTTGCTTTGTTGAAGATCTGCCAGCAGATTTACTCTTTGAGTCTAAATGCTTTTAGCTATGATTTAGGCTCCATTTATCATCACTGAAATATTTTTGCAAAGGGCCTGAGCTGGGCATTTAGCCTTTGAAAGCAAATTTTGTTCTCAATTACATATATGGCAACTAATGTAAACTTCAGATGTGTGAAAGAGAGCAATTAACCAGCAATTAACCACATATCTAAACGGTGATTTTAGAACACTTATATTTATAAACACATTTGAGATTACCAGAATTTGTAACTGTCCCACTGTACAATTATCAGAAGGGTAGATATTGGTTATCTATGAGTCACACTGATTTTAGTTGCAGAGGGTTATGCTGAGATACACACAAAGCAGCAAATTTTTTGTGTTAAGGAACAAATTAAATATATAAGGAAACCACAGTGTATATATTAATATTTTTTTTTTTGCTACTTAGCAGCATATTAATAGTTTAATCTTAAATGTAAATTCCAGAGCATTAGGGAAAAATACCTTTTGAAGTTGGGAGATATATATCTAACTCATATTTCTTGCAAGAAATTACACTTCCATCTAAGTTTTCTCTAAGCTGTGATGCTTAGGAAAGACAGCAGAGCATCTTCTATTGAGAGCTGACTCTTCTCTCTTTAAATACAGACTCCAAATAAGACACTCCAGTTCCAGTCAGTCTCACACTTTTGAACCAACTTACATTTGTGATGTGCAGTTTCTGGATGACGTAGTCTGGACACGTTTTGCTTTCATGGATCTTCACAATGATGTCCCCGTATGTCGCAGTTCCGTTCTCCATGGATGGCCAGTACTGGGCACATTTATTCTATGGAAGGATGAAGTTAAGTAAACAGCCCAACAATATATTAATATTGAACTCAGAGTTAGAAAAAAGCCTGATTTAAAGTAGATGGCAATTCAATATAGCTCTTCTAACTTTTCAGTTCCAAATATCCAACAACTCAGGTCTCTGACCTGAAATTTATGGCCATGGAATTTAACTTCAGATGTATAGAGGGGGGAAAAAAGCCCCTGTACACCAGTTGAAACAACGAAGAGTGACTGCTGATGTTGCCTGATGGCTGGAGAAATATTTGCAGCTGTTTCCATGCCTTCTTTTTCAGTCTCCAATGAGAGCTGCTGCTCCTGCCTGCCTATAACATCAGCTTGGGTGTGCTGTAAATCTGCAGGCTGTCAACATCTTTAACTGCAGCTAAAACAGCAGTTCCCCTTCTTCCTGCTGTACTTGCAATAAGGAACAAAAGCAGGCCAGAAGACCCAACCTTCCACTTAAATAAAGGCAACAGAGGAAAAATATTCTTTCTAGGATCTACTGAGGACACTGCCAGGATATCAGAATAGACAGGAGAAAAACAGAAATCATACCTTTACTGACAGGTCTATGAGCTACAGTTCTACCTTGAGCCCTTTTCTGGATTAATTAGCTCACCCTCTAATTTGGAAGCTCACCCTCTTCTACTTAATGCTGTGACTAAAGTGATAGTTTCTGGTAAGACTGGTAATTCATAAGGCAGCACTATTTTGGCATGCTTTCCAACACAGGTTCTGCCACCATGGGAGAACAGCAAAGAACGAAAAGTAAGTACTTAAGAATATGTAATTCAGCACAGCACAGCAATCCACTTGGTTTTCAGAAAAAAGAAGGATGGAAAGATAGAAGGAGGGAGGGATGGATATTTCTCACCCTCTTTCCTTCCTCACAGCGAGTCACCATGACAATAATTGTTGCCTTCTGTTCCCAGATCATTCTCCAGAAATCGTCTGTGGTTTCATCCTTGGGGCCTAGAAGGAGATAATTTCAGAGATTTTTTTCAGAGTGCAGCCACATGAAAAAAACCACCTGCCTGCTTGATACGCTTGGGCTTGCAATCTGAAGAGCAAACCAAAGATCATGCAAGAAACAGCACACACTTGATTTCATTATGGCTGCTGCCATTAGGCTACAGCATTTCAAAACTCCCATCTGGATCTTTAGTGCACAGCTATGAAATCTGAAAACTTTTGGTGTAAAATTATACAACGTGAGAAATCTGCCTAATTTATTGATTGTCACAAAATTCTCTAAGCAAAAACTCATTGACAACTTTGTCATATTAAATTTCAAAATGTCAGAGTTTCATTTTTCCTTTAGGCTTACTAATAGGATTTTACTACTCTAACAAAAATGGGTGAATAAAAAAAACATATTCTTTTAAGGTTATAAATTACCTTGTGCAGCAATGTATTTTCTTGGTTCTTTGAAGCCCTGTAAAAAGTACAGTGTTATCAACTCTTAGAAAGAAAACATGAACAACCTAAAAGATTTGCAACTTTAAAAATAAATTCAATATGAAACAACTCAATAATACCAAATACATTACAAAGGTGAAAGCAACCCCAATGGAAATCCTCCAAAGTGTTGATGCTTTAAAGGCACAGACTACAGGATTCCTTCCGTAGTGTTTAAGGCTTTTTTAAAGTAAAAGTCACTCACATCAATGTAACTTGCATTGATATAGTCTGATCCTGGATTTCCTGGCACCTCTGAGAGCTCAACACGGTTATGGTCATCTGTTTAAATGATTTAAACCAAAATAAACATATTATCTCAAGGCAGTGAGAAATCAAACATTTACAAAACATGTCAAAATGATTACAAATACTCACATGGAAGAATATCAATGTAACGGTTTTTGTTCTGATTATAGCTCTTTTTGGCCTCCTTTATAGAAAATTTACTGAAAACTCTAGGAATACTCTGTAAAACAGAAAATTTATTTTATTAGCTAAGCCTACATTTAAAATAGCTTTTACTTACAGTCAAATGAATACGGAAATAATTTGGCACTACTGAATCTGGAAGGTAACATTATACTTCATAAGATATTACTTCATATATTTCTTATATCTAAAGTTTAAAAAAAATTCTTCTCCTGAATATAGTTAGTATATATCTTCACAATTACATATTAATAATATCCCCATGGCTATGTAATAAGACAAAGTTTAAAAATATGCATTAAAAGATACTTTAGGATGAGAGGTGTTTAGACTGCATATTTTATACTTTTGCTGTAGAACACTTTCAGAAAAAAAAAGTATTTTTGTCTTACAGTGGGGAGAGATTGGTAGCAAAATTAACTGAGGGCTATTTGACGTTAGATGAGAATTCACTCTATTTTCGAGATTATTTATTTATTTCAAGCTAGTACATAAACTTCAAACATGCTCCTGGATGGAATTTTTCTAACCACCTGGATAAAAACCTATGGTCTATTTTGAGAGAAGGGCAAACCTGAAATTCTTCCAAGAAGAGCCTTCCTTCATCTGCAATCTTCCTCTTGTAGGTGTCCAGCAATAGCTCTGAGGGTATTGGCTCTATGTTGAGAAGTTGCTTGTCATCATCTTTGACTGTGTAAATAAGTCAAATGTTTATTGTTACTGACGATGAAAATGTACATTACACTTCAGTAACTGTGTTTCAAAAACTGCCAGATAAACTACCAAAAGAACTAAGCTCTCTCTTTTAACCTGGTGTATTTATTTTTCTAAAATTGGTGCTGCCCAAGCCAGCTGTGAGAATGAAAGAACTTTTCCAGCTGTGCTGCCTGACTGGAGACACCTCTGCAGGGACAGCACATGGGTAAATTTGCACAAGGTGGTGACTGCCTTTTTCAGGGCACAGCAACTGCCTCAACATCCACAACACTTACAGCCTTGCCTTCTGCTTCAGTTCTGCTCAGTTATTGTCAGTGATTAAAATATAAAATACAGTTAGCATTGGCTAGCTTTCCACATTTTCTCCAATTTAGGTTCTGAGTTGCAATAATCTGCAATGTCATCTTGAATGATAAAATAACAGTTGAACAAGTTTTAACACCTGTTACTAGGCATATATTAATTTTTCATTTACATTGAAAGGTTGTATTTTTTAATAATTGTGTATCTAAGCAAACAGATTTGAATTTTAATGCAGTCCCACTTCCCATTTAATGTAGTTAGTTTCTGTGAATTCTAGTGTTCTAAATTGGTTTTTTTCTTGAAGCTTTCTGGTGTTGACTGATCCTGTTTTTCTTCACAGGCTTTGAAATCTTATGCAAAAAAGTGCACAAAATTTTGAAAAAAAACTTCAAAATTTTTCAAAAATTTTGAAAGCCTTCAAAATTTTTCAGTTGAAAAAACCAACTGGCTAATGTTCGGTCTCTTGTTTTGCAAAAAGGTGCACAGAAAAGGGAAATTTTGTTTTAAGCTGGAATTTATTCTGGACTTATTTTCAGTGTTAAACTATCACAAACATTGTCTGGGATAACTATAACTGGGTTTTGAATTGAATAATAAATAAGAATTTTTCAAACACTAATGAACTTTCAGTTCACTCAAGTATAAATACTTCTTCTATGTATTTACTGAAGTATTTTTGCCCTCCAAATAAGGTGCTATCATGTTGCTATCTGTAATCTGTGTATGCAGCCTTGGATGCAAATAACCCAAAGGTGGTAGCAAGACCTGAGACTATTTTTATTTCCATTTGCTAAATGGAAAAAAATATAAATTGCTAAATATTATAAAGATACTCACTTGCAACAAGGTTCACGCCTTCAGAAGAATTGCTGTAAGAAGCAGAAGTGCCTGTAAATGCTTTGACTAGTAAGATATATATGACAAAAAATTAAATAAAATCAGTTTGGTATGAGCACACCATGGCTGTTTTTAGCCAGCAGCCTGCATTAGAAGCTGTCTGTGAAACAAGAGTGCTACACCTGGGATTGTGCAGAGGTGTTGGGATCCTTGTCCTCCTGCCCTCCTGCCCCAAGGCAGAGAAACAAGGTGGCCACATCAAAAAGCTTTGGTGCCTGTGGGACTTTGCCCATCTCACCTACAACAAATGTGTATTTAATTTCTTCACTGGGGTGACTGCTCACACCCTCTTCTCTTCTCTTGCTAGTGACAAAAAAACTAACATATACACAAAATACAATAAGTTTAAATGCTAAGTAACCAAGAACAAGTCAGGCTCTCTGGAGCTGTACAAGTAAAAATTAATTTGGCATCCCTAAACATAAAAGTTTGCATCTGAGCAAGAACAGCTCCCTGTCCCCCTAAGGGGAAGAGTAGGGAAGGGAAAGGGGCTGGAAAGGTCATCAAGGTGTTGCCAGAGGCCTGAGAGTTTCAGAAGGAATCGGCCCAGCTCCTGTGCCTCCCTCAGGAGAGCAGCAGTGAGCCTGGTTTGCAGGGCTGTGCCACAGGCAGCAGGGAGGGCAGAGCCCATCCCTCCTTCTATTGCCACCCTCTGTCCTACAGAACTGCTCAGCCAGAGACACTTTATGGTGATAACCAACCCTGAGATTTTGTTTAGGGTGAACAAGCATTTAGAAGGGTTCAAAAAAAGTGTGGATTATTTTCATTACTTTGATTTCAATCGTGAAGGAAATGTTTTCCAGGTATTTGTGATTTTTTTTTTCACAAAACTAGGGACAAGTAATTTTGTTCTGTGCCTTGAACAAGGGTAGAGCAGAGAGATTTTAAATCTATTTCATTGTGTTTGTTTTGCTAGACAAACACCAAAAAATTAGTTTATTTTAAAAGGATTTAAAGGTAAAATTATCTTTTCCCAGTATCAATGATCAAACTTGCAACATTTTGCCACTACCCACTGTGAAATCTTGTGGAAAAACCAAAAGCCATCCCAAGCCCCCATTTTTGTAAGAGAGGGAAACAAACATGAAGCTTACCTAAGCTTTTTTTGGTGAAGATCATAGATTTTGTACAGAACCAGTAGTAAAGCAATTACAGTCACAATGATCAAGAATGCCAAGAATATAATCAAGGCTCTAGAATTATCTACCAACAGAAAAAGAATACATTTATTATTTTAAAATTATTTTTTTTTTAAAAAGAAACTTGTATACTCCCTGAAACCAGGGCTCATCAATTTCTTGAGAAAAGGCTAAACAGGTTTGAGTTTCCTATGTCAAAAGTAGAGGAGGGAATTTTATGTTTTCATTAAGAAAACTTTCTCTTAAATTTTCCATGTCCACCTGTCCAAATGCTACAACTCACTGGTTCAGCATTACTGTGCCTGTGTTCTGCTCTCTGTGACCTGCACAGTGCAGCTCCCAGTTGATTCTGATCTGGGAATTGGGAACCTCTGCCAAGGCACAGATGTTCAGCTCCTGAAATGCAGGATCTGAACACAGGAAAATAATTCTAAAGTGAATAATGTCAGTTAGAGAAATTAATTTCTAGTTGCATTTGAATGTTTCCTGAAGAAAGCACAGCTGTGTAATAATTCTGAGTTATGATTAATGACTTGTCAACATGATCTGTTACATTAATACTGAATGGGGATATTTTTCAAATGCAGATCAAATATTAACTCTAAAACAGGAAGTTTGGATTTTTAATTAGAAGCAATTTAACTGAGTTCACCATTTACATTACTTATATAATGCTAAAATCTAAAGGTAAAGATGCTGGACATGTTTACTTACATCTGGTTTTTATACTGTCCTCTACTCCTGGCCCATTATAGTTTCCATTAAACACGAAGATCTGCATGCAGTGGGTGACAATAATAGAAATGTTCAGATATGACAAGTAAAAATTTCTGCATACAATTCTTAAAAAACAAAGCACAATAGATTTTTGAAATTCATCCATCTACTGACAACATCATTGACAGCAGTGTCTGCTGTCAGTCTCTATATTGACATTTATAGTTCAGCTCAGGTTTCTACCCAAGTAACAGCAAGATCTGGATTCAAAAATATGGAGATGATAGGAAAAAGAATTTACAAAAATAGGAAACACACTTTACAAAATAAAAATCACATGCATCGCAAAGTGAAATCAATTTTATCCTTTATTAGGCCTCTCAAATCTGAAAAAAAACATATAAAAACCCCATTTGCTGCAACAGTAAATTCTAGTACACTGAATTTAATGTTTTTAGTAGAAATTTATGTATGGGTAAGTAATTCAGAGAAGTTTAATTTAAATAAGGTGTTTTCTTGCATTGTTAACTTTGGGGTACTTTAAATGCTTTTAAAACACTAACTTTGTTTTGCTATGTTTATGTTTTGTCATATATTTAAAATTTATTTAATCTTTTAAATTTCTTTAATAGAAATTCCTATCAGATCTAAAAGACAGCTTGCAGTCAAATATTTCACACTGTTTTTTTTTTTTCCCTCTTGAGTCTTCTATAACTTAACCAGAGTCCTTTCGTTGCCAGCTGAGCCCATAAGGCTTTCTCTGATTTTTGTGTAAGAATTAAGCAAACTAAGTGCAAAACAGCAGCCAGGATTTAGAAGTGCAGAAGAAAATTCCTTCTATAAGGAAAACTGCTCACTGAAAGTGGTGGGGGAAACCCTTAATGGCACAGAGGTCCTGTGCTACTGGGACAATGCAAGGATCCTACAGGAGCCCATCTTTATTTTCCAAATATAAAGCAGAATCTGTTGGGAAAATACTGACAAAATATTGAAATCAAACTGAGACTACTCAAGTTCTCTGATATTGCATTTCTGCAGGTAAAAACAGAGGAGGAGAAGACTGTGGGGAATAAATTAAATTGCTTCCTAAAAGTAGTAAAACTCCATCACTCTTACTGGTTACTTTCTTGCCTAAACTTTACTGAGAGGAGCTATCAGGATATAAGAAATATTCCTACTCATTTTTCTATGTAGAATAACACACCAGGGATTGCTTGACAGGTTAGGCACATATGTATTTTTGTTCCAAAATAATAATTACTGTTTTACACCTGAGGCCTAGAGATTATAAATTGACTCCTCTGCCATCTTACTTGCCTTTTTTTTCCTAAAACCGAGCATAATATGTTTAAACAACAAAAGTGCAGCAATATTTTATATATTTTAATACAATAAGCTAACTTACCGTAAATGTATAGTTTGTCAAGTAAAAGAGATTTTCTCTTTTAAATTCACATTTGGTTTTGTTTTCAGTTTTTCCATCATTCTCCCAAATCAATATAAAATCTGCACGTGGTCCAAACACTTTTTGTTTTCTGCACGTAATGTGGACAGCATTATCAGCTGTCAAAGTTTTTTTAACTTCAGTCACTTTTTGTGGTACTGTAGACAAGAAAAAGGGTTACTTGTTCTATTCTCATAATTTCAAACCCAACATTTCAAGCTGTATGTGCTCATTTTTTTTCCTGTCTTCTCTCAATAACTTCATATATTTTCTTCCTTAAAAATTTCAGTCTCAATTTAACAAGATAAGTAAAATCAATTTTGACTTAATCATAGGCTTATCAAAGCTGAAAAAAATATGAAGTGGAACTGAAAAGGTTCAACTGACAGTCAGACTGCAAAAATAGTATAATGGCAAATCTCTCTTACATCTGACATCACCTTCTCATTTGAGGAACATGGAGCAACAGACGAGACAAGAGAAAAAAGAGTTCTCCATGTCAATATTCATTTCAAAACTATTATTAATTTTCTCCCAGGAGTCACTAGTATATTCTAATATTTGGAACAGTGTCCTTACCCTTAAGTTTGGCTTAAAGCCACAAAAACTTTTTAATGATACAGAATCTGTTAAATCTAATCCTTGGTTTCAAACTCTACTTTTGTATCTTGCAGCAAACCTTGCAGGTTTTAGACTGAGGGGCACAGCCAAGACACTTTTCACTGAAAGCTGATAAAACCTTTCAGAAAGTAAATGGAGCAGCCTGTATAAGGCAGCCTCATTTCAGTAGCCACATCTCAGTAGCCCCATTTCAGCAGAAAATCACCATGGAACTTTCCTACAAAATCATGTCAACTTGCAAGACAGCATATTTGAAAAAAAACCAAAAAACCAAAAAAAACAAAACCAAAACCAAGGAGAAAAAAAAAAAAAAAGGCAGCTGTTTTTTCTTCATATGAAGAGCTAAGGCCTGTAAGGCTTTGTAGGCAGATGAAATATCCCATGTGAGGAGTGATGGGATATTTGACTTGGCTGAGTGTGAGGTTACATCATAGCTGATCATTTTTATCCACAGGGCAGATCTCTTAGATTCCTATTCCACATGCTGCTGAAAGAGCTGGGACAAGGAGAAAGTGAACACTTCTGGAGGCAGTGTGTTTTTTGAAGATGAAAATATCTTTTATAAAATGTAGGGGTTTTCCTACTTCCAAGGACTTGTGCTTTACTGATACATTCTTCAATTCAAGAAGCCATAAAACTTCCACTTCTTGCTTGAATTATTACCAATTGTTGTGACAGTTGGAGAAGGTCTAGTTAATACCATTAATTCATGATGCAAATCATTATTAAAAAAAAAAAAGGGAAATGAAGTTGTTTGCACTTATGTTGTAGACTTTAATCTTCACCTGAGTTATTAAAATGAGGGGAACTGAGAATGTGAGGGCTTCAAAAGATAATATGCTCAAACTAGATTTTCGTAGAGAAAAGAACCATGATCATGCTCATATTAGGGCTGCCTAAAAATTAAAGCCATATTTAAATTAGTATTACAGTTAAGTCTCAGATCAATCTGTTTATATTTATCAGTAAATTAATTTATCAGCTTTTTTGTTGGTCTTTTTTTTTTTTTGGTGGCACTTCAGGTGACAATTCTGATCTCAGTATACTCCTAACTATACTTTTGAATGGATAGCCCCAAAAAGCACAGACTGCAGAAGAACTGGCACACATATTTTCATCTTTAACCTAATGTTGGAAGCTGTGTACAGGTACACCCAAACTGACATCCATTACAGGTGGACAGTGTTGGTGTAGCCTGGGTCTGCTTCAAGCAAACTGGTAACCACACAACAGAAGGTTCAGGCTGCACATATTTGTAGCTTTCATGCCACAAAGGAAAAAAAAAAAAACAAACCAAACATTTTTTATTCTCTTTTTGTTCAAATTTTTTCTTAATATTGGGAGATAATGCTTCCTAAAAAATTCACAAAAATTTCAAACTAATGAAATCTTCTTTTTAAAATTATATATATAAGAAAAATATTAATGCAAAGTGCATAATTAAAAATAGATCAACATTAAGTAATTTTAAAAGGCACACTAATGATATGAATGTCAGTACAATTATTTTAATGTTCATAAGATTCTTGGCTAATAGTAATACCATGTAAAGAATATAATGAACTACACTGGGAAAACAGAGATTCTTTGTGTTAATATCAGCCTAGTTGTTATAGTTAGCAAACAGATTTACCTCCTGCTTCTGTTGTAAATTCACAGCTGTCAGGGCTACCTTTAAGTAGCTGATAGTGTTTATTGATTGTATATGCAGTCACAGATACAGAAGCTGTGGTATAAGGTTCAAATCCATTGTAAGTATACTCAGTTGTGTTGATGTTTCTGTCATAATCATCTGAAAAATGAAATTAATGAAATTTATGTTAGGAGCATAGGAACTCTTACACTTTATAGACCTACCTGGAACCACTGTATTTCCATTTTAATTATTGATGGCTTTTCTTTGCTTACTAATGCTAAGTGAAGGCTCAGGAAGAGGAGGAAATATACAAATGCATAGAGAGTATTTACATATAAAGAGTACATTCAGCCTGGGAAGCAGTAAGTCACTGCACACTGAGCAAGTCTGTCCTGGTGTGATGCCAGAGATGCTGTGGGAGTCCTGCTTTCAGGAGTGACAAACAGCAGAAGGAAGGAATTGCATGAGAAGCAACAGGAGCAAAGCTGCTGCCCACTCTGCCTGGGGAGCTGGGGAGCCATGGCCCATCCATGCTTCCCTCTGCCTGCCTGCCATTGACCTCCCTGCACACACACATTCCTGCCTCCATCTCCTACACTGCCCAAGCCAAACCAGCCACAGAAACTGGCTCACGAGGCCACTTTGTTTTGGGTTCTGGTCAAAACTGGGGCATGGAGAATGGAAGAGATTATTTGTATTAGAGGAACATAGGAGCATGACAGCCTCTGGTTCCTGTGACAACAAAGGTCCACATAACCTGCAGAATGTGAACAGAAAGGCTGAATTCAGACTAAAGGATGAAACAAGCCAGGACTAGCTTAAATTCGATACATATTTATTATTATCAGGCTCTTCATATTAAAAACCTCACTTTCCAGTCCTTGTTTTGATGAAAAGCTTGCATCAGGAGAACATGCTCCTAGTATTATTTAACAAATTTATTCATTGAAATGTAAGGTGGCCTAGACCAGCATATCTGAAAGGAGTGGCCATTTAGCAGAGGGCAACCCCCTGGCTATATCTATCTAAACATGTTTATTCCTAACTGCCACATGTTTATGCCAACTGAAGGGTGACAGTGTCATGTCCTGACATGGTAAACTGAATAATCTCAACTGAAAGTTCCACTGGAACAACCTTAAAGGAAGAAAATTTTAACATTTGTCTAAAAAAAAAAAAAACTGCAGTGTTAAGAGATTCCAGTAGGATTTGACAGTGCTTGGTGCTCCATAATTATGTACATTCAATTAATTATTTAACAGTGAATAAACTTACCTTTGCCTTGCACAGAGAATTTCACAAAGTAGCCATGTATGGGACCATTCGAAGTGTTCTCAGGTTCACTCCATTTAACTGTTACACTTGTGGTATTTTTATTTGTTACTTGAAGGGTATTTGGTGTTCCTGGATCTGTTGTAAAAGAAAAATAACAATAATTAGCAATAAATGAAAATAAAATCATTCTTCTTTTTACCTACTTTGATTAATTAGATTAAATTTCACCTGACACTAAAGAAAGATACCAGCAACATGTAGTATTTTTTGTACTCTATTTCAAGAAAGTATACATAAGTATAAACTGAGTATATGTAAAAGCAACATATTACAGTAATTTCATGCATTTAATTAATTCAGGACAAGGTGAAAACAGCAACATCACATTTTACTAAAATTGTCTAGTATCTTCAAATCAAGAATTTAAGACTTGTTTTAGACTAGGTCTGCACCTTTTTTGTGTGTGCATCTTCATTGAAAATTCCATATAGTTGATCATGTTCTCAGTCTCCAAAACAACAACAAAAATAATCCCAATCTCTGACTGAAGGGAAGAAAGGCTCAGACTGGAAGACTGAGAGGATGACTGCAATCAAAGAACAACCACGAGGGCAGGAGACCAGGAAGGAGGAGCTGAAGGAGAAGCTGAGTTCAGCAGAGAATGCTGCTCAAGGTGTATCTTTAACCCCAGGAAAGCCAGATAATGGGTTCACAGTAGAGGTTCCCAGAAATACACAGAATCTAAAGCAAAAGTAAACATTACACTTACCACCATAGTCTGTAACTATGGTGAGGCTTTGGCTGCTAACCTTCCTTCCATTAAAATGCATGGATCCAGTGCAGTTGTACTGACGGTTTGGTGTTAAATGTTCCAGCACCACACAAATTGAATTTTCATATCCAAAGCGTGCAGACCGTGAATCTGTAGACACAAGAAGAGCTTTTTCAATGTTTTTCACAACTCCAAAAGTATGTGGCACCATTTTCACTGAGATTTTCTCTACCATATTTATTTGATATAATTTGTAATAAACTATCATAATATTCTAAACAGAAATATGTACAGCCTGATCCAATGACTAGATTTTAGGTTCTCACATACTTAGTTTGCATAGATCTTTGCTTTTCGTCAGTAAAGGTCATGATTTGACTTTCTAAGGAAACAGTTTTCCTATAGAAATCAGAACATGTCGTGGGGAGTCTGGCAGAACCCTGGAGTGACGTCCTAGCTCTTCAGCTCCCTGAAGCAGGAAATCTCCAACCTCAGACATTCATCACCCATTTTTCTGGGACGTGAGACCATTCAGCATCCCTGTCTGCCCCATCTCACTGGGTGCCATGGCCTCAGGCTGGCTGGCTCTGGGAGCAGAGAGCCTGGCCTTGCACCAGGAGCCTGCACAGCCTGGGAGGGTCAGCTCACAGTACTCCCACAGGCTGCAGCATTTCCAAACTGCTCAGCTGCCCCTCAGAAAATCTAACAGCACCTCAAAATCTCCAGAATTTGTGCAGCTTGTGGAGCTGGTAAACTCAGCAAAAGACGTCTCTGCATTTGAACTTTCCCAGATCTGCACTGTGTGGGGATGGTAATCCTCCAAATGGCAATCCCAGGCATCCTGGGATTCTGGGGGCACCCTTGCCTCACAATTAATTGAAATCTGTCAGTCTCTCACCAGAAGACAACATCAACAATACTTTTAAAGATAAATAAATAACTAACTCACCTTTAGAATACTCCTGAGGTGATATCCCACCACAGGTAAGAGTCACATTGGCACAGGCAAGGGAGCGACTCCAACATAACTCGGCAGATGTGCTGGTTGTGTCCTTGACTTCAAGAGGGTCTCTGATGTCTGGAAAGGAAGAATATTACACATCACTGTGACACTGGCTATACTGAGTCTTTAAATAACAGATCGTTTATGGTTTTTGACTTATTCTGCAATATGAAGATACAATCGTATAGAAAAATGTACAAAGAATTAATAAGAAAAGGAAAGCAAAAATTGAAAAAGCTTACATGAGATAAAGATACACATGTATCCAAATAATAAATTAAAGTTTTAGTCCAGATATTCAGCATAAACACCAGGCTTGAACTGGTGGCTAGTCTTGCTACTGTTTACCACACTGTATATAGCCAATAAAATCCCTTTTTTCTTTACAATGAAAAAGCTATAGTTTGTTTACATTATTCTTTAAGAAAATACTGAGAAGTTTTAATGTGCAACTTCAACATATCTTGCAAACCATGGACAAAACACTAAAATTTTCTCTCTGATTCTCTGAAAAGCAACAAAAAATAGACAAAGAAACCTGGGGAAGCTGAATTACTGCATATAAAAAACCCAAAAAACCAAACCAAACAAACAAACTACTAAACCCCTTTTACACCTACCTTTTGGAACAGAAAAAGAAGAAGCAGTACCTGCAGAACACCTGCCATTTTTAACTTCAACAGTGTATATCTGGCATTTCGGAAGCTCTACTGAAGGGGTGCTGGAACTCACGGTTATGTTTTTGCCACCCCCGAAAATAAAATATTCTTTGTCTCCTGTGGGAATTTTCAGTACAACTTCAGCCGTGTCAGAGTTGTTCTCAGAATCTTTTATGCCTTCAATAATGTCTAAAAGAAAAGGCACTGTAAGTGGAGGTGAAAATACCAGAATTGTTAAATAACTTTAATCTTCTTCCAGAATTGGAAGACATTTTCTAAAATAACCCAAGATGCTAATTGACCAGTTTTATATTTTTTACTGCTTTATCAGCTGTACCAATTTTCTGTATTTGAGTTTACTATTTGGTCACATTTCAAGACTGAAGGAGAATAAGGGGTTTGGTTCTTACCACAACTTGCTTCAGGTATCACTGTGGTAGTTTCTATAAGAAAAGAAAACAAAATGAAAGTGTTTTATCAGGCTGGGTATTTTTTCCACAGAGCATTGGAGAAGGGTGACCAGTACTGCCCCAAACTGTTTGTTCAATATATTCAATATAAGTCAGTGTATTTAGCACTCCTCTTGCATTTGGAAGGGGGAAGAAAACATCAGCTACACATAACCCCATTCTTTAACTAGTGCTTTTAGGGATCATGTGTCTTTCACAATTTTCCAGTGACATCAATGCACTAGAAATCAAACTGGTTATTAGTAACTTTTCTGAGTACAAAGGTACACAAGAGTATTTCGAGACCACACATTCTCATAGCAGTATGATAAACTAGAGCAGATTTCCAGGATTTGTATGCTGAGAAATGGGTAACTGAGCAGTATAAAATGTCACCAAAGAAACAAAATTTACCTGTTTTTTGCATTGCCATTCTTGCCTTTGGAAAGAGATTTATGCAACAAGTACAGATTGTTTAATGACTACTTTTACACTGGGATACCCAGAAGAAATTTTTGCTTGTATTTTCTGTACAGAAGCTTCAGCAAAGAACTGCTCCTGAAAACATTTACTTAATATATCCCAAGGTAAAGGTGTCACTAAAACACATTGATATCTAATTCCTTTATAGAAGGTAGGCCCTCCAGGCTGGCAGTCACCTGGCTGGATAGTGGCCCTAAGGAGAGGGCAAACAGAGGGACCACTGGAGAGTCACCAAGATTGTTAGGGGCAGAACACCCCAAAAAAGCTCAAAAGCTCAGTGTGTCAAAGAGCAGAGAGCAGCCTACAGCTATTCAAAGGACAGTTCAAAAGGATGGAAAGTGCCCAGCTCCTGGATGTACTTTGCACGAGCACATACACATATTTTACTGACCTGAGTAATCCCTTACAACTAAAATCACAATAACTGCTTGAACTACTAGATCCCAAGAAAGTATTTCTGCTGTGTGAAAGCAAAGGGAAGGCACTGGGTGAGAGAGGCACACAGATCTTGGATGTGTTCAGACCTTTTTGCTGCTTGGGCAAATTTCTGTGAATGACAAGAGGAGCATTGACATAATAATTGACAGATTTACCCTCCTACTATGTGCCACTGTGGGGAAACAATTTCTATTTTCTACTTGCTTGATAAGTAACAAATCTGGTGTCTTTAATATTATTCATAAACAGTCCTAAAAACATCCTTGAGTTTAATGCAGTTGTATGCCTAATTTGTATGCTTAGGTTTGATGCATTCTAAACGAATTGCCTGATTCAAACCCATTTTCTGTGCCTGATGTATCAGAACTGTGGAAACTGTGTGCAAGTTTGTCACCTATTGTGTGAGTGGAGGTGGGAGTGGGGCTGGTCCCAGTGCTTGCTGGCATGCTGTCTGATGAGGTGTTGTGCAAGGATGTTGAATTGGAATCATCTGTAAGAAAATAAACAACATATCAGCATTAAAAAGTGAAATTCATTCTTTCATATGGCATTGTCACCAGAAATGTCTTACACTACAGCACTTCTCTGTCTTTGTTGGTTTTTTTTTTCTTAGGGGACTTTTGTAATTTAGAGAAGGCTGCTGAAAGAAAAATCATGTTAAATTAGCAAATAAACAACAACAAAAAAGAGTATTTAAACAGAAAGCAAATTTTTAGGAGTATATCAATTATAAATGAATTTTGCAATGTACAATGACAATTCGTTTGGTCATTATTATGTCATAATTCCAGATGAAGTCAACATAAAAATAATATTACAATTTGTGAACTGGGAAAAACTAGAACCTTTTGCTATATTCTTACAGTAAAGCACAATTATGAACGGTGCTTATGGTGTCTCACAAACAACAACTCTAGGCAGTGCTCCTTTGCCAGATCACACATCTTCCTCACTATATTCCGTACAATATCTCATTATTTATCTCCCTGTTTGTAACCACTGACAGGTTTCTATGTTCTCTTTTAGGCTCATTTCTATAGCTCTTTCTTTGGGGATAGCCTCGCTGGCATTTTGATGGCGCTGTGGTGGTGCAAGGCCTGGCCCTCAATAGCAGATCCTGCGGCAATGCCGGCAGTGCCGCTGTGCCAGAGCGCGGGCACCGCTCCAGTCTGATGGACGTGGCTGGAGAAGGCTCCCCCGGTGCTGAATGCCTTCGTTCTCCCCCAGAGTTCTGAGGGCAGAGCGCGGTTTCCAGAGGGGCAGAGCAAACCTTGTGTGTGGTTCCCGCTGGCGGAGGGGGTGCGTGCGGAGGGGGCGGCGGAGGCGCTGCTGAGGGCCGGCCCGGGGCTGGGGCTGGGGCTGGGGCCGGGGCTGGGCTCGGGCTGCCCGGAGAAATGCGTGCGGTGTGCAGGGCTGGCACCTGTGTGAGACGGACAGAGGGTCGGTAAGGCTGCAGCACCGTGTGCCCGGCCCCGCAGCACCGGGGCACTCCCACACCGACACACGGGGAACTGGCACCGGAGCAAGGCACGGCAAACATTTAAACTGCAGGGGATTCAACAGGTGTCAGGCGAACAACCAGCGAGTATGTTCTTTTTTGGTTACGATTGTGCTTTTCATACTAAATGCTGTGCTTTAAAATATACATTACTCAAAACCAGACTTGTCTGATATTCCTGCCTATTTAGACAGCATATTTCATCTGTCTGAGTGAATGAAAAAGCTTTATACACTCTGTGAGGTAATTGTGTGTAAGAAAAATAAAATTATCAGGGGGAAAAAAAAAATCAATGTAGTTCTGCCATGTCAATTGTTTCTTACCAGGTGTGGTCGTTGTTGTCTCCTGACCTGAAAAAGAGAAAAGAGAGAAAAAGTGTAACTTAAACTTTCAAGGAATTTGCCAAAAACATAAAAAGACACATTCCTTCCTCCCAAATACCAGCTGAGCTTTCCCCAGGAAATTACACATTCTTAAGTTACATTTAGTGGATGTAGCTACAACCAGATCCCCAAAATATCAAGTATACAGGCATAGAATCACAGAATCACAGAATGGCCTGGGTTAGAGAGGATCTCAAAGAACATCTAGCTCAAACATCCCTGCCATGGGCAGGGATGCCACTCAGCAGATCAGGCTGCTCAGGGCCCCATCCAACAAAATTCTATCCACCTGTTTGGCTCTTCCTTGCTCCTTCTTTTGCTCTTTTCCTACCAGATCCTTCCCACTATGTTTGTTTCTTAGAATTTATTTATCCTTTTTTTTGTGGCACATGTTTTTCATATAGAACTTCCCTGTTTATAATTTCTCTGTTACTTCAGCTCCCCTACACAGTGCTTCACAACTGCTGTAGCTTTATTCTTTGTAAAATAAACTTCTTTAAAGCAAAAAGCCAAGTTTATGTGAGAAACTGCAATACCTGTGAGGGATATAAGGATCCTGTTCCTGTGTCAGCATCAAAACCATGTCCCTCATGTCTGACACAGAAGATCAACATAAGCAGATACCCTGGGCCTCTGGAGATTTTATCAGCCTGACAAGCAGCAGCACACGTGTTGGCTGCTCAGTGGCCCCCATGGATTCTGCACCCCACATGGGCAGTTTGGAAGGCTGATAACAGCCATTTAAAACATACAAGCTCTGATGGCAACGTCACCTGCAGGGAGTGAGAATCTCTTGGTGCTCGGAACTGTCATGAGCTTCTTTAAAGCAAAAAGCCAAGTTTATGTGAGAAACTGCAATACCTGTGAGGGATATAAGGATCCTGTTCCTGTGTCAGCATCAAAACCATGTCCCTCATGTCTGACACAGAAGATCAACATAAGCAGATACCCTGGGCCTCTGGAGATTTTATCAGCCTGACAAGCAGCAGCACACGTGTTGGCTGCTCAGTGGCCCCCATGGATTCTGCACCCCACATGGGCAGTTTGGAAGGCTGATAACAGCCATTTAAAACATACAAGCTCTGATGGCAACGTCACCTGCAGGGAGTGAGAATCTCTTGGTGCTCGGAACTGTCATGAGCTGTGTCTAAGCCATGATATGAACACTAAGCTGAAGTCTTGCGAATACTTTTCTAGTGAGCAACTGAAATGGTGGACTGTACATTATGTAAGATCTCTTACTAGAAATTATAATTTGGTAAAAGCCAGTAGCCTGACACCTCAAAGAAAAGTCAACAAAAGTCAAATGAAGTTTGGCTAAAAACAGTAATGCAGCATTTATTTCCTACAGAAGTGGGAAAGGGTGTTGCCTAAAATCTGACCCATGAGATGAGGATGTGGGTCCATGAGGCTTGCCTGAAATCATATGAAACTGTCAAAATAACATTGCTCTTAATTGTAATAATATAATCTCTAAAATGTAGCAGACTGACAGCAGATGAATAAGATGGGTATAGAAACCCCTGTATTGACAGGTCTAGCACTGTCAGTTCATTTATATCTATATATCTTCATTGAAACACAGACCATGCGTTCTTCCCAAAGCTACGGAATCTTAACACAGGAAGGTTCCTAACCTAACAGAAGGTACAGATAAGAAACAAAATATAGGTGATCTTTTGAGCTATTCATGTACCTTCAGCATCTGAAACCTCCTGTCTGCAATATTTCTTTACAAAAATTGCATGATCTATACCTATATGCATTAAACTGCCAAGGAACCCTGTAAAAGCTAACATTCATGTCCATTCATATTTGCCACAAGCAATAAATTTTCAATGTATTTTCATGGTTTTCAATTCAGTGTTTGAAAGTTGGAAGTTAGTCATTCTAAATTCCATATTGTGATTTTTCTTTTTTCAAATGGCTTATTAGCTGAAGAATCAATTATTACCCCTCCTTTTCCAAATCTTACTTTGGTTTAGCACATCAAACAGACCTTAAGCCAAATATTAACTTCCCGTGAGCATTGACACAGATTAACTTTCACTTAGAAACTTTTCCAAGAACAAAATAAAAGAAGTTGCAGAAAAAGTCCTAAATTAAACTCTGCTGAGATTAGTGAAACATCCAGAAATACTTTTCAAGCTGTTTACTGATCTCTGATGCAAACATAATAGAGACTAAAACAGATACATCAAGATTGCCTCTTCCAAGTGAAGTGAGGTAGTAAGAGATAAGGGGGATCATAATCTTGTCAGTGTTGTGTTTCTGGTTGCCTCATTCACTTCCTTAAGCTTCCTGTGAAAATCATTTTCCCCATCCTCCCCTTTGTAAAGTTAGGAATCATGCAAATAGCTTAAATGGAGTTTATTGCTCACTCCCAGTGATGCTAAACATTCACAAAGTCAGAGAACTCCAGGTTAGAAGAGACCTCAAGAGATCACCTGATCCCACTGCCTTGCTCAGAGCGGTGTCTTAAAACATTATGGTAAATAATAGTCTGAGATGGCCCTTTTTTCCCCCCTATAACTAAGCACTGTCCTTTTAACAGAACTTCATGGCAGCTTTATGCCCTTCTAGGGTCTCCTGCTCTCCTGTGATTCCATTCCCTGATATGCTTTATTATAGCAATGGAATAAGATGCAGTTGAAAAGAATTCAATAGGTGGCACCAGAACACTAAAAAATCCTCTCAAAAAGAAAAGCAAATGCATTTCCCCATGAAACCTATTTGAGAGATACTGAGTAAAATGAAGGAAAATCAAGAAGGATCTCAACACACCAGACTCTGTTACTCTGAGATTAATAGGTATATAGCTACTCTTCATTCATTTTCAAAAAAATGTCCCAGCGCTAACAAGTGTCTGAGCTAACCTCAAGCTAACTAAGTTAACCTCAAAGACAAAACTGTCTGCTCATCTTTATATTCTAAAACATAACTCTAGAAACTTGAAAGCTGAAATCCAAAAATACCTTCAAAATGTAAGGAGGATGTCCAATCCCCTAAACACATGCTCTGCAGTATAAAGCTTGATGATTACCAAATTAAGCAAGTCATTCTGAGTTTAAATGGGAACTACCTCAAAACTTTTCTGAAAGCTTAAACTGCATCCAGCTGTAAGACATTCTTAAGATGATACGTGTAGGATAACAAGGATAAGATCAGACAACCCAAGTGGAAGAATTAGAGCATAGAAAAAGTTCCTACTACTGCAGTAAGTGTTTTAAGCTCCTCTCTCCCTTCTCTTGATTTGGTTGGTTCCTGCTGACTTACCTAAACGATTTCAAACCATCAGTAATGCTTGAGCAGATGTGGCCTTAACCACATGCCCTGGCAGAAGATACAACCAGCAGCTCATCCCAGGGGCAGATGGGAGCCTGGCTAATTGCTTTCATTCTCCTTCCTACCAGCTGGAGGACAGAATGCAGCTGCTGCTTCAAAGAAAGCTTTGAGATGGAATGACTGGCTGCCAACAAAACACACCTAAAACAAATGAGTTGACCACCCTGTCCTGAAAGCCCAAAGATGTGCTGGCCCTGTGGGTGAAATGTGGGAATAGTGCCTTATGAAGTACTTTTGATGTTCAACAAAAGAGCAAATGGAAAAATCTTGGAAGAATCCAGGCCACCAAAAAAAAAGCCAGCCTCTCAAACTTCTAGGACAGCAGGCTGTCAGGGTCACATCTGGAGGTGCAGGAGCTGCTGCATCACCTCTGCAGTACTGACTCTGCACTCACTGTGCAGGGTGGTTGCACCTGTACAAGAAGTGCAGCTGTATAAGGAGACAGCTTTTGGCTGTTTTAGGAAAATGTTTTCACTTGGCAGGACCAAGCAACTCAACAGACAACAACTGGGACCTAGAATATGTTAAAAGATAAAAATGTGATTCAAGAAGTCCAGGCTGTGATCTCCTCGAGCAGTAGGAAGTGCCAGCACACATGTCCTGTGTGCATGCGCTATTAATAACACAAACTACAGCTGATAAGATGGAGATCCTATTGAATCACCATTAAGAGCCTAAAAATGTTATCACGTTCATAGGGGCAGAAACTCATTAGCTGATGACAAGGACCATGCCTTTTCACTCCATTCTGCTGCTTAATCTGCACAGCGAGTAAAATGGTCCTGGTTTGGCATTTCCTGCTGGACTGGCCAGGAGGCTGTGCCTGCATGGCAGCAGCTCAGGATCCTGCAGGACTGCATTCCTCCATACCCACAGCACACAGCAATGTGGGAAGGAGGATGCCTCTTCTGCTAATAGTGCATTTGGTGTTTTAGCTAGCGTGGTACCACACCAGCTGGCTCTTCACATCCAGCTGCACTCCTCGTGTCTTTGCCAGAGCTGGGAGGGGGCAGAGGAAGTAATCCTTCCTCTCAGCCTCGTGTCTGTAAAACAGTTGGCGGCCAGGTTTTGCTGCCAGGAAAAATGCTCAGTGATTCTGCAGAGCTGCTGCCCTTTTCCCAGGATCTCTCCAGCCTTTAGTATATTGGACAGACCCCAGCCACCCCCACCAGGCAGCATTTTACACCAAGCAACTAAAGCAGGTCCGGATTCTGCCTTCTCTCTTTTCACAGCTGAATGGCAGTGCTTCGGCGGGGTCAGGGCTCTTCACATCTGCACAGAAAGCAACAGGATGTGGGCTACTTGTTCAGATGGAGTAAAGCTCTTTGAGGGGGTCTCCTAGCAAACAGCACAGACATCGCAGCTCCCCTGCAAGCCAACACTAAATGGCAAAAAAAGAACAGCTCCTGGTGGGAGGTGAAGGGTGAGTAAGGCAAGGAGCCTTACAAAATGCTGCCAGCCGCCCTTTGATTTATTTTTAAACTTCAAGTGGGATAGGATGTAATTCACACCTACTTTAAGGCTCCCTTGTGCTCCCTTCAGCTAAAGAGACCTTAAAGTAAATGAGCATCAGGGCCAGAGATGTTACTGTTATTTTTGCTCAAAACACAAAATTAAGGGATCCATTGCTACTTTATAAACAAATCTGGGCAGATTTAAGAATATACTAGCAAACACTTGAACATCTGAGTAATTCTATACCACAGAGGACCCCTCAAATTTTATAGGTGGGATCACATGTGCTGAAGTGCTTTCACAATCAGAGACTGCAGAATTACACTTTATTCTTTATCACTAGCTCTAGGGAAGAAAAAACTTAAGCACGTTTCCAGTTTCTGGACAAACTGCTGCTTTCTGAAAATTGAGTAAAAGAATGCCATATAGACTTCATATTAAAAATATGTGAAATTTTTCATGCTCTGAGTCAAAAAATAAACTACTCATTTGAGTTTACAGTATAGAATTTTCTCAGGTGACAGAGACATTTCTGAGGGTCCTAAAATAAAAACCTACTCTTGTGGTCATTGAGGATGAAGCCATCAAATCACTTCTAAGTTATTCATTGTCTAATTGATAAAAGTCTTCATAGCCCTATAGCAATCATAGGAATTGGAACTGAATAAACATTATAATTTCCACAGGNCAAAAAATAAACTACTCATTTGAGTTTACAGTATAGAATTTTCTCAGGTGACAGAGACATTTCTGAGGGTCCTAAAATAAAAACCTACTCTTGTGGTCATTGAGGATGAAGCCATCAAATCACTTCTAAGTTATTCATTGTCTAATTGATAAAAGTCTTCACAGCCCTATAGCAGACATAGGAATTGGAACTGAACAAACATCATAATTTCTTTTCCATAGGCAACATTTCCAATATTTATTTTCACCAGAAATTAGGGATAAAATGTTGAAACCGTAAATTTTAATTTAACATTCTAAAATGTTCTGATTGAGAAATGCCAATTGCTTGCATTTGACATCTGGATTTAATGTCCATTCTGACTTTCCAGAATGATAATTAAAATAGTTTCCAACTGATTTCTCAAAATATTTCTTTTTGTACAAGTTCATTAATAATTGCCTCCCACAGCAAATCCTTCACACAGTGCATCGCTGCCCAAGAGCTTGATCCAGGCACTCTTTCCTGCACCTTTAACCTTTGGTTAAAGCATTATCTGAGAGTCAAAGGCCTTTTTGTTCCCCAGCACCTGCCAGTGCTGAGCCCTGCCTTGCAGTGGGGAAGGCGTGCCCTTCCTGCAGAGCACAGCTCAGGAATGAGTGCTGCTCTAACGTGACAGGATGTGGTGTTCACTTGTAGTGAAAATTGACCTCTGAAATGAAGGCTCGTTCTAGATCCCTGTCCTTGCTGTCTGCCTTCCAAGATGCAGTTATCCCTATCCTCCTCAAATTCAGTGGCAACTACGAGCTTTAATCAGCTATGGAGAAAGCGAAAAATTCAAATTAGCTGGCAATCAAGTACAAGGGGAATGACCAGAAGAAAGGGATGGAATTAAGAATTTATAACTGACAGATACAAGGAGGAACACAGTGTTACAATACACGTTGAATATTTCTGATCATTTAAAAAAGGTATTTTTCTGGTTCAGATTATGCAAAATAAACATGGGAGTTTAATTTTTTTCAGAGAAAAAGAAAAACACAGAGCAAAATAGAAATTCTTCTGAAGAAACATTGATTTAATGGAAGTAATACTTGTTACCAATGATATGTAGAATTTCTCAAAACCGTAATCCCTGAAGTAGAACAAAAACCAAGAGCAGCAAACCAAATTCTTTTTGCCAACACAGTTCCTGCAAACCTAAAATAAATACCCAGGAATATTGTGTGTTAGCTGTCAGAAGCAGAGGTTTTCTACCAATTGTACCATACTTTAAATGACATTTTCAGTCTTCACAGGATGGGTTTGCAGTAACCTGCTTGTACAGCTACAGCTAACGATGCCTTTGCTGCACTGTGGTTTCTCTCATGCTGTTTACTTCTGCCTTTCTTCTACAGAGCCCTGCTCAAAAGGAAGAGGGTGCAGCATACTGTGGTTTTGAGCTTAAGTGCTTCCAAATGCAAATGGAGTTACCATAGCACCCACATGCCCAAGCAATCAGACATCTTAGTGCTACTCCACTTCTCTAGTGCACTCATGAAACATTCCTATTAAACTCCTTTTCATCACATTTGCATTTGTAATTATTTTCAGTTGTACAGGTTCATTAATATGATACAGTGAGGGGTGGCAATCTTTGGGATGAAGTCCAGGCTGCTTTGCAGGGAGTCCTTGTCACTGTGTGAATTGTCTGCAAGATGGGAGAATATCAAAGCCTGATGTAACAGTTCCTTCAGCTGTGAAATGCTGGGTACTCTCCACAGTCAGTAAGAAACACCTATCCATGAGGAAGAAAAGATTGGCTGTGATATTTGTTTGGCAATTTTGTGTTAAATCCAAAGATTCTGTGTTGGTATCTGCTTTGCCCTTTATAGATTTTCAGTATTTGTGCACAGGAAGTCTTGAGCCAGATTCATGTTGTTCCCATGCTAAATTCTCTGCTCTCCAGGGCCAGTCCCTCTAACTGCAGTCATGACTTTTCCACCCCTGCTGTACCTTCCTTGAGCTTCCTTTCCCACATCTACCTTGAACAGAAACACTTGCTCCATGCTGCTCTGCTCAGTGGCACTGACAGGATGGTTCTGGATTTGCTGAATGGATATTGTTTATGGCAAGCAGAAGGAGGAAAGGACTTACACCATTTATATCATCCTCTCAATTCCTACTCGCATGGTTTTTGCAATTGCTGACTCTACTGGTCACAGGGAGCTGCAGAGAACAGCACAAGGCAGCTCAGTTCTCAAGAGCTTTGATCAGAAAAAGAGGCTACAGCTGAGAACTGACGAGCTGCCTGTTGGTGAGAGTGTAAGGCAGGGGCAAACTTCTTCATTTCAGGCCCTTCATTGGACCATGGCTTATTTAAATACTTGACTCACTTCTCTGCTTCTCAGAGGCAGATATCTGAGTTCCTTCAAGATTAAATCATTATCAGGTTTTTTAGATCTTCCTGATTGCATATAACTTTTTATGTAATTTTGCCAGCAATAGAAAATGCATTATTTGCTCCAAAAAACAAATTCAGCTTGGAAATACTTCTCTAAACTGTCTTTAATTAGCTCAAACTTCGAACCATAAACAGTTTAGTACCATATGAAGAGTAGGGGAGGCTGAAAGTAAATGATGTTTAAGGTCTAGTCCAACCCAAATCTTTCTGTAAAGTCTGTGATTCTAAGATCAGCCTTTTAGCCACTGATAATATGAAGCCTGTTGAAATCAGAAATACCTTCTGTTTCCCAGAGTTCTATTAGCATGAAATCCTTGGATCAACAGCTCTGTACTTACTGGAAACATTATGTCAGTGAGGACTCTAATCAGTGATTTTCAAAAATAATCAGCCAGTGATTTTTAAAAAGAACTTTTCTTTCAAGAACTCACGTCTGCCTGTGAGTTATTCCTTTTCGTAATAATATTTTTCTCTAGGCTATGTTAAACACCCTCCCAAGCCATTTGTTTGATTGCTATGCACTGCAGATTTTTACTGATAAGATCTATAACTGTACCACAGGAGTGCCACGGCTTCACCTTGGCCAAGGGCTGAGGGCGGGGCACGCAGGGCTGCGTGGTGGCACAGGGAGTGGAGCCAGCAGGACCAGAGTGTGACAAAGGACAGAGCAGCAGCCCAGCAGAGAGCGACACTGATAACTGCTGCAAAGGTGTAGCAGCACTGACAGCCCCCGAGTGGCGTGCCCCTCAGCAGGAGCAGCTGGGGACAGAGAGAATCCAGAGCCCCCAAAGCTGCAGTCACGGAGTACCTCTGGCCCAGTGACACAGATCAATGTACAGCTGTAGCTGCACCGTTCCCTTTCACCAGGGTAATTCTGTACTGCTGAGATTTTCCTTTCACCAGGGTAATTCTGTACTGCTGCAAAAAATCACATTTTTCAGACAGTGCTGTGAAAAACACATTTGTGATGCTTCAGGATTGCCCATGGTTCAGATGGGCACATTGGAGTCAGAGTGAAGATCTGAGTGAGGATCTGCCTTTATCTACTCACAAAATTAAACATTAAGTTTTAATTGAATTATTTGATGATTGTGCAGTTCAGGCCTAAAGAAAACTAGCTGCTTTATTCCACAGCAGAGAATGCACGAGCCATTGCTCAGTACCTCCAATCAGTGCTGGGTTTTATTGTGCCCAGTTACTCTGCCTGCACAGCCTCAACCTTTGAAAGATTCACAAATCCGAATAAAGATGTGGCACAAAAATTTCCTTTTTCCAGTGATCTGTCATTTGTATTTCTGTGACTTCTTGCTCCAAGCCTAACAGGACCCTCAGCAGTCCCTGTGCTCCATCAGCTGAAGTCCCAGCCTCACATCTCCAAGCAGCAATGCTCTAAACTATCCTGCTAGTCTCAGTCATCTCCTATGACCCAGATTTCCTCCAAACTGAAGAGAAGATCCTAACCAGCAGTGGCTGACAGACAACTAGCTTCTCTTTCTTGAAAGGATAGAGATTACAGAGGGAAAAAATCATGCAGCTCAGTGGAGAACTGTTCCCATACCAACTCTGCCTGCTGGGCAGCTTCTTCACCCTCCCGGGGCTGCCAGCTGCAGCCAGCAAACTCTCTTTGTTTCAAGGCACAGTGATTTTACTTGGCTACTGTCTTCACTTTTTCTTTTTCTTCCAAACATTCAGACCAAAATTAATCAGAATTGAATATCCTTCATCAGTGCTTCTGGATAACATTTTTGTTGTTCATAGAAGACTCTGACAGCCAGTATTCACTGACCAACAGCTAAATCACCTGCATATTGTTAGGGTGAAATTTAAAACACAGTAATCTATTCGCACAAAAGGTTGATAGGAAGCATCACATAAGGGTCAGATTCTACCAGCATTATTCATGCAAAAATCATTGGAAAGGTAAATCATTCAGTGATGCATATCATTATCTTCCAGAAAACTGCCTGTTAAAATTTATCATTCATTTTTATTATTTCCCTGGAAGTGTTTAAGAAAATGCTGGATATGGTACTTAATTCCATGGTCCAGCTGACCAGGTGGTGTTACATTATAGGTTGGACTTGATGATCTCAAAGGTCTTGTCCAACCTAGTTCTGGGATTCTGTGAAAAGCAGAAATTACACTATTTAAATTAATCCAAATGTCCCATATTTGATGTGTGACCTGAAATCCATCTTGTCTTCAGGTAGAAGGAGAAAATTTGAGACTGTGACCAAGTCCTACCCAGGAATTCCACTTTTTACTCATTTAACTGCATGAGTGGTTAGAAGTATCCTCCATGTCTGGGCCTCTCTTAACATACCGTGCAAAGTGGAGAGAGTGGCATATTGCAATCAGAAATTCATTTAAAATTTTGAAGTTCTCAGACAAGGGATCTGAACGTGCCATAAAGAATATGCTCACATCCGCCTGATTGCACAAACAGGAACAGGATGCAAAGAGAGAAACTCCTTGAACTCGAGCTCCCCAGAATGCCCTGCACACACTTACAAAAGCCTCTCACTATCTCAAAATCTGGATTGCAAAACCTGGGCTCTGTCCCCTCAGGGAAGCTGAGCAGCTGAGCAGGTCCAGAAGGGCCCTTACTCCATGTCACATCAGGAGCAATGACAAACGGATTTCAGGAGAGAGCAAAGTCCACACAACTCCTCTGGAATTCAATAAAAACATTAAGTGAAAGCGATTTCCTTGATCCCCTCTCCTTCTTCATTTTTCTTTTGAAATCAGATCAGTAATTTTAGTACCCAGCTCTGGGCCTTTCATTGCATTTTAAATGTGTTCTTTTTTTTCCTCTTTCTCCATTTGCTATTTTCATTATAACAAACTGAAGATGTGAGATCAAACTTTAACAAATTGCTGGATAATCACAAGCAAAGAGAGGTGAAAATGGTTCATCTAATTTTGCTTTAAATCCTGTGCTGATCATCCTTTTCTAAAACATTGTATGCTGAATGTTTCAGGAAATAAAAGTAAGGGCTCAGAATGGGAGGGCTCCACTCTGCTCACAGAGATTGTGGTGCTCCATATTCCAGCAAAAATCTAAAGCTCATATTCCTCAGGATTTGAACAAGACTGATTTCAGTATCTCTTTAAATAATTCAAGGCAAAAAGAACATAAATAATCTGTGCTTCCATCTTTTGCCTGTGGCAAGCAATTTTAATTAGCATTTCAAATTTCCTTCTTTTTATTATATTTTTTTATTTTAAAAGTATTAAATGAGTG
Source organism: Pycnonotus jocosus (assembly GCA_013400435.1). NCBI lineage: Eukaryota > Metazoa > Chordata > Aves > Passeriformes > Pycnonotidae > Pycnonotus > Pycnonotus jocosus. The sequence goes on along the minus strand of VWYP01028702.1, from coordinate 19,664 downwards.
ATCTGGGAAAGAAAAGAAAAATCAAAGATACTAGATAAGGATGCCAGGACAAGAATTTATTTAGGAAAAGAATTGTATGGACCTTTCAATGTATAGGGACCTACAGAAAGCCCTCAGGCCAAAGTTAAGAGAACATCCAATTTCATGCTCCAAATAATTTTACACTCTTTATATAGGCACAGCTATGCACAAGCCAGGAAATTCCACAGACCTGTGAACATTTCTTATGTCTAATAATAAGAAATGTGTATATAGCAGCATTACACGTCTTGTGACAACAACAAGAACAACTCCCACTTGGAGGTGGGAGGTCAGAAACCCAATTTGATTTGTAACTCACGTCTCAGTTTGTACACACACTTCCCCATAGATGGAGCAGTTTGGAAGTGGCCTGTGTACTGTCTGCTGTGATGACAGATGGAAAAGCTGAAGCACAAGGACACAAGCATGTGCAAATGTCTAAGTCTATACTTTTACAGTATTTGGTTGAAATACTGGTGAATGTATGTTCACATGAAGTGGTAAAATTTACTGCTCTTTCATTTTTGATACAGAAATATATAAGATTTTTCCAGTTGTGTAGACTTAGGGACTTGAAGATATTATTCAGCGCTTATTATTTCATATTTTATATGTATGATCCACAAATTTGATAATACAAACAAACTAAAAAGGACAAAACCTTCTGGTAGGTGTTCAAGGAAGCACAGAAATTTGTTACTTGTAATTTACTTCAGTAGGAATTAAGTATAGCTTGAAAAATGATCATAGTTTGAAGCAAGATCATGTGAATCAAGACTTCTAAAGAGTCTGGCATGTAACACATCTCTTAAAAAACCCCCAGCAACAAACAAAAGCAGGAAGTGGGCACTGACAGTGCTTAATTCAGCACTCAGCTCTTTTGGCTCAGGAAGGCATGTGAGCCTTCTCTGTACCTCCACTTGGTGCATGGAGACCAACACAAGTGTGAGATCATCTGCATTTCCATGGGATGCTCTGCACCAGCATGTAAACTGTCAGGAGCACTTGGATAAACTGAACTGATCAAAGCCCTGTACAATCTACAGCACCCACACCCAGGACTTTTTGTCAATTTTTTCAGTTTTCATAATACTTGATGCTGAAACCAAAACTTTCAAGGTAGTTTAATTCATATTAAAATTATGAAAGACCATTTTTTATGGTGCCCAACATTAGCAAGGCAGCTGAGAAAGACAAAGAGACTGCAGCATTTCAATCAGGATTATCAAGAATATGTTTATGAACAGAAACTTGGAAAAATCTATAAAAACATAAAACTCTAGCTTCTGGATTTCCATTTTGCCACATAAGACACTTTTGTAGGAATTTCATGGTCAAGGATGCATCATAGATGCTCTGCTCATCTGCTGAAAACCCAAAAAATTCTGCATTGTTAACACGATATGATCTTTCTTTCCTTTTGGATATAGAATATGTTCTTTATATACATTTACATAACTGAGACCCAAAGAAATTAAGGACAGACCAACATCATCTGCAGCGACAACAGCATAAAGCAGTCTGAAATAGTGCAATGAAAGATATGTCAGACTGTTTTTAAGGTTGACTGGGTCAAAAGAAAGCTTTACAAAGACTTTTAAACTTTCAAAAAAGGAGGAACACAATGGTCAGGGAATGGAAGCCTGTACCAAGGATATAATGTGTTTATGTTATGTTTCGGGTATGAATAGCCAGTCCTCCAGGGCCACAGCAGATGGTGTAAAAGAGAATTGACATAAAGCTTGTCAATGCATTTTTTTTTTGGCACATGTATGGGGCAGACAGCCACCCCAAAGAATCCTGTCGTTCTCTGATGAATGGAAATGGAACTTCTTGAAAGGATTGTCTAATGAAAGCAAGAAATGGCACTGAGGTCCACATCTCCTACACTGAGCTGAGATCCCCTCTGCTCAATCCCACATCGTGAGTGACTGGGGAGCTGGCAGTAGCAGAGGAGCTGGCTCTGCAGAGATGACTGGCTGATGGCTCAGTGGGATCCTATGGCACTTGATATCATGAGGAACTTCTAATTAGAACCACTGCAATCTATTTGACCATGGCTTTGGTCTACATTACAGGAGGAGTATGGCCTCTTGCCAGAACATTGGCCCTCCAGCCAGGAGTGCAAGTGCTTTCACTTGTGCAAAGGTGCACAGTGCTAAAATGGCTTAACTGCCAAGCTTGTTTTGTCTTTCAGTTTTAAGTTACTGGCAGCTGCTAATGAAAGTCATCTTTGACCTCATCAAAGTTAATGAGCTTTGGCACTACACTCCTGACTGCGGTTGTAAAAGTCCTGCTTCCGCCAGTAGTTGTGTTCCTGCTTGTTCAGGGGCCTCTCTGCCTGGCTCTGCTGTACCGTGGAGTCCTGTTCTTTTTGGCTATGAGTCACCACAGTCAGTCAGCCACATGCTCTAACTCCCTTTTCAGTTCAAATCACCTTCAGGTTAGATTTGAGTGGTTTGACCATGGGAGGCTTTTCACTGTCTTGTTTCTAGCTTTAGACCTTAGGGGAGAAAGCTGAGAGTCAATGTTCGTGTTTGTCCATTAGTCAGCTCAAAGTTTTGCTTTGGCAGAGATATAGAGACATCACATAAAGCAGATAATACTCACTACAACTCACCACCTCAGCAGGAAAGGGCAGAGGAATTATTTTAACACTTAAAAGTAGATAAAACCCTTGTGTTTGGTCTGTAGTAGTAACTTTGACAAAATGTCTGCCTCTGTTCCTTCCCCAGCTCTGCATCAACGCTGACGCTGACAACAGCTTCTGAAGCATGGCTGACACAGGAATGGGCTCAGAGAGGGTGCTGGGGCAGGTGCTGCAGGGCTCCACTGCCTTCTGCATATCCACCCACAGCACTACTCTCTGCTGTGCAGCTTAAAATTGCAAAAGCCAAATGTGATTGGCTACTTTTTGCCCTTTTTTCTGCCTCCTGCCCTCCCTACCAGTCAATGTTTAGGAGCTCCTGATTTGATGCTCATTCACTCTAAACTGCAGCAGTCCCACATTCAGGGGGCTGGTCCCCACCTGCCTGGCTCCTCATTATCTTATCACTGTGCATCTGCTGACACACTCCAGGAAACAACTCTGATGATGCCCCCACAGCACAAATATTCCCATCTGAAGGATGTGTTCAGTCTAACTCAGTAGTTAGGCTGACATGTTCTTGCACCAGAGTTTCACTAGGAACTTACAGCCAGGTCAGACTTGCCACCTGCATTGCTGTTCTGGAAACCCTGACAGTTTGCTCTCTCTCTGCCAACTTGATCAGAAATTCTGAAATTCAGAGGTGATAGGATCACAAGGATTAGTTGAGTCTTCTACAGAGACAGTAGTTCAGATTTGCTTGCCCAGCAAGCCCGTGATGCATAACCATGTCACTGTGTTTATCTTCCTGGTCTTGACCAGTTCTCACAGGGATAATATGGTTTGACTTCAGGAAACTAAGAGGCTTAATTAAAATTTGTATTTCTTTTGAAATAATAAACTGATTTCAGAAAAATTTCCAAAGTAGACCCAGTCAGCCCCACTTAATCATTTAACGCTAAAGTTAAATTAAATTTAAGTTGCTAACATTATAGAGTAATAAAAGGAGAATGTCTACTTCCCTAGTCAATAACTTCATCTGAAACATACATATATTTCAAAAATAAAACACAGTTGAACTTTTCAATAATTATAAGCTGCATATTCAACATCTCTGGTACAAGGGTAAGAACAGACACAGGAACTGGCAGCAAATAATGATTACAGATGTGCAAGAGTTGCATTAGCTGCAAGTTCTGTGAATTTACTCCTGTTCATCTGCAAAACTAATATGGCAGAGAAGTAGCCAGAGCTGGTTTTGCTCCTCCTCTGCCACCACCAGGAAGAGTTGCACGAGCAGAGGGTTGAGCTCACAAGGCACTCTTGAACTGTGCACAGTATAAGGCAAATCAAGCATAACTTTTTAAAGTCTTTGTTGGTTTTTAACTGTGTTTGGAGCTAATGGAGTTATTTCAATTGCCTGGTAAATGGCTGCCTGCAAGAACTAAATGGTGTGACAGGATGTGGGTGCCTGAATTTTATCTCCATTTAGCAGAGCACTGGTCTGTAGTCAGCAAAGCAGCTCTCAGCTTGCATTGCCAGCAAGCACGTTCCCATTCCCAGGCAAGGCTGCTGTCAACCCACAATGGGTAAAGTTCCTCACCGAGGTCAGGGGAATGGGGGTTTTGTACAGAAGCATTTACACTTCAGCCTGCATTGTTTGAAGAAACAGAATTTTGCAAAACTAAAGAACCAGAAAGTGTAGTTGCCCTAATGACTCTTTTTTTTTTTCTAATTTTTTTTTTTTTTTAGCTACAAAGCACTACACGGGCAACTACCATAATGACACAAACCACATAGTACACTTTGAGAAACCAAACATCTAAGAAAAAAAGACTGTAATTTACCTTCTGTGAGCATTGCACGGAAAATCCAGAGACCGTCCTGGGCTAGGATGATCCCAGTTGCTCAGTACAAACATCCAAAGTACTTTTTTCTTTTATTCTTCTGCTATTACTATTTCAAATCTTTCTTAGCTTCTGAAGCTTCATTTAGCTAGCTAAAGTCCAAAGAGCAGCCATTAAAATGATCCCCTGGCTACTTCTACCACAGCAGCTGATGCTCAGGCAGCTGTTCTGTTGTTGTTTGTGTGGTTTTGGTTTTTGTTTGGGTTTTTTTTAATTGAGATTTCATATTCATAAGTCCTTCAAGAAATGTTGGGTAAATTCCACAACATTCAGCTCCGAAACTTACTTCCTAAAGACAACATCCACAAGCTTTTTTTTTTTTTTTCATAAGTTTATTCATAAGCTTTTCTTTCCTAAAAGAAAATCTATCATTAATTAAAAAAAAAAATAGGCAACAGGTCCCATTTCTGCTCTTCCCCAGTGCTCCCAGAAGCAAACACCTTGTGCTGTTAAACTGTGGGGCCCCCTCCCCTCCCCACTAACAGCCTGTAGCCAACCCTGCTTTCTACTGTTGCCTTATAATTTCCAGCTCTGAACAGGAATCTCTCTGGGGCTGGCTGCATGAAAACTTTGTGAAAAAAGGCTTTAGTCTTCTGTTTTATTGGATCTAGTACTTTTTAACAATCTAGCAGACCCATCGAGTTATTCACAGCTCTTCTCATACATTGGAATAATTTGTTAATTAATTATGGTTTATGTGATTTCATTAATTAATTTCTTCATTTTGGTAATAATTACTTTGAATTTTATCTACAGTAGTAGATATTATCTTTAGTTAGTATCACTTTAGATGGATTTTCATCTTCAGAAAACCACTAGTACCTACACAAACACTCATAATCCAGCTTTTTTTTTTTTTTCCCTCTGGCTTTACTGCTCCCTCTTCTATTTAGGCTGAGGCACACACTTGCACAGTATGCTGTCATAATTTCCTTACAGGTTCTAGGATTTCAGTTTATATTTGTATACTTTCTTTCCCATACATTCTAAAATGCTTTCTCCTAGAGTCAACTTTTAAACTCTTGTCCCAGAGAAGACCACAGCTCACATTCTGCAGAAATAGCACTGGAGATTTCAAAGGAGATGTAACTTCTGCTGTTTAAATTACACCCAGCAGATAGCATATATACTTGCAATACATTGCATTTAGGTAACATAATTACATCTCTCACTTTCTAATACTAAGTGTGCATATATTTTTACAAGATTGACTCCAAATACTACTCATAATACAAAAGCTCTTCATGGTATATCTCTGCCAGTGCCTTAAACTGTGCAAGGAGTCCTTTGGTTCTGTATGCTGGGAACTTGATACACTGGAGTGAATTAACTGTGTTTCTTTGTTTGCCTAGTTTCCAGTCTGACTTAATGGTATTTGCAGTGAGATTCTCCAAATGTGTGCCTTGTCCTCACAAAGAAGAATGCAAACTCAATTAGTGTGCACTCCCAAGCACTGGGAATAGAGGATTTTTCACATCATTAAAACAAATCATCACATCTGCATATTGTTAACTGTGCTCTTTTTTAAGTAGAATATATTCTACTGATGAAAAAGCATCAATTAAAACATGACATTAAACCAATTCATGGGGGGGTTTTAGGTAAAAAGTGGTGACTTACTACAGCAAGAGCAAATCAATCCCTGGAAAAATTACACACTGCCTAACAGCAGGAGGAGAGGCATCCAAATGGCCTCAAGTTCCATCCTTCATGCATCAGTAGAAATGGATGAGTATTACTGTACCAACCAAACTGAAAATGCTTCCAAGGTTGCAAGTGCAGATCAAGCACCTTATACCAAAGGGGAAGGAAGGACCTCCATCTGCCACAGTGGCTCTACATGAAGGAAGCCTAAATCTGCAGGAGAGATGGAAGCAGCAACGTGTGTCAGAGTTCCTGGACAGCCAGAGGGCCAACAGCCAGGCAAGGATGCTTACACTTGGGTGTGTCACACCAGATTTCTCTTCTACCTTATAATTCTTACGCATTTTTTAATTTCATAGTTTCCATTATTAAGCTTTTGAAAAAGATCCCTATTAATACAATTTCTCTAATTTATTTTTTTTAATTCTGTATAATTTTAATTTGTGTAACAAAATCACAAATATTAGAAAACAGCAAAAATCGGTTGATTTTAATAAAGTTGTCCTGACAGACAGATTATAAATGCCAGTGGAAAGAAGCACAGAAGATTCATTCTGTTTAATTATTAATCTGCTGACAGCACAAAGGTAATGCAATTGGGTGTGTCCTGGAAATGTCTCTGGCCTTTGTAAGCAGGAAAGTGGTCAGAATTTGTTTAGCAGAAGACAAAAAACCCCCACATCTCCAGAGAATCCTTTGAATCTCCCAGATCTGGAAAATCTGCCTGCTGTGATGTTTAAATCTCATTTTTCTTCCTGTAGCATGCAGACAACTCCTATCCAAACTGGGAAACCAAGGAATCTTTTCGACTTCCTCTCTTCTCCTCTGTTTTGCTTCACATATGAAGAAGGTACAAGCTGGGACAGTGCTTGCCAACTTGATCATTACATCGATAAATCCATCAAAAACAACATTAAAAAGACTCACCAGTAAGATTGCAAGCACTGGACACTGAAGCAAGATTAAATCTAATTATTTTTAGCAAAGAATCATCAAAGAGCTGAAACTCGGAAAGAACTCTGGATATTAAAACAACAGCAGGAATATCAAAAGCAAGTGTACCATAAAGATAATGAGTAGAGAGACCAAGCCAGGATGTATTTGCAATCAAACTGGTTTCTCCTCCAGTAACTGCATTGTGAAGCATCTAGATGGAATCTGTGGTCAAGAAACATCTAACATTTCAAAAACTCAGCATCACACACTGTCAGCCATTCCCAGGATTATTATGAGTGAAATCTCCTGTCTCTGTATGACAAGAAGTCATAGGGATTTGGGTTTGAGCTTGTTTTTGAGCTAAAAGCTTTGAAGCACTTTTTGTTCTGAAATGTGGCATCACAATGAATTTTGTGACAGATCATTTCCCTAATGATCACATTTCCTGTAGTGAGACTTTTCATCTTCCTCTATGACTGCACCAACACTGCAACCACACACACTCTGCAACACCTTCCACCTCCAGAGAAAAGGCTCTAATAGTGCCATGGATTGAAAGGGGACTCAAAGAAATGTGTCACTCTCACTTAAGCCCTGGGTCAGGACTCTGTATCACCAGCACAGCTGATCTGTTTTGATTTGGGGGTTGGATTTATTTTACAAGAAACGTAGATGGTAACTTCTATAACAATCTGCCTCACTAAGGCCTATCATCATCCTGATCATGTTAATTCTCATTTGCATTTGCCTCCTGCAATGCCACAATAATTCCAGATCAGAAAATAAATGGAGCTGCTAAACATACTTAGCCCTGCTATAAAATTACTGGGACATTGCTGTTATTTCTCTGCTCTTGATTTACTCTTCCTCATGTTCATTTAAAAATGCTGCCCCCTGATCTAAGCCAACTGTGCAAGCAACTCTTTTATTTGTGCTTAATTTGATGCCTCTGACTAGAATTAGGCAGAAATTTTCTCTTGAAGATGACAGCAATCCTCTCCCAGGAAGAAGGATTAATGCAGCAAGTCCTTCTGCAGCATTCTTTGCTGAATATCAGCTTAAGTTCTAGTGTCCACTCTTGTTTGGATGGCAAATATATGAAGAAGGTTAACCCAGGATTTCTACAACTGGCTGAGGTGATGTACAGGCCTTCTACCATGTTGTTGACTGACCAACAGGGTTCATTAAATTAATGGTTCGTTTCATATGTTAATCAGTGTCATACTCTTGGTTTGGGTAGTTAAATACAGCTTTTTGCTTCAGTTTGCTGCACACTATGTGACTTTCTTTATGAAATTACATCATGAACAATCAACTTCAATACTTGGATTAAAAAATGCTCCTTCTTTTGTCTTCATTATGGATCCTTTTT
>VWYP01028702.1:0-11185 GCA_013400435.1 Pycnonotus jocosus | reverse complement strand
TTTTTTGGCTTCTTACTCAGCAAAAGGTCCAGAGTATTTCTTTTTGTTCAGCAGCTTTTCAAGTGACCTTTTGGAAGTCAGCTATCTGAATGTTTCCATTAAAGAGAAATAATAACTTTTAATTGCTAAATTGTTCTGAGCTCTGTGGAACAGTAAGATGTTTAGGAAGGTGCACTGAAGACTATTTATGAAATAGAAATATTTTATATCAGCTCTATGAGGTGACAATTTGCTATGATGAACAGGTGTCCCAAGGCTCTTTTCTTTTGCATTTCCTTTAATAAATAATGTTTACCAGCACTTACTGAAATAAATATGTGATCTGATTTCTGAAAATACACACTTTTCCCTCTAATGACACAAATATTTTGCGAGGTAATATTGTCATAAAAAATTCTTTATGGGTTTTTTAAGGAAATCACCTTTCTTTGTCTCACTTAAAGATGAAAATGACCATCACTAACATTATGTTTCACTCAAAATCACTTAGATTTGTGTGAAATAATCAAGATTCAGGTACATTCCTGAAAGCAGTAGTCTATTCTATTCAAGCCTTTGGGAGAATCATTGTGTTTCTACTTGCATACAGAAATCCACACACTGTAAAAACTGGCAGCCTGTTCATGGTTTTTGAATCCTGAATGGAGTCTATGGGGTGGCCAAGAGATCAAGCTTTGTTGTGTCTGGCCTGATAAATGATGTCGTTTAAATTCTCTGAGGAATTCACAGGAATTTGACCAAATTTTCTGCTTTCTTAATGGCCCAGATTTAAACCAGTGAAACACTGAAACCTTATTAACAGTGATTTTAAAGACAAGCTATGTTGTCTTAGGCAAAACTCTCACAAACATAGTTTGAAAGCTTCTCCAGGTAAGAATCTTCTGAAGAGACACTATGATCCCTTCTCTGAGCAGAATTCCTCCCCTCACACCTGTAAGGATTGCCTATACTCTTTCTTAGACTGGAAGAATGACAATGTTCTGCCTACACTTCCTGGAAACTGTGCCCAGGCCTGTGTGTCTGCTTTTATCAAAATATCCATCAAAGGTCAGGTAATTTTCCATACTCATCTGGAGATAAAGATGTTACCTATCTTGATGAATCAGTTCAAGATTGTTAGTGCATTTCCCTCAAAAGGGATCAGATACAATCACTAAGAAAATGAAGTGCATTGTTTCCATGACTGTTTCCAAGCGTGCTCAGAATTACAATCGCAGCAGATTCCTCAGCTTCTTGCACTGTGGCCCTCCAATCAGCTCTTCTCTGGCTTTGGAGCTGGTGGCAGGGGACAAGAGGCTGAGCAGGAAATCAGTCAGGAAGGGCTAACTAGACTTCTGCACTAGCTCTGGCAGCTGTAAGAACGTATGAGTGTGGGACACTGCGCACTGGTTTTGTAAAAGAAAGAAAAACAACAAAGAGAAAAGAGCAGAAAAAATGCTATCACTGAAGAAATGCTGGAGATAAACCAGTAGATTTTCATCCATTTCAGACTAATGGCAAAAGCTGATCATGTCTGCAGTACTAATTTACTCTTTTCATGAGAAAGAAACACCCTGATTTACCAGGAAAGAAAACCATGCCATTTGTTTTAGCATCAGGGCTGCAGTTGCTACTACAAGTTATCAGTAAGTCAGCACATTCATTGTAAGCCATTACAAAGGTTACAATTTCCAAAACACATAAAGGATTTAGGAACCTAAGTGACCCTCCAAATATTCACAAAAAAACCAACCAAACAAATGAACAAAAAACCCAGTCATTTTCCCCAGCAAAGAATACAAAGATACTTGATTGAAATCAGTTTGTGCTTGAGGGATCCTAACACGACCCAAAGAAATCAAAATATTTTCTTTTACTATTAAATTCATGTCTTGGTATTACAGCAGTAACACAAAAATTGGCTTGACATCTTAGAAAGACCTGAAATACTCAACAAATCAACAGTTTTCTTTTTCTTTCCTCACACTTTTCTTATACCTGGGCAAAAATATTAAATATTTCTATACAACATTCTGTACTTATGTTTCCTACCAACATCCACTGTCCAAGTCTTGGAGCTAATTAGTGATATAAAAATAAAGCCTACAGCTCAAACCAGATACAGTGCAGTGGTTTTTCAAAGGGATCTTTTTCCTACTTGCATTTCAGTTCTGTGCTCTATTAAATGGGAATTACTGCCCTTGGTCCAAACTGAAACTTAACACATTCTGAAAATTATAGTTCCACATTTCCTGAAGAAACACAGATCTAGTGAAGACTGTTAAAAATATCCTCTATATTCATGACATTTACTTTTAATGTGGCAATTACTTTTAGGTGTTTCTCTCCTTTTTACAAGATTCAGGAGTGTGTCATAAAGGAACATTGAAAGTCTTTTGCAAGGGCTTTGCAAATAAATAACATCAACAAATGCAACGTTCATTTTGACAGTAATAATTGAAAACAATACAAAAATAATGATAACACAAACACAACACATTTTCATGGTCATAAAGACACCAGAAAAAATTATCATCCTCAGAAATAAATAGGAAAGACAGCTATCAATGGGATGTCCTTGGTCAAGCGGTACAGGGATGTGGTAGCTTTGGCACTAAGCTTCTGCAAAGAGATGAATATTTACCCAGACATTACTATGCATTTTAATAAAAACTAAACAAACAAATCCACATCAACACACAAGAACCCCCAGAATTCTATTATTAGTTTTCAATTCTATTCCAAACATTGAAAGAGTAGCTCTGAAATAACTTTCTTTACTTCACTTACAACATTGACAGAAGAACTTCAACACAGAATTTCAGCCTGGAAAGTCACAGACACACATGACTTTTACAGTATATACAGTCTACAATGACTTTTTATAATAAAATCATACACACACAAGCTGTTCCAAAAGCCATTGTCCAGGGAGTAAAGACAATTACTCAAGAGCTGTCAAATATCCATTTGTATTGCCAGTGCAAACCTTCGTTCTTTTCTTTCCTAACATTGCTGAACATCCACAGAGGAGTTTCATTCTGTGATCACACACTGCTCTTTTGGTCCAGCTTAGAACACAGCCCCAGAGCTCATGGTGAAGATATTTTTCACCTGCAGAGCAGATTCTGTGCTTGAGCCATGGACTTAGAGGGGCAGAGAACCATGAGCACACAGAGATATCACAGCTTAGTAGTAAAATGGTGGTTTAGGTAACAGGATTAATATTCCAGCTCTCATCACAGAATCCTTGTATGATGTTACAAAATGTACTCACACTAAATTTTGCATGCAGCAATAATTAATAATTGTTCTTTATTTAACAGGTTCTTCATTATACCAGTCTGATTGACAGAAGTGGTGACCTTTCAAAAATGCAAATTAATCTGAAACAAGCACCCCACTCCTTAAAGCACACCTAACTTCAGGTAATTTTTCTGATTATTAGATTGATCTTCTCTTTGGGTCATTTTATCATCACAAGTATGAAAATCTATATGTCTGTAGCACTTAGCTAGAGAAGATGAGCAGCAGCTTTAAAAAACTTAGAAAGAAGAAAGTATTTCTAGTTGTAGAAAGTTTTCAGTAGCAATTCTGTGGATACGTCCTGAACTGTACATTGGGCAATGCAGATGTAAAACACCAAAAAAATTTCATTCTCTTCACAGAAAAGAGAATCCAGTAAAGGAAAAACCTCTTTCTGCAGTTCTGAAGAACTTCTTTCGGTGAAGATGCTGATTGCATCCACCACCACTGCAAAGATCTGGTATCAGCCATAAGTCAGCTTTATCAGTCTATCATTGCAATGCTCTTCAAAGACTACCTTAGAGATCTAAAGTGATTTTTAAAAAGTGTATAGGGTTACTGTACCTGCTTCCTTCCCCCTGTGTTACTCATTATCTCGAGGAAAGGCTGTCATAACAGCCAGAGCTCAGATTTTACAGCAAGATGATATTAATAAATGTTATTACACACATAGTACACAATACAACTCCATTCAAGGCTCTGCTTACAGCTGTATCTTATGATCAGCTACTGCATTTGCAAAGAGAGCCATTCCAAATTCTTAACATTTCAGAACAAAACTTTTTCGCTCAAACTTGCAGCCATCTAGAACCCAAAAATCCTTATGACCCTGAAATCTAACACCACAAATTAAAAGCAATCAGTTCCACAAAAACAACCAAACAAAACCAAACCAAAACCACCCCACCCTGTGTAGTGTTCAAATTTAAATTTAAAGAAATATTCTATATTGTACTATGGATCCAGGTCACACTTGAATTAATTGCAGGCAATCAATCTCCAGAGCTTATATCTACAGAATTCACTATCTGATCCTCAGGAAACATGTGGGGTTTTTTTCTTTTCAGTCTAAATAAATCAGATCAATTACATGTCAAAATTACCTTATTATTGTTATTGCTATTTATGACCACTGAGATATGAATATGCTGAATGCAACCTAAAATATTTTCAAACTGAAGAGAAGAGAATGTGGAACCTCTCTTCCATATCCAGATGCTGTTGATGTTAGCTCATCTCCTGCAGCTAGAGAAACAGCAACAAGAATTGAGGAGGGTGGGATTACATGCTCTCACATACAGGAGAGTGAATGTGTGTGTGTGTGTTTGTAACACATCATCTACACATTCTGTTGTTTGTTTACTGCATTTCACTCACTGGTGGGAGAATTCAATATGTTAATGAAAGGATTAAACAGCTGGAGAAAATAATCTTTGCAAATAAATACAGTGCCTTTGTATGTGACCTGATTTTTTACTGTTTCCACACAGCAAGAGAAGAGCTTTGGAACACCTTAAGTTTTTACCCAGAGTAATTTTATTGTTAGTGTTATCTTCCAGGAATACTTGCACCAATTGTTGACATGTATAAAAGTTGCAAGAGCACAATGTGATGATACGTGCAATACATGGACCTGTGTAGTACAGCTTATATTGAATCCTGGGAATAATTTATTGCATGCTGCTTTGAAGGAGGTGTTCTATGTCCCTTTCTCAGGAAAGGGAATCAGTGGCACAGAGCATTATGCAAGTTCTCAGGCTGGCCACTTTGCTGCTATCACTTTTTCCATGACCAGTCTTTCCTCTCACCTCTATAGCATTCCCTTTTAAGGGATCCATCCTGTCCAGAATCAGATCAGAAATCCTTTGAGGATAAGACCATACTTCATCCTACATTTGTCCAGCACCTGGCCCAGCAAGAATGCTTGACTACAACTATGAAAAATAGCACAGAAGACAGTTGCAATCATACAGAGGAGCAGCTCCTTCCTGACTTCCCAAGTAGCTCTTTCTTTCCTTTCCAAGTACTCAGTATTAACAACATCAGAAAAACTTTCAGAAAATATTAACTTGCAGCTGCACACTACAAATTTTCACATTGTTTCAGTAACCAATACATGAAGGTCCTCTGAAAATTGGATCATTTTCTTCTGTGTAAAAACAGTTCTCAAGTGTTTTGGAGCTTACAGTCAAAGCCAGGGATAGCTCTTCCAAGCAGCTTTCTCAGGGCAGCTAACAGAAAATCAGATCTCAAAATCTGAAGACTCTCAGTAGATTTAAAGAAAAAAAAAAAAAAAGGGAAAAAAACCCCCAGAAAGATAAAATAAATTCTGTAAGACACTTGAAAGCCTTTTCAGAGTTTCCACTGATGTCCCCAGTGAGGTGAGACTAAGGTGAACAGCAGTTCTATTGTGAAGAGAAACAGAGAGCATCAGCTGCAGTGAGAGCAGCTGAAAATGGCATTTCTGACATGCATTTTGTTATGAAAATGTCTTCCTTGCCTGGTGAGAGTGTGGTTTTTAGAGGCCATGGCTTGCAAGCAGTCCTTCCCTTGCCATTTAAGGAACCCTCCTGCAATGACGACGCACTTGATAACATCCACATTTTAGATGGTTTTCTTTCCAATATTAACACAAAACCTTCAACCAGCTACTGCACCAAACATTTGTCTATTTATTCAGGGCCGTGCAAAACTGCATCTTAGCAGGCCATTGAGTCCAGCATTAAATACAGCAGGAAGACAAATGCAGCTGATGCTTTTTTATAAACTTTTGGAATAACCGATCCACATATCTTGGCATTTTTCTTCTATGTTCTTCTATGTTCTATGATTTCTAATTAATTTAATGCACATTGTGTTGATTCAAATGGCATTTGTAGGTGAGTGCCATAACTGTATGCCTCTATATATAATATCTTACTGCATATTAAAACTTAACTATTTTATCACTTCAAAATCCTCATGGTCAAACCGACCAGTCTGTGAAAAGACAAAAAATGGTGAATTTGGCAGGCCAAAACCACAGGATTTTATGAAAGTTTCATGTCAGCCTTGATCTGTTACTGTCAAGGTTAAATAACTCACATTCATTTCCTTTAGCTGCCTCCCTTGTATTCAGCACCATCCCACTGTAAACCTTCTAAACTGTAGAGAGGAAGCTGACACTGGGTTAAGCTGTTATTATTCATACTTTTTTTCTAAGAGCAAGAATATTGGATGTCTCCCAGAAACATTTCTTTCTAAGTCATTTCAGTAGCAGACAAAGACAGCAAAATCAGAAATGCTACTGAGGTCTGCTAACGCATATTTCTTTCTGCCCTTCCCCATCTTTCCCTCAAACCTCAACCACATTTCTTACCTCAGACTAACACACCAGACTGCAGGTGTGTGGAGGATGTAGAAAGATCTTTCACTTCTGTTGAGGCAGCACGGCAGAGCTCAGAAGCATTAATGAAGCTGCAAATGAAGTCAAGCTTTTTTCTGTACTCTTTAGGCAATCTGAGGTATCCCAAATATCACCCTTCCACTCACACACATTGCATATGCACATTCCCAGACTGTATTTTGGGAGGAGGGGCCTTGTGTACCGCATATAAGAGACCCAGGGCCATAATCTCTCACTGCCATCAGAGACCAAGTAAAATAAATTCCACATCATTTTAAAAGTAAACATTTCATCATTTAAAGTCTTCCAAGAAAGTGTGATATGAATAAAGAAATCCTCCAGCTACTCTATCCAAAACTCATTAAATCTGGGAGATTTCTCTAAGATGTATACACACGTGATTTTGCATTCATTTTAGACATCAAAGGTCTATCTTAAGAGGTTAATCAAACTGCTGCAGTAGCAACACTGGTCACCTTTCCTTTGATTATGTGAGTGTACAATTTTACATTATTTGCTGATGAAGTCAGCTTGGCCTGCACTTCTCTAGAACAGTTGTTTAGGTTTATAACTGCTACCACTGAGACTCCTAAAACACCTAATTTACTAGACAGGTTTCCTCTTGAATTTACCCGTAAGTGTGGAGGATTCTTTAGACTATGAAACCTTTTGCAGCTGTGATCTGTTTAGCACACCTCAACTCATCCACAGACACAGGAAGTAAAAGGCTGGTGGTCCTGGTCTGGTGTCTCAAGAATTCATTGACCAGCTTCAGATATTTCACCCATATTTCACCTAATAATGGGTAAAATAGAGACTACAGTTGATGTGATCATGTTTTACAGCATTTCAGATTTGCTGATGTTAAGCACAGTATGGGTTGTTCTCTACTCAGCACAAAAGTATCAGCACCCCATTGACAATACCTGTGCTTTAGGACTGAGAAAAAGGTAGAAATTTATGCACAAGTCATTTGCTCCCTACTTTTGCTTTTTTTGCTCAGGTACACCACCCAAAACACTCTAATGCACTGCCAGTGTCATCACATTAGTTGGTGGTAGTTTACATGTGCAAGACACAGGTATAGCTGTAAATATTTAAGGCATTAGGACTTTACATTTTTCCACAGAGTTTACTGTCTTCAACTTGACAAATGATGAAACTGAGGTCTGGAGAAATGAAAGCACCACTTCACACCAGGAGTTTCTGAGACAGCCTAGACTGCAGCTGATTTCTGTCTTTTAGATCTTATTCTAGAAGCCTGACTCTGCTTTGCCATTTATCTTACCCTATTTTTCCCCCTACATAAATTTTAACTTACAAGCCTCCAGAAACAGTTCAGGGCTTAATACTATCTTAAACATTCAATTCACAATTTTGCAGTACATATGGTTACCTGGAAAGGCAACACTAGCCCTATATTTTTGTGACATCTCAGCTGAGGTTCTGTATTATATATATATCTCTGAGTGTAAAAACCTTTCAACTCATATAGGACATATGCCTCAGTTAACGAACTACTATTTCCTTATATATTTTACAAAGAGCTTCATTGTATGGCTTCATTTTTCTATTAGACAGCTATTTTGATTATTTCTCTTACTGTCAGGAAAAGAATCTATTTCAAAAGGCAATTAAAAATATTCCTCCATGGAGCCCACATTTTTGAAACAACAAAAAAGTCATTCATGCCCTACAAAAGGTACCTCTAGAGCTCTTTGCAAGGCAGTGGGATTATGAATGAAGAACAGACAGATTGTAAGAGAAGTCTTTGAAACTAAAGAATAGAAACCTAAGCAAGCAGGCCAGCCGAGAAGGCACTGACACAGAGGGAATAACTGCAAGAACAGTACTGCAAAGTAGTGGTATAAAAGAAAAGAACTGGATCCTGTTAGCTATACAACACTATGGATAATATAAGCTAGCACTGAAGTGCTCACAGCTAGTTTCTAAAATCCTGGCATTGAAAGCCCCAAACTGCTTTACTTGAAAGAGAAAAAAGCCTGGAAATAGATAAAATGCTGAAACAGTTACTGAAACACCAGTGGAAAAGACCTGTTTGCAAGTGCATGGATAGCCTGGAAATATATCAGGACTTGCAGGCTAAAAGAGCAGTCACGTTGCAGGGAAATAAACAACTTTCGTAACTGTATCAGTTATTTTAATCTTGATATTTACAGGAGGAAGTCAGAGTTTTGCCACTCTTTAAAGCTTCTCACTTTTTTTTTTTTTTTTTTTTTTCACAGAAGTGCTTCAAGGCCTAAACTGAGCTTTACAGAGAGTCAACTGCTTCCTCCAAAGTATACTGGATGCACTTAGTAAGTTTGTCTGAAAGATAAAAACTGCTTGATTTCTGGTTCTATACGATTTTAGATAAATCAGTGTGATCGATGGGTATCAGGATGATGCAGGAAGCAGCAGAGCTCGGGGACACTGCTGGCACACAGGCAGAGCTGGCAGTGGCAGTGCCAGCAGCCAGCTCGGTGAGCACTGAGCAGGCACTCACCCCTGCCCTGCCCAAGCCTCTGCTCTCCTGTGACTCACATGCCCTGCCGGGGCTCAGAGGAACTCGCAGCCACAGAGCTGAACTTCTGCTAGCCCAGCACTTCACACCCTCCTGCAGCGCCTCTCGCTCCTCTGCTGCCTCGGGTTCCATCTCTGCAGCCACGCCCGTGCTGTGCTCTCCCCGCTTTGGTTCTCACCCCGAGACTGGCAGCAGAAGAGGAACAGCGTCCAAGGGAAGGGACTGACTCAGAGTGAGCCTGCCCTGCACAGGGGGATGCAGAGACACTTCCACAGAGACACCTGAGCTAACCACACCAGGTTAGCTCTCAGTA
Organism: Pycnonotus jocosus; assembly: GCA_013400435.1. Taxonomy (NCBI): domain Eukaryota; kingdom Metazoa; phylum Chordata; class Aves; order Passeriformes; family Pycnonotidae; genus Pycnonotus; species Pycnonotus jocosus. The sequence continues at coordinate 1,678 of VWYP01028702.1, read as the reverse complement.
CAAAACGTCAAGCCATGACAGCAGACTTCAGTGTGGGCGAATCTCTTCTGCCTTCCTGGTGGACCAGATTTATGCTTATGAATATTAACTCTTCAAGTAGTTTGAGAATGCAAACAGAGAACAAACATTTCCATGGCTTGCTGCTCTTTCCCAGCTCCCAGCAGGATACAGTAAATACCACAATGCAGCTGCACAGCAAAGGAAAACACAATAGATACAATGTATTCCCATCTTCAGAATGGACACTGCTGCTTGTTTAATGCATACACATGCTACCGGACCAGCAGGCAGAGCTGAAGTTGGGTCATGGAAAAACAGAGCTTGATTCCAGACACATTTTGAAAAGTCACTTCATCCTGTTTCCTCCCCGCATTTCTTCTGCCTTATTTCATTTTATATGCAGTGATTTTAACATGCTTGCTTTTGATTTGTTCTTCAGAACCTTAATATATAAATATAAGTTCACCAAGTTGAAACTAAAGGAAGTGGTTCCAAGTACCAAGCCACAAAGAGCTGGACCTTCTTTAGAACTGGTCTCTGCATGATAGTTTTTTTGGCTTTAGGTCTACATTGGTAAAATATTCTTAGTATATCAATATACTGATGTGAGTGAATAAAAATGACTAGGACATGTCTTCTCCCTACTGTGTAAGAAAGACCCATTAGTCCAGAACCAATGTGTCTTGTGCTGCCTGCATCAACAGATATACCTATAGCACACCAATAACCCAGCCATCTGCTTCTGATGTTTCAACGGGTTTAGGTACATGGGTGAAAAAAACCCCCACATATTTAGTCCAAATCTGTATGTAATTTCAGTCCAGAATCCAAGCTGTTCAGCCAAAGTGCTGCTGAGCTCCACCCAACTCGTGTCGTGCTGGTAGCTTAGGTATGACACCATAATGAAACTCAACTGCTTCCAGTTTAGCAGTTGCTTGTGTCTGGCCAGGGCAGGGAGCGAGCAGAGCTGTCAGCCACCTGTGCACAGCAACTCCTGCCTCAGTTCACTGGGGATAAAGCACTGGGCTGGTGCACAACGTGTAAAGCAGGCAACTTGTTGTAAATGGTTAAGAGGTCCCTGCATGCAGGATTCTGCAATATGCATTCAGAAACCCTCATGTGCACCACTACAACAAAAAAGAGCAGTCCTAAACAGAACCTGCGGGGGGCATCTGTAAGAGGACATCATCAGTGGTGATGCTCTTCACTTTCTCCTACCTTAATACACATTGTCCTGCCAGAGAAATCCCCCTTATACTTTATCCCACACATAAAATGAACCAATATTACTAAGTTTTACTGCTTTAAAAATTAGGTTGGCCAGACTCTTTCCAAAGGTATAGACTGACCTGTGAAAAAGATTTTCATGGAAAATCAGAGCCATAGCATAAGCTACCTGAAAAGAAAATGTAACACTTCCAACTGGAAACTTGCACAGCTGTTGGGCATGGAGACTGCATGATCAAAATTTGTACTGGTTTTGCCTGGGGTAATTTTCTTCACATTATCTATCATAGGACAGTTTGGATTTCTGATGAAAAACAGGGTTAATAATCCAGAGATGTTTTCATTACTGCTGAGCAGTGCTTACACAGTCAAGGCTTTTCCTGCTTCTCATTCCACCCCACTAAGGGAGGAGATTGCGGGTGCACAACAAGCTGGGAGAGGACACAGCTGG
>VWYP01028700.1:33313-81831 GCA_013400435.1 Pycnonotus jocosus | reverse complement strand
GGCAATCCTGCACACAGCAATCCTGCACACGGCAATCCTGCTCACGGCAATCCTGCACACAACAATCCTGCACATAACAATCCTGCACACAGCAATCTTGCACACAACAATCCTGCACACAGCAATCCTGCACATGGCAATCCTGCACAGGGAAATGCTGCACATGGCAATCCTGCACACAGCAATCCTGCATTGCCCTCCTGCGGCCAGCACCCGGCTCCCGGAGCCCGCACATTAATCATAGCAGCGCCAGTGTAAAATTCAATTTTACCTCTCCATTCATTCCGAGATGAGTTGAAGGCCGGCCTTGTACATATAAACCACACTTTACTTCATCAGAGCCCCGGTAACAAATGGAGTGTCTTCTTCGGGGAGTTTAACCATCAAAAAGCAGCGCGCCGTTTAATTCCACGCGTGCCGAGGGTCAGAGAAGGAGCTCTCGGCATCAGCAAATGCTTCAGCCCTCAGCTGTGCAGTAAACTATGTTTTAGAGATTGTTCCTCAATACGAAATGATCAGTCCATTTATCTGCTAAAGCAGCCTGTCTCTTTGTTCAGTCTCCCAATATTTTTTCCGCTGACCTGATCTGGACAATAAACCAAAGTCATCTTAAGATATTCACTGTTCAATTTGTTACTTGAGTGCCTCCGGGCCCAGCTGGCCCTGCTGTCAGCATCCCGGGCTCCCCAGTCTTCACCATTAACCCCAGTGCCTGTGGCAGGCACCCCTGGCCCTGGCTCTGCACCAGCTCATGGGGCTGGGCTCCAGCCCCAGGTCCTGCCCTGTCCCAAACCCCAGCCAGATGTTCTGCCCAGCACCCCTCTCACACAAACACACCACAGCACTTGCAGAGGGATTTGAGGCTCTCTGTGAAGCTGCTTTTGCCCAGCTGAAGCCACAGTCTTTCCCCAGAGTAATGTTGGGTCCCTTTGAGGAGGGGGAGCTGAGCTGTGCTATGGGGTGCCCAGGTCCCCTCTTTGCACCCTGACCCCTCTCCTGGAGCTGGTGGGTGCCACCACTTGCTGCTGAAGAAGGCTTGGAAGTCCCACCATAGTTTAAGTGAATATACCTGAGCCAACATGCAGGGCAAGAATTTCTCACTAATCTCCTCCTATAGTTGGAATTTTAACTGTTTTGCAATTTTAACTGTTTCTCACTGATCTCCTCCTATAGCTGGAATTTTAACTGTTTTGCAGTTTTACCTGTTCTGCAGCAGTGGGGTGCAGGAGCTCACCATCCTGACACTTCTCTGCACACTACTGGCAAAGGCCAATGCAATGGACTGTGTCCCTCTCCCTCAGAAGGGGCTGTAACTCTGCACAGCCAAATCACTGCTGGCCATCAGCATCTCACTGGTGTCTCAGTCCTGGGCTTCCAGTTTTAGAACTGGTTTACCTCTCTCTACATCACTTTATGAGAGGCTTTTAGGAACTCAGTCCCACCAGAGGTTTCACAGAACCTCAAAGAGCTGAGCTGGCACTGGCACCTCAAACTCACTTTTCCCTGGCTATCTCAGGCATCTCAGAGAGCAAGCTGGGTGCCATGCACCTTATCCTCTGGCATCAGCAGTCCCTTTGCACTGCATGGGAGATCAGACACCCACACGAGGCTGTGGTGTCCACTGCAGGAGCAGACACCCCAAAGTCAGCCCTCAGAGCTCCCTGACTCACACCCAGAGCCCTTTCATGCCTGTACCTGTAAATAACTAATGCAAGTTTACACTACAGTGATGAGGGATTAGATCTTTAAAGATGCTAAAAGAGCTTTCAAACCACCACAGAACCATCCTGGCTGCACAGACAGGACACTGCCTGGAAAAGCTGCTCCTCACAATCATTAATTTTGGTTCACTTGCCATTTTTCACAGGGTGTTTGTCCTGTGTTGCTCCATGAGGAGTTCCATATCATCAGTTCAGCATCATGTAAGCAGCAAGATTATAACAGCAGCCTGCTGACTGCAGCTTTCTCACAGCTTCCCACCTTGGCTGTGCCACACCAACCCTTCAGCCAGGACAACACCAGCCTGCAGAAGGAAATGAGAGATGCTGGAAGTCTCTAGAAGGACATTTTCATTTTAATTGCAGAGGCTGTGAGTTGGACTGTAGTGGGTGGGTGTGTGTGCAAAGCACAGCTTGGAGAGATAAACCTCAACACCTGGGCAGTGGAAGACAGTGCCATAATCTTAATTTGTGGGTTTTTCACTAAAAACTCACACTAAAAACATTTTTGATCTTTTTTCCCAAGGAAGATTCTAACCCTTTATCCATGTTTTGAAGTTTCACCTTGCTTCTTTCACAGTTTTTTTAATACAAAGGGAGGGGAAACAAGCTTCCTTTGCATCTTTCTGCAGTGGAAAAGCACAGTGAGGAGAGGGATGTGCCAAAATACCTTCTGCCACTCAGCCAGAGAGAGTGAAGTGAGGGGGAAAAAGTGCAACTGAAATCAGGCACAGCATTTAAAGATCAGTCAGCACTGAGAAATATCAGATGTCAGCAATCTGCTCCTTGCAGTTTTAGAAAGAAGAGTTTTTTCTCAAACCATCTCAGCCAGTTTTGGCGACAAAATTCCAAACACGCAAACCCACTTGCCAAAACCATTTTTGCCTTCCAGAGAGCATCATGTTTGTGGGTGTCAATAAATCTGACAGACACTGCAGGCTCCTACTGCTGTAGGAGATAAAATTTCATCCGTATTTACACTTCAGTAAAATGAACCACAAGTGGATTTACCCAGAGAGAGACAAAGTCAACAGCAAAATTCACATGTTCCAGTTCCTTGTTTCCAACCAAAGTCATTCCAGAATAACATTCTGGAGGGAGGAGGTGAATATTCAATATTTATCTACTAACTTTGGTAAAAACACACAAAGCAGCCTGCTCCAAAGTGCTTGATTGTGCCTCTGGAGTCCTTGAAGGTGTTTTTTCCTGGAGAACCCACCTCAGGAGCTGTGATGGGGACAGGCACTGTGCCTGCCTCCATGGCTGTGCTCTGGGAAAAGCTCTGTCAGGCTCAGCTCCTCTCCTCTCACTGCACCTGATGCAGGAATTCTGGCAAAGCCTAGAACTCCTGTCTCACCAGAATTTATTGCTTGCTTAGGTACAAGGGCTCCTGGAAAGTTTCCAAACCCTAATGGGAACTTCACTCAAATGACTGAGTAGCAGGTTCCCACATATTTCAGCCTCCCCAGACCCTGAGATTTCCTTCTACAATACATCTTCCCTCTGTATTCCACTCCTCACCCTCACAAGACAACCCTTAAATAGGCTCAAGAGGACTTTGTGACAAAGGGACAAGAGTTAGGAGGTGTCTGTGAAAAGCTTTTGGATGGAGAGCAGCAGGAGGACATTGAGCAGATCCAGAGCAGCAGCTGCTCTTACCAACCTACACCAACCCCTGCTGCCTTCATTCCCTGTTGAATGATGAGTGTTTCCCACTTGGAGCTCCTCACTCACTGCACAAGCTTTCCTTGTGGTGCAGAACATCCTCAGGGAGCCTCCAAATGTGGTGAAATTGAAAGGTGAAATGATGAATCCCACCAAGGGCACAAATACCCACAGAGTAACCTGCACAGAGTGGGTTACACACTGCACAAACACCCCAGAGTAACCTGCACAGAGCGGGTTACACACTGCACAAACACCCCAGAGTAACCTGCACAGAGTGGGTTACACACTGCACAAACACCCCAGAGTAACCTGCACAGAGTGGGTTACACACTGCACACTCCAGAGTAACCTGCACAGAGTGGGTTACACACTGCACAAACACCCCAGAGTAACCTGCACAGAGTGGGTTACACACTGCACAAACACACACAGAGTAACCTGCACGGAGTGGTTAANCCTGCACAGAGTGGGTTACACATTGCACAAACACCCCAGAATAACCTGCACAGAGTGGGTTACACACTGCTCACCTGCTGCAAATCCACCAGTGGGGCCATTCTGAGCAGGGGTTTGTGAGGTTTGAATAGGCCCCCTTGCCATTTAGAGAATTCACTTTAAACTAGCCTTTTCCATATATATTTTGGGGATAGCTGCTTGATAGCTGCTGGGAAATGACAGCTAGGGGATGTGGACACCTTACAAGCATCACCACACTGGGATCCTTGGCCAGACCAAGGGGCAGTGACAGCCTGGTTCCTCTGATCAATCTCTCACCACTGTGCCACGCTGCTTTCCCACCTGTGTGGTGAAAAGAGTGAAATCAGCAGCAGCTGCAATTTCCAAAAAGACAGATTTTGAGTGAGACAAGACCTGTTCGACACTGCTGCAGTTCTGACACAACCCCTCTCCATGTGCCAGGCTGCCCAACATCCCCAGGGAGCTGCAAAGAGCCTTCCTGGTGTCCTGGCTGCTCTGACAGCTCCTAATGGCCATCACTATTTCACACTGTCCCGGGCTGTATTTACATCCAGAGCTGCCTCTGTGATGGATGCTCCCTCCAGCACTGCCCCAGCCTGTGCCAGCACAGCAGCAGGGCCAGGCAGATCCTGCACCCCTGGCAGAACTGAACATGAGCCTGGCTCTTCCAGCTCCCAGCACTGCCCAGGGAGTCCCTGCCCTGCCCTGGCTGCAGCAGGATCCTTGCACAGCTCATGAGACCCTGGAATCTCCCCAGGCACCAAAGGGAGAAGCAGCAGGAGTTCCATGAAACCTGGCTCATGGAAGATGTTTCCTCTCTCTGCCAACAGGCATCTACAATAAATAATTGATTTCTTGGCTGAAGGGAACCAAGAAACTGCTGGGATTTTTTGCTCTCTGTCCTGCTCTCTCTCCTGCAAGTTTTGACTTTTCCAAGCAAAGCAGTACAGGATGGAAAGTCTACCAGGATCTGGTGGGTGATCCCTGCTCAGGTGGGAGACCTTGAGGGGAGCCCTGCAGGCAGAGGCTGCACCAGCAAAGCAGAACTCACTGCAGGGACACTCACCCACTAACAGGCATCTGTGTGAGGATGTCAGAAACACCCCAAGGACAGGAAACATCCTCCTCTGACTGCCTCTACCCCAGTTTTTCTCCCCTTCTGCCTCTGCCTGCAGCACCCAGCTCAGGAGGAGAGCCCAGGGAGCAACCTTGGACCTGGGAAACAAGCAAGCAGCAGGGGTGGGATGTGCAGCTGCAGCCATCCCCTGATCCCACAGGGAACTCATCACCAGGGATTTCCCTGAGTGATGCTCCTGATGCTCTGTGCACTGCAGGAACTGTAAGGGAGAGTTCAAGTAAATCTGAAAGTCTAGTTAAATGCATTTAGTTATTTTAAATTCTAACTATTATTTTAGAAAGGAGAAAAGAGGGGTTGTGTTGGTTTTTTCCCCGGGAAATGTTTGATCGTTTATAATTGGCAACACAACATCCCCTGCAGCTCACAGCCTTGTACAAGCACAGCCCTGAAAAAGCCAACTTTGGAATGGAGCAGGGAGATATTCCTGAGACAAATCACATCTGCCATGATGCCACAAACAGAACAGGGAGATTTTTTTCTTTTGGTTTGGGGTTTTGGGGTTGGGTTGTTTGTTTTGTTTTGGTTTTTTTTTTCACTAAACTGTTAATTTTTTTTTCATTAAACTTAAAATTTTTTTAATTATTATTACAATAGTGGCTAGAATCCAACACAGCTCAAAGATTCCTTTGTAGTGAATGTGCAGTGTGGACGAACTGCCATTTTTTTTATGACTCAGGGTGTAAGCAAAAGAACCACTACAAAATGTCCTGGTTGGGAATTTTGGGGGTTTTCAGGGCATTTTGTTTGTTTGCTTTTAAACCAGCAGGACACTCAGCCCTCTGTGCTTTTCACTAACCTCTGTATCTCAAGCAGTTTATCCCACAGCCACGAACAGCTTTTTCCTTTACCCTTTCTCATCCCACTCACCATTAAACAAATTAAATGTTAAAACTAAAGAATAAAGGAAACTTTTGAAGAATTGGCCAATTAGTTTTTCCCCAAGATACTTCTGGAAACCGGTGCCTGCCATCTACTGGCACTTTTCTCAAAATGCAGCCAGTTTTAAACCAAAAACTGGATATAAGAACAGTTCTTCCACAAGCTACTTGCATTCATCTTGTAACCTGTTTATTCCAAGCCCCAGTAGAGTCACTTACTCTAAATGCTGAGTTGTGGTGTCGATTTTCTTTGCCAATTTTTGATGGTATGATCACTTGATTAACATTATGAAATTAGAGTAATAAACTTGTTTCCAAGCTGCTTTCAGTAAAATTGCCTGGGGTGAGCAGTTATCCATGACACTGAGGCTTCCAAAAGAAGGGATTTTGAAAGGTTCTCTGCTTCCCTGCTCTTTTCTCTCCCTCCTTCCCTACAACCGAGGCTACCGGCCTTTAATTACTTGTCTCTTTCTTCAGATTACCCAGAAAAGATTGTGACTGTTTTCCCATTAGTTTATCAGAATTGCTTTTAATCCACAAGATGGGAAATATATTTCAATTAATATTTTCTGGGCTGAATCCTTATTCTAGTTTAACTTTTCTTCTGGAGCTGACAATACTGAAGTCCTGAGTAGAAACACTGACAGCACTTTCTGAGGGGTTGAGGAGTGCACCTTTTTTTTACCCCACAGGCATTTGATGTCAATGGGTAGTAAATTTAATTTTTTAAAAATCTGTCTCTCTGTCAGCAATGGAATGACTTCTATCCCAAGCAGCATTTTGATTCAACAGGCTGATATTTTAACCTCATTCTCTAAAAGGCAGGGTCCAAATTCATAAATGTTTCCTAACTCCTGACAACTATCTTCTTTTCAAATTATTCCAACCTCTCCCACAACAGCCTGACAAGGCAGCAAAGAGTCACAAGCAAGGCAGTGAGACACCTCCTTACACAAAGCTATTTAAAGCAGAATGCTCTGTACTAATCTAGCAGGGAGCTGGAGGCCAAAGCTTTACAAAATAAAGGGTTTTTTCAGGATTTTAAGTTTCCAACACCTCTCAAGGGCCCACACCTCTGGTGTGAGCAATGTTTTCTCTGTAAAGGTGACCTCAGTCTGGATCCTAAGAACTCTTATTCTTAGCCTGCATCTCTAGAGTAAGGTCTGCCTGTTCTGGGTGTGGTGATACCTCAATAGTTTGTAAAACTGCTAAAAAGACAAGTCTCAATTTCTCTTTTTTTTTGTTTATCAAGACTTACTGCCCTCATTCTTACATAAATATGATGATTTGCAGTGTGTGACAAAGCTTGCACATCCCTGGGTTCTGACCTCAGCAGGAATCACAATCATTCCTAGAGGAAATTTTGCAGCCAGGTAAAAGAACATCTGGACAAGACAGGTCTCCAGAGCCACCCAAAATTCTCAGAGTTGTCAAATGCAGTGGCCACCCACTGCCAGCCCAGCCCAACACACCCACCCAGCACCCTGGGAACTCACCCAGAAATCATCACAACTTAAATAAATTCTGCCCTGCTCAGGCCAAAGTGATGCATTCCCAAGCTTCCTCAATTCAACAGTTTTATTTTTCTTAAGAATACTTCCAGAGGACAGAGAAACACAGACAATAGACAAGTGTTCATATTCAGTTCTTTCTCCAATCCTTTAAGAGGAAAAAACCCTGCAAATTGAATCTTCTTAGTGAGTTCCAACACTGCTCTCAGCTCTGGCTAGGAGACAGTCCCTGCCCCGAGGAGCTTCCAGTCTAAGAGAGTAAAACAAAGGTGACAGGGACAGCAAGGAGGAAGGTGACACAGTTTTCATGCTGCTGGTGCCATTCCTGGAGACTGGTACATGTGTTTGTGCTGGCAGTCAGGACAGACACACTGAGGAGACCACACAGTGCACGTGGCACAACGTGTTTGTTCTCTCTGCAGGTATTTGGAAGGGACAAGGTAAAGAAGCTCTCAAGAAAGTTTTCAAGGCAGTCCTGTGATGAGGAAGGCATTTGTCCCATGTAGAAATTTTTGCCTATTTACATCCTAGGTTTTTTTAAGAAGAAAATAAAACAGTTAATATGCCAAAAAACACGTTCATCGAATCAGCTGAATTACAAAAATAAAATTTTCAAGCAATGTCTTTCTAAAATAAATATCAATAGGTAAAAACGGAAAATGGAAATAAATAAATACGTGTATCCAAGCTATCTTGTTAGAACACAAACAAGCATAATTCCTTACTGAAAAGTAGCCATGGAATCCCAATTAAAGCAGCAACTGTTCAGAGCATCCTTCTCCTCAGTAACAGAGGAAAACGAGTCCCAGTAGTAAAGAACAGATTTGTAATAAAAGAAATAGAAAGGATTGTGTTCCTTACAGGAAAGTATAGAACAATTCCTTCTTTGCTGATCAACAGAGGCTAAAAAATAGAGTTCCATGATATTCCCCAGATGAAATTTACTGGAATTTCCAACCAGTGGAAAGCTAACATTTTTTTCTCTCACAGGATAAAAAATAAAACTCTGTCTGTGAATTTGATTGATTGTGAACATACATCTTTAGTCCCCTGATTGAGCAGAAAATTAATCCATCTTAAAAATACTGAACTGCTCTTTCTCCCCCTCCCCAAACAGCAACTCCCACGTGCAGAACCCAGAGATTTCAGTGCCCAGGGACTGCTCAGCACAGTGAGCTGGGCCAGCTCAGCCTGGGGCAGGACACTTTTACTGCTTGGGAGCACAAGCTGCACCAGTTTGGGATGGTCCAACAGGAAATCAATGTTCCCATGGCAGCACCTTGCAGCTCAAGGGGGAGTTGATTGCCCTGAGCTCCTGCTGGCAGGAGCCAGGCTCAGTTTGGCCAGTCAAAGTCACAGTGCTCTGGGTGACAGGAGGCAGGGTACCCTACTCCCCACGCTCATAAGGCAGTACCACTCCAGGAAATCTGTTTCTTTCTTGAAGGTTTCAGGGTTTTTTTGTGGTCCTGTATGTCCTCTCACTTTTAAAGTTGTTTTTCTACCTATTTAAAAGGAGCAACATGCCCAGGTTAACAACAGAGGTCAAGTAGGCAAAGATTAAAATGTCCACGATGCAAGCTCTATGTTTACAATGTACTGGTCATGCATAAACCCCTACAGATCCTGGCAGGCATTTAAACATTTAGGCTGATGGAAGACCAAATTGCTAATGAACTGACTGCTGAATGGACTGTAGCCAGCTTGAAATCACTGGTAGGTTCTGCTTCTGATGGCACAACAAATGAAGTCATGTCAGTGGTCATCTACTTTAGCCCTTTTTGCTTTCAAGGAAAGATGCTGCAAGAAAAGAAAAGAACAAAAAAATTGCTTAGCAGATAGAACAAAATTAAGAAAAAAAATCAACTACAATGCCTCATATCCTTAATCACAATTTAAATAAATTCTAACACAAATATCCACACCCATCCAAGCTCTGCTTGTTACTGACACAACTGAAATAAACTCATTAAATAAAAACCCACATGTACCCCAAAGTGATATTCTGGCTTGTAGTAAAATAACTTCTAGTTCTTCTATATGAGCTACAAGCATAGGAACTAGAAGCATTTCCCACTGGAAGCAGTTTTCCAGGTGTACAAATGCACAGAAAGATGTGCTCCCAATAATACATCTGCAAAAAACACCAGGAGAATGTATGTGAAGGACAAGATTTTAACTGTATTTATCCTGAAGTTGCACTGGACCTTTGGAACCTCTGTGCCCTTAAAGACCTACAAATGTGGAATGAAATATGGAAAGAGCTCTGCAAAACTTGGAATGAGAAATAACTGACCAAGACCAAGCTGTAGAAGAACATTTTTTAACCCAGAGTCCTATTTAGTGGTTATTTGTTTTCAATTTGACAAAGGAATAAAACCTTTCCCTCCTAGCACAAAGATGTATCCTTCAGTAGAAAAAGGGTCTGAATATCTATAAATTAACATAAACCTGTGTGATTTCCAACAGTTCACTTATTCAGATTTTACATGTATGACTCAAAATTTTATACAAGAGAAATATTTCTAATTTTCAAACATTTTATAAGGACGCTCAAGACTTTTGGCTGACATGGAGAACTGACCAGGCTGGAAGAGTGAATTTTCCTCAAAACCAGCACCAACCTTGAGAGCTACCATTTATTTTAGGATGAAATCAAGGATAAGGTCATACTGCAAACAGACTTCACAGGATCAAATCAAAAGGATGGCAATGGTAAAAATTCGGTTTTGATGTCATTTCCTAGAATATCTACAGCAGTAGTAGCACTACCCTGGAAAACATGTTCCCTCAGTCAGGTAGGCAGCACAGTTCAAGACAAGTCCTCTTTAGTACCACCTATCTAAAGGAAAACCTCATCCCAAACTTCAGCCTATGGAGAGGTCACAACGGGATTTTGTGTGGGTGTGGGCTGCTAAATGTAAATTATGTCACAACTGTAAATATGTGAGTCAAAGGACTGATTATTGCAGAAACAGATTTGCTACAACATTGGCTCAGCTCCTTTTTACACCATGTCTGCAGCTCATCTCCCAGCAGCTGAAGGCTCAAGGCTCTGCCCCACAGGGGTCATCAGTGCCTTTGTCAAATATAGGAAAAAGGCAGAAAATATTCACTACTGAGTAAGTCCATTTATAGATGGGAATTGTCTGGATAATTGAGATGAATTATCCAAGATGAACATAAAAAAAACCCTCTCTCAAGTCAATCACGTGAACAGATACCAGACTGTTGGGAACTGTAACCACAGAGGTGTCCTAAGGTGCTCCATGCAACACAGGATTCTCCATTTTGACAAAACCCCAAGTGAAAGAAAACAGACAGATTCTCCAAGAAGTCAAATAGTGAAGCAGATGTATAAAATAAACCACCTTTTTCATAGGTCTGCTATGCAAATGCAGTTTTTCACTCAGATTTTGGAAATATTTCAATAATTTAAAATATAAAGCTCAGTAGATACTCACGTCCCATGGGAAATTCAAATACAAGATGAATACAAGATCTGTACAGTATTTACAGGCTATGTGGTACCAACAGCTCCAGCTGAACTGATATTTAGATAATATTTCATACCAATTCAGTTCTCAGAATGACCAGTGAATAAGTCTGGATTGACAGATTCACATGGGACAGTCAATAAAGGTTGGTGACAACTACCAAAAGATACTTATAAATAAAAGGTATCCATATCACACACAGCAATTTGCAATAAAGGTTTGCACAAACAGCAGCTGTTCTTTGCCATTTCACATTTGAACAGATCAGAACTGATTTTTTTCTGCAATAAACATAATTAACGCTCAAAAAAAAGGCTCAGAATTTTAACAAACATTTGCAAAGCATGCAAAGGCTCTCCTAAAATTATTATGCAAAGTGTGACCACTGCCTACCTACAGTGCTGCTGTGGGGAAGAGCTACCAAGTGCCTGTATTGAAGTGCAGAATGGCTGAAGGCTTCATTTCCCAAAGTGATAATGATGGTAAATGTAACTTGACCAGCAAATGGATCTCACTTTGTAACTCTGAAATCCATTGGCTGGATAACAGGGAAAAACATTTCATGCATCAACTTATTACCCCCTTCCTTTATATTAAAACCACTACAATGAACAGAGGCAGCTTAATTTCTGTCCCATTAGACCACAGCAGAACATAAACCCTTAGAAAGTTCAGACACAAGAGCTGCTGGTGCAGCAATGGTACCGTTTGGCCTTTATGCCGATTCCGTACCGTTCCTTGCTGGTAAAAGTGAGGTGCCAGCTCCAAGAGCCAGGAGGATTCAACAGCTGTCACATCTCTCATGTAGTATTTAGCAGTCTGTATGACTTCATTGTAGACTACCCTGGGAGAAAGGAGACAGAAATAAACAGTGTTTGCTGTCAGGCAATGAAGGAGAGCTGATTAACAGCATATTTAGACAGTTTTGCATACATGCTGCCAGAGGTGGCACTTACAGAGTGATAAGAGAGTCTCTGAGCTGTAATTCAGCCTCTTGCCTCTTTCTCTCTGGTTGGTCAGAGTTCTCCACATAAGAAAATCTTTAGATTGCCATGAAAACAATCTCATATACTACCAGATCATATGGGTGCAAGAAAGAATGTTTCCTATAATAGGGTCAAGGGGGACTCACAGCTGATGCTTTCCCAGCGATATCATAAGGGAAGATGTCCAAAGCACCAAAACCCTGCACCCACAACAAGGAGGGCACAAACCCCAGCATGACCATCCCTGGCGCCAGTCTGCAGACAAGTGAGATAAGCATCAGAGGAAGAAATCAGCTTTAACTCCTGGGAAGAGATTTAGGAACATCCAACCATGTGGACTCATCCCCACTGCCAGCACAGTCAGGTTGCCAGCATGGGCAATCTATTTCTGAGGTCACCTTCAGTAAGTAAGGTCATTTTCCCCAAGGAAGTGCAAACCCTTGCACTGAAGGGGCAGCTACTAAATCCTTGAGTCACTATCTGCCTTCTGCACACAGCAGAGCTGCAAACACCTGAGGTTTGTGGTTGCTCATTAATTGGTATTTAGCTCCCAAAAGCAAAGACGAAAGAGTCCAAAATTCTCTTTGCCAAATGCGTCCTGAGACACGGCAACTAAGACAACTAAAAATAAATCAGAGGAAAACAAACCAGAATGAAAACACATTTCCTGTACACTTGTAGCAGAGACAGAACTGAAGCCCCCAACAGAGGATGGCTGCCCAGGCTGCAGTAGCACTGAAATTTAGGTTGCTAAGTTAAACTCCCGTGTGACAGGATGCCATGACACCAGGCCAAGCTTATCCTTCTAAGTCTCAGCAGCAGGCAGTGAAGGATGAAAGTCCAAACACTTCAGGTTGATCGTGCTGACCTGAGAGTTTGACACACATTTCTGCTTGTTATTGGAGGACCTTTGACATGCCAATGGAATTATCCTATCCCAGCTAAGGGGAAGTACAGCCAGTTCTTTCCTCAATCTGCTGGACAGCCATAAATTTTCACATCATGTATTTTATATGTAATCCCTTTCCCTGCAATCCATTCGCTATTTCTGCAGCACCTGTTTGATAGGATATTTCCTTAAGAGGCTTAATAAAAGTAAATTAGCCCTAGCTCTGTTTAGGTACAGAGACTACTTGGAGAACAATCTGCAGTGCAAGATGTGGTGCCCACTAAACAGGGTCACCTGGCTCTGCTTTCCAACCTCTGCAGGTTTCTTTGACAGTTCAACATCACCTTATTTCCCTGATTTATTTGGATACTCCCTACAAAATGTTGCAAAGGAAATGCCATTTGGATCCTCTCTGTGGGAACTATGACCCTCTGCATCTATTCCTCCACTGAGGGAGAGAAGCAATTCAATTTGGATGCTGCAAATCCCTTTAAAAAATCCCCAGAGAAGGGAAAGCAGCTCTAACTTACCAGCGTGGAGGTTTCTCTGCATACAGCACTGAGCTGGGGTGGATATGAAGCTCGTGGTCATCACGGATAGTCCTGGAAAGCAGGACACTATTTCAGACTGTGCCTCTATTGTTTAACATTTGGTTCCTTTCTGAATGTTTAATAACAACAAGAATGAAAGGGCTGGAGTAAATTAACAACATTTGCATTTAACAAACAGGTGAAACCAGGCTTAAATGCTGGCCAAAGGAACAATCGATAATTTGATGTCCTAAAAGAGTTTTATCTCCATTAAATGAAAAAGTAGCATTTCAGGGCTTATCAGTGCTCTGGGAGAAGAACAACACTACTGCACTACAACTGCACTCGCTTAACTTTAAGCAATCTAATGACTAATAGTAGCAGCTTCCCACTATTAATAATTTTAGTTATATTTGCCAAAGAGAAGAGATAAACACTGAGGCAGTTTGCAAATACAGAACTTCAAATATTTAGTGTATCGACTGCCACATGGTCCTAATTGCAAATTAGGAGAAACATCTGCTTGTTGATTAAACTTAGATTGATTCATCAGAGGAGCTTTCCAACCAAGCAGCAGTTGTAGTGAAACTGTATATAGTCACCTGTAAGCTCCCGTGGAGTGGAATTTAGCAGCGTTAGCAAAGAATCCAGAAACTATGCACCTCAAAACAGGATCTGGATCACCTGGAAAGAAGAATTTTTCTGTAAGATGAGTCAATGGAATGGCAAAAAATCCCTAAAACACCACTTCATCATCTCAAACAACTTTTCAGAGTGCATCAGGCTTTGATAGCAAAGGCAGGAGAGCAGATGAACCCTGCAATTCCTTTTGACTTCAATTTCACAGCAAAGCAAGAACTGCTGCCTAAAAAATGAACGTTGCCACCTGTGTCTCCATGAAGAGTTTCAGTCCCTGAAGCAGCCCAGTGTGACAGTTGAGCACTGAAGGCTGATTTTTCAGAGCAGGTAGATACAAGTGCTAAGAACCAGTCCTGGCACCCGTGCACACACAGCACAGCTGGAAATCACATCCCAAAGACTGAACAGCACTTTGAACAAAAATGGCCTTTTTGAAAAGACAAAGAGGGAACAGGGTGACCTATTTAGGAGTCTTCTGGAAAATCTGTCCACTAAATAGATAATCAGTGGTTGTAACTTTTGCTGGAAATCTCAACTAATGAAGACTGGACTGAAATTTAATTGTACAAACAGGCTAAAGTGCTCTTCTGCAGCCATTTTTAGGAAAAAAATCTGGTCTAAATTAACGTTATTTTGAGGCCAGGATAAAAATACTCCTAAGGTTACAAGAAAACAGGGAGCAGACTGACAATTTGGAAACTACCTTCACTGTGTACTGGACAAGACCTTAAAAAAAATCACCTTCACTGGACTTCTTTGGCACTTTAAAGCGGACGAGAAGTTTCTTCAGCTGCTCTCTTACAACAGAAGCTCTCACAAGCCCTTTGTAGTTCAGAAAGTGTTCCTGGCACCACTGGGAGCTCTTGCTGTGCTGTACAGGGAAAAGAGAAAAAAACTCAATGAGATACCATCAACAAAGCAAAGCCAGTCTCTTTTGGATAGCCTTGTTGTGTTTTAATTCTGGCCTCCTATAACACACTTATTGTGGTTTTCCCTGAAAAATACCTATTTACAGAGCAACTAACAAGGGTATGTAGCACTAATAACTAAAAACCATGTCTCAAACAACTTGTAAATAGCAGCAGATCAAATGCTATGAGGTATTTTCAAACAGATGTGCTTCATTTCTTCATATGTGGTGAAAAAGAGCATCAGTCATTCCATTTAATTCTCTCAGATCTCTCTCGAGATAAACTCATCTGTTTTCAACCACAAAATGTAAACAACCTTTTCAGTGCTGTTTTCATTGGTCTTCTCTCTGCAAAGAGCTGTTTCTCCAGAAACCAGCACTCCCTCTAAGAGCTTTTGCATCTGACTGTTTCTAAGAGAATTACACAAATACAAAATGTGAAGGGCAACATTTCAGTTGGTGCCTGCCTGGCTGCTTTGTGGCTGGGGGAAAAATGTCATCTTTAAACACTTGGGTGGTTATACTGCTTCAATTCAGCACTGCTGCAAGTATTTTTCTACAGAAGTGCTTTATACCAGCAAAATATTCTTCTCCCAGATAGATGTTGCAGTTCCAAAACTATTAAATAAACTTCAGCTTACAGAGCAGTACTAAGGTTGGTGTTATACCTCAAGGTAAAACATAAGGTCAATGAAAAGCAGGGTATGATCATCAATGAGTTTAAATTAACACCAGAAAAAAGACTGCCAGATTCAAATGCAGATTATCATCAGTAAAACATGAGGAAAGAATAATTCCATTGGAAATTTGGACATTTGTTTTCCCCAAGCCAAAATCCCTGTCTCCTTGAAAACACAGTTGTCTACCTGTAAGATTTCCATGCTGTACACCAACAAAATTCTCTTTTACTCCCTATTCAGAGGAACTGTGGAAGGTCTGTGACAAATAGTGACCAGAGAGTCTTTTAATGTAGAATTATCACCTGACAGACTTGCTAAGTCCTCAGCTTTGAGGACCTTTTGTATCCAGAACTTCCAGATTCAGAAGTGAGACCCTCAAGTTCCTTCAATTGCTGCAAATCCACATCCACTCAAACTGACTTACTTTGACAAAGGCTTCATAAACATTCAGCATGGTCAGGTGATCACCTTCCTCCACAGCAAACTTTCTGTGTTGCCTGGCCTGCAGAACAAGAAATAATATCATTTAATAGGCAGGCTGATTTTTGCTGAAATCAAGTCTGACATGCCCAGTTCCCTTCAGCTCTCTATTTCCTGGGGACTGTTAAAATTCTTACCATCTAGGGCAGCTTCTCTGGGCAACAGCAATACTTTACTAGTCCCCCTACATTCAGGAACAATTCTAAAACTGAAATTAGAAAAATTAACAAATAAAGAACCTCCATTCATTAAAATCAGGCTCCTGCTACCTATTAAGAATTTGG
Organism: Pycnonotus jocosus; assembly: GCA_013400435.1. Taxonomy (NCBI): domain Eukaryota; kingdom Metazoa; phylum Chordata; class Aves; order Passeriformes; family Pycnonotidae; genus Pycnonotus; species Pycnonotus jocosus. The sequence goes on along the minus strand of VWYP01028700.1, from coordinate 65,549 downwards.
TACATCTTTCCTGTTTTGTTCCTCTCAAAAGGAAGTGGTGTGTGGCAAGGTTTTGGGGGATTTTTTTTTTTTTTGCAAACCCGTACACTGACCAATATTGGTTTATAACTTTTCATAACCTATTTCTGGCTCTCAGAAGGAGGCCTTTAGCACTCTAAGGTTCCCCTGTTATTTGGTTTCTTCTTTTGCCTGCAACAAACAGATGCAATTCCAGACCTTATTTTATTTACACACAAAGTTGCAGTCTGTAATAGGCACCAGTAAAATACTTGCCAGAAGTCCAGAAATGGGGAACCAACAAACAGAAAAGGAGACACAACTGAACTTACAGCCTGGTTTTTTTGATTTGGAGGGATCACAAAGATGTTTTGAATCTGCATCATGGCAGCAATTGTTAAAATCTCTTGGGAGCAGCCAAAATTTCCTGAAAAGTAAATGGAGAATTTCAATAAAAGAAATCTTCCATTCAACTTATCCCCATAGAGAATTAAAAAGAAGCAGAATATGTTTTCATAGTATTTAAAACAAAAACACATAAACTCCTGGATTTTTTTAGTATAAGAGTGAATGTTTTCAGTGGAAAAGTTAAGAGGCAAATGTTAGACTTATTAGGCTGTGAAATGTCTCAGACTAATTATTTAATAGAGATTTTAACCAATTATTTTCACTGCAGACCACATTACGATGAAGTATAGTTTGAGTTTAGCAAATGCCTAGAAATGCATTACAATAACATGACTGTGAAGAAACTGTGATCTTTTTTTCTCCTACCTGATTCCAGAAGCATCTTTGCAAACATCGGATTCAAAGGAAACTCTGCTATTCTCATCCCAAGGGGCTCTGTTAATCGGCAGTGCATATCCAAACCTGCAGCACGTTAAGAAATGTAGCTGGGACACAGGCAAAATAACACAGCAAGGCTTAAACTGTACTAAAATATAGCAAATGCACCTTAGAGTTGCTGAATCCACCTTAGAGTTACTGAATGTATATTACACTAAGCTTAAAGGCAACCCATGACACCCATTTACTCTCCCATGGGTCACTAGAATATTTTCTTTCAAAAATACTTGAACACACAAGTTTTTTTTAAATTTTGACTGAGTTGTACTGTCACTGTCAATAATTTAAAAAACCTGCAGTCCAAGTCAGTGCCATGGCCAGAGGGGATATTAACTGTTAGACCTCTGATCCCCTGTTTAAATATTTAGTAACATCTTTGTTCACAGGGATGTAAAGCAGATGAGAATGAAAATGAAGATAAACATAGAACAGGCATTATTGCAGAAACAGGAAGCACTGCTGACAGTAGGGTGTCATTTTTCTAAGCACATCTACTTAGGTCATGGAGAAAAAGAATTTATTATTATCTAAACAAAAGATGCATGGCTGATCAAGTTTTCTACAATTTAGTCTGCCTCATGTATTAACCACTAAACTGCCAGTGATGTTCTAGCTGTAGCCTTTTCCCTGAAGATGGCACAGGAGGGAGGCCTGACAGCTTGATCTGTGATGTTTAGTTCTCCCTGAGCAACCTTGCACATTTACCATTTTAGAGGTTTGGCTCCCTCCAGTCAAAGCCCTGCAGCAAGGGTGACCCATGCAAAGCACCAGGTCACAGTCTAACTCTGAGCTTTATGCCGACGTTTCAGAGGAAGATTTAAATGGAAAAGCCTTTCCTTTGCAAGAGGATGTAGAATTTAAAAAATGCAACAGACAGGGAACAATAATAAGGAAAAAAAAAAGCTTGCTAAGAAAGGCAGCAAAGAGTAAAAATTGAAAGAGAAAACTTCAAGAGAAAGAGACATTGAAAGAGAAAACTTCAAGTTGTATGAGGTATGACAAAGAGGTAAAGCACAAGAGTAAAGCTACACAAGCAGGGTGAGTGAGAGCCCAACTACAGGACTTTGGGGAACTGCAGGTTGCATAAGCAACCACAGCAAAGCGACCTGAGGAAACACAACTGTGGCTCCCACATTATCTAAACATATTATTTGTCAGACTGGGTGGTGGTAACAAAGCCACAGCTGCACTGCAGCTCTGTCTCACAGAGAACAGCAAAACCACAATTCAGGTCAAGGAATGAGATCTCCTATAAGTCATGTCAGCATATCTGAACCCACAGATCCCTCCAGCCAGTGTTTATTTTATCATTTGATATGCTACCAACTCATGACAACGTAGTAATTCACTCTCACACCCCTACACTGTCCAACAAAACCTACCAGGCTTTTCACATAATGTCACAGAGTTTTCCTCAGAAACAGGTACCAAAGGCAGGTACTTTGGTGCAATGAACTAACATATTTAAACACAAAGTCACAGCACCTGCAAAAATTAATGTATGATAGCTTTCATTTGTCTAGTGCCATAGGAGAAGTTTAAGTTCTACCACAACTAATAGGTTAGATAGGTTTTCATTTACAGAAAGACAACTGCATTCCTAAATAGGAAAAGAGAGAAATTTCCATATATTTATGCACCACTTTCTACAGGTGCATCAAGCCAAAACCTTTTGGCTTCTGCTGCATCCTACAAATGTCAATACAATTTTGCATGATCTATATATGGGTTGTGCACAGATCTATTTGTAGTAATAAGCTTGAATATAGCCTCCGCAATGGATATTAGTTTGGAATAGGTGAAAGTTTTCTTCGAATAATCCTGGAACCAACCACTGAATCCACATATATACAGGAAATTAAAGATCTTAGAAAAAAGATATTACAAAGATTTTAATTAAACGTGCTCAGGAGAGATTATCCAAGTATCATGGCACTAAAATGTTTCAAGTAACAACTACTAGTGTGTGACAGGCTGAGAGATTAAAACTACCCTTTTTAAACTTAGGTAGAGTAGTTGTTTCTGATAGGTGACAACTCACAAATAAATCTTCAACAAAGACCTGAAATAAAGGTAAAAATAAAGCCACTTTTTGCCTGCTTATTTACCTCTTCAATTATGCTTAAAACAAACTCCAACTGACAACTCAGACTCTCAAAAGGGCATCAAAGGAGAAGGCTGAGGAGAGATACTCCTGATGTAATCAGTTTGCACCACTGTAAAAATAATCCCTCTACAAACAGCAATGTGTTTATCCAACACAGCTATCTCAGCCTTAGGAGCATCTGGAGTTGGCACCATGCTGGCACAACAGGGGCCTGACCCCAAACTGCTTTTTTGCATGTGACTGCAATGCCAGTGATGAAATTCATGTTCCTACTTGCACAAGAGAAATTTAATCCTCACTGCACCTGCAAATGCTTGGGCAGCTTCATCTCTGCACCTTATATAAAATCTTCATAATAAACCACCTAAAACTTAACTTCACCTTAAACTTCAGCAAAAACTATGTATCACACACATGCCCACACATTTCTTTCCATCTGAAACACCAAGATCAGCACTTCTCTGTTCTGCTACCAAGCTGTGCAGCCAAGAGAATAAGAGCTCCTTGAAGCTACATGAGCAGAACACTTCTGCCAAAACATCACCCAGCTAATCAGTGAGTTTATTGAATTTGCCTCTCCATTTCCCTAAGGTGGTTTTGGCTGTGAATTCATGCTTGCAACACATTCCTGAGCCACTGTGAAGGTCCTTGTTCCAGGCTTGCAGAGGGTGCCAAGAACCAAGAGCCTTAAGTGAAACCCTCCCTTGCAAGATGGAACAGAACCAGCACAGGGCAAAATCCTGGCCAGGCAGAGTTACAGCTCCGTGAGAATAAAAAGAGAGCAGACTGCCACAAGTTACAGCACAGCATCTGTGAGTGGTCTAAAAACAGCCACAAACCTCTGGAAGCTTCCAAAACTTACACAATCTCCTTTATGCTGCCTCATGTTTACATTATGGAGCAAACATTGTCAACTCTGAATTAGCTACAAACAAGGAGCTAAAGTCAAACAGAGCTTAGTTTTGATTGCTTGGCCTCACATCAAGTTTCTGTTTTGTTTAGTTTGCTGCATTCAAAAAGATTAAATAGCTGTCAAAAAACTTCAAAAATATAATAGTTCATCCTATAAACAAAATTAGGCAGCAGGCATCCCACTCACCACACAAAAAGGAATTGAAAACTGTGTATAAAAACTTATTACCACAGTGTGATCTGAGTGTTAAAAGTATCCAACAGCAGCATAATGAATAAAACCAGAATGAACACACTTAGAATCAAAGACTATCTCAAGTTGGAAGGGACCCACCCACAAGGCTCAAATCCAAGATCCTGCTGCTCACAGAATCACCTAAAACTAAACCATATGCCAACAGTGTTGTTCAGACTCTAACTGGAGAACAAGCTGTGATCAGTAACACAGCTTTTAGAGAAAAGAACTTAAAAACTACTCTTTCAAGTAGCTAAATAGTAGAAAAGTACTTTGAATTATGCTCTCAAGATCTGTCAGACTAATCCTTTTTTTTTTTTCATTACAAGTTTGTGTGTATCTGTTGACTTGTCCATAACTGGCAGGTTCAATACCAAAACTAGAGCAGAGTCTTTGCAAGCAGCATACATCTCAAAGCATGAAAAGCCAGCAAGTTGGGCACTGAAACACACACACTGCCTTGAGAAACTGAGTTCCAGGTCATCCAGGAAAAAAAATGTTGGTTTTAGGGATGATCAGGGAGTTTTTATTGGTGATTGTACCCTGTAATCACAGCTAATAGAATCAGAACAGTTTGATTTGCAGTAGGTTTGAACTTTGCCTCAGCTGCAGGACCAACAGAACAAACATGAAGAGCATTACACTACAGCAGGTGTAGCCCTTAAACAGCCACAGCCCATCCTGCAACCAGAGCAGACAACAGACTGGAATTCATTTTGAAAATGATAATTAAATTAGCTCTTAATAACTCTTGTCAGTCAAACCTTCAAAATCACAGCAAGGAGGCAGTTTGCAAACTATCACACTGTCTGTGGTGTTTCATTTACAGCCCCCAGAGACTGAGCTCTCCTAAATTCAGGCATCACATTTGACTCCCAAAGCTTAGGCAGAGTTCCAGCACACACACAGCAAGATCAGATAATGATTGCAACATGTTAACAGGAAAATTTACAATAGACACACTATGCTTTTTAAAGCAACAAAGCTGCAACCAGCAACTTATCAGCCTTGATAAATTATGGGTTATTACAGCCAAACCTCTGCTTACTTTTTTTTGTTTATAACTGCAAGTGTTACATGTTTCCATTGCTGGCACAGTAACATGAAATAAAAGACCACCACACCAAATCTTAGGCATGTAACAACTTATCTAACTGGATGCAGATAAATTTAATGTCTGTGTTTGCCTCTACTGGTCTAATTAGTGTCCAAACTCCATTTTTATCTTCATACCACTCTGTAAGGACTGAAGGAACACAAAGAGGATCTGCCAGGGAACAAACACCCTCATCACTTCAGAGTGCTGTTCCTAGCAAGGACAAATAGCTGGTTTCCTCCCATGATATTGCAAGGAAATACAGATAAGATAGCTATAAAATACGCATTTACCTAATCTAAATAGTTAAATTCTAGTTTAAACTCTATTGCTGCTGTTTGCTTGCTTACCTGTCTGAAGTAACCAAAATAAAAGAAAGTAAATCCAGAAGAGACTGAGGTACACTCTAAAAATCCACCAACAAAAAGTTTCCACCAGTCACAGTTGTGTTTCTCTTTCTTTCTCAGAGCACACTCTCAAATGGAAATTTTATTAATGTCTATCCAATCACTGAATACAAATTGCAATTTTTTTCACAACTCCTGTAACATAGCTACAAATAAAGTAAAACATTAAAATCTCACCTCCTAAAGCATACAGCAACTCTAAAGCTTGCACCATTGACTGTGCAGGGGGTGGCTGTGAAGAGAAAATTGATTGAAGTTATCAACATAGAACATGAGTTCAGCATAGAACACGAGTTCATCGATCTTCCTCTTTTGCAAAATCCTTAACTATTCTCTGCTGCAAAACGAAGAAAGAGTTCTCACACCCTTCCTTCTTCATAAATTCAGTGCAAAGGACTGGTTACAATTATATAGAACCTCACGGTTTGCCTTTTTAAGACTTTCCTGACTGCTCAACAATTTTAACAGCAAACTCTGGAATATAAATGGTTGTTTCTAAGTGGTTACACTTAGAAGCACATTATTTGCACTATTGGTTCCCAGGAACTCACTTTGCTGCCTGACACGGGACAAAGCTTTCCAGACCAGCAGGGCAATGGTGAATGATTCTCTGGGCTGTCACCAAGTCATCTCCTGAGCTCTCCTCAGCCCAAGGAAAGGTGAGAGCCTTTAGCACTCACCGAAAGGAAGGGGAACCTGAGCACGTTGTCGATCCCCAGAGCCTTGAGCTGCAGGATGACAGGGGCCAGGTTACTGCGCTGCATCTCCGGCACCGTGGACTTGGGCAGCTTCTCAAAGTCCTCCTCTGTGGGGGAAGAAAGAAACAACTGAGCTTCAGCTCCCAGTCTGTGCAGTCACCATGGCAGAATCACACCCATTTCAAGTTTAAATTATCATATATGGATGCTTAACAGGTGTTAAAAGATGATCACTAATCCAAAGATAATTTTTCTCCCAATTATTGTATTTTACATTACTTTTATTTAAATAGAAATCCAGTGGTTTTGGCTACAGTGCTGATTCTGTAGTTCACACACCGACATTTCAATCTGAAATGTTATAAATTCTTTACAGAAATCTGGAAATGTTTTCTTTCTCTTCTGTTTAATGTTTTTGTCAGAAAATAAAAGGCAGGGTGCAAAACTACAAGAAAAGCATATTTTTTTAAAGAGACATGGAGAAGTTCCAAAGCAGCATGCTTTCAGTACAACAGTATTTTTGTAACTACTCAAACAAATGGAGGTTTGAAATATGTATTTTAAACAAAGATTAAGGATGGAAAAACAATTTATTTAACAATGCCTTTTTAAAATCACGTTCACTATAAAGTCCAAGTCTGGAAAAATACTCTAGGTAAGGATAAAATCTTTGTACCCTTCCACAAGCCAACTGTTCTGCAGTAGAAAAAAAAGGGCACATTCTACACTATTTTCACTTGAACTATTTTCATTTCTACAGAACCCTTTTCTATCTCAAACCTTCCCTAGGACAAAGACAGTGCTGTTTCTCTGCTCTTGTTCACTCTGTGCACTTTCTTCTTTTCTTCTTTTTTTTCCTCTTTTAAAACACTTCTTAAAGCACTCCCTAGACCAGCTCTTGAGCACACAAAAGTATCCTCAGTGTAGCCATAGCTTCACCAGTAAAACACTCACAAAGCTACATAACCTTGGGACATTGTGTAGCACATACTGTCTCCTGATTCTTACTGGATACATATAAATTCAGATCATAAATCATGGTTTGGTTTAACGTGGCAACTGCTGGCAAGCACATTTTAAAGGAAAATGCCTCCTCTCCAACATCTCAGAGCTCCAGTAGAACTAGAGGGGACCTGAAGCCCATCAGCAATGGGAGAATTCAGCTGCAAAGCCTTTTCTCATTAAGCAGCTGAGAACAGGCACTTTGATTGCAGCTCTCTGGACAGGCTGAGGTGGCCAACAGATTTACTTATAATAGCAATTTCTGTGCACTGCCAGGGTCATTGATCCAAGGGAAGAATTTGGGATTGGCAGCTATTCCTAGGAAAAGAAGAGACATGAAGTTTTCTCTGAGTTACCTAAAGGATTTCCAGAGCCCTTCTGTTAAATGCAAGGTCACTGAAGACTTCAGTCAAAGAGAGCACCACTGGTAAGTATCACAAACTGAAACCAAAACCCTTAAAGAACAAACTTCTTAATAAGCTCACCATTTTAAGAGCTGCATTAACATTTCATGTTTCCAACTGCTGACTCACAAGATGACTCCATTCCTAACACCTAGCACATAAGAACGAGGCATTTCTAAACAAGCCTGAGGAACAACAAAGGGAAATTCTGTTCTTTTGATGAAAGGACACAAACACAGCTTCCTCTCCTTAATCTCCCACTCCAGACAAAGCCCCAGAGCAGGGCAGTGGGGTGGCAGCAGGTGCTGACCTGTGTAGAGGCGGTAGCACTTTCCGGAGCGGTTGCGGCCGGCGCGCCCCGCCCGCTGGTTGGCCGAGGCTTTGGACACCGGCACCACCACCAGGCACTCGATGGCTGTCTTGGGGTTGTAGGCTCGCAGCTTCACAAAGCCACAGTCGATGACAAACGAGATGCCATGCACCGTGATGGAGGTCTCAGCAATGTTGGTGGCAACGATCACCTGCAGGCACAGGCACAGAGAGGACTCCGTGAGCTCCCCAGTCCCAGTGACCCCATCAGCCAAACATCAGCTGTTGGATTTATATTTCCAAATAACAGGACAGGATGCTGGGAGAAGTTCCTCAAGCTTCTACTGCAACATCAGCCTCACTACAGGGTGAGACAATTGAAAGATGTCTTGCCAACAGCAGCCAAAGTTCTCTTTGTTACAAGGCCTGTTAAAACTTTTCTAACCAATAGCAAATTGTTAAGAGCTTACAGGTATCTGCATAAACCAATCATTAAAACTACATGTATAACTTTTATCTAACAATAGGTGCTTGTTTCCTATTTCTTGCTATTCAGAAACTTTTTACACTATAAATAGTTTTTGTTTCTATAAACAAAGCACAGAGCCTCATTATTAAAGTTTTCTATTACCTTGCTTGATGTATTTTTCTGCTTGTTAAGGCCTACCTCTACACAGCACAGAAAACACAGTTCTATTACTGCATGTACTTGTTCCTGTCTCTTTCTATCTCTAGGCCTGCATCTACATAGCTCTGAGGATTTTCTGCTTTTTCTGTTTCCCACAAGCAGCCAGTGAGACATCTCAGCCATGACATGCCCAGGACACACTCAGGAGCTCAAAATGATACAGTAAAAGCAGCAGAAGGAGCTGTCAGCTTGAAATAAGCCCAGCTTGCACAGCAGTTCTCACAGCTTCACAATCACTTTCTTATTCAAATTTATTCTCTCTTCATAAAAGAAGAGCTTGGCAGTGTTTGCAGAGAAAATCACTGGCAGTGTTTGCAGAGAAAAAGATTAACTGACTATAAATCAAGTGTTCTTATGTAGCAAACAAAGAATATTTTCTTTCTGTTTCTCAGTTACACTGAACTATTCTTTATACACTGGAATGAGGTGGGGGATAGGAAGGGAACAGAGTTGATTAAGAGTTCCATATTCAGCATTCCTGCAGGGATTCACTCATATATGTATGCCCTAAAGTATTAAAAAGTAATTGTTCCCAGACAACAGTGGGAAATCTAATGCTTATTTCACCTGAAATTAAAAAGTAAATTTTGAAAATTAACTGACTACTGTCATATCCCAGAGAAAAGTATTTATATGAAATGTTCTTCAATGCCAGATGAACAATTTCACTTGTCAAACTCCAGCAGGCAAAAGAATTACATGACACCTTGGTGTAGTTTTGTCAGCTTATTTCAGCCCCAACACAGGCTCTGCATAAGCAGAAAGCACTAATCACATCCAATTATATACTTGTGACATTAAATGTCCAAACAAGACTTGCAGAAGTCAAAACTAAGCTTTTTTCACTAAAATCAAGTAAGTTTGAACTTGTTTCTTAGATGAAAATGCAACACTTACCCACTCTTGTCACTAATTTTTCCACTACTGGTGGAAAACAGCCATGGAAATTTAGATCACAAAAAGAAAGGAAAAGGTAAAAGTAGAGGAGTTCAGAGTGCAAGAAGCTGCAATTGAATGAAGACAAAGACAAAGTTGTATGGAGACACTTAAAAATTACAGAGTTGATGAGGCAGACAGGAGAGCTGGAACTGATATGTCTGGGAGTGATCAAAGATGAAAAGGGAAGCCAAGGAACATGTTCTTGGCTCCCAGTTTGAAAGCTGCCAGGCACTGATGGGAGATGCAGAAAGCCTCCCTCCAAGCAGCATTTGCAATAGTTCCATGGTGCAAACCTGATAAATGCCACCTGTGTGCTGCAGACACCCTTCTGAGTGGTGGAGATTGAGACAGACACAAGAGCTCACCTTCCTGACAGTGTGAGGGACTCTCTCAAACACTTTCAGCTGCTCAGGAGAAGGCAGCCCAGCGTACATGGGGAGAACTCGGAGGTGCTTTTTCATCCCAGTGCGAGCGAGGGCCCGAGCCTGTTCTATGAGCATGGAAACAACAGTCTCCACTTCCTCCTGGAGCCAGAGCAACACAGGGCACACAGTGAGAGAGGCTGCACTTTGACAGCACATTCCTGTCATCTAGGTAAAAAAACTGCACCAAACAATACCACTGTAATTGTCCAAACTCCAGGACTTTGACTAGCTCACTCCATGCTGTAATATTCTTAAGAGAAATTGCTGTTAAGAATAAATAAAGCTTTATACATATATATATTTGTGTTCACTGTTATTTGAGTCAATGTCATACCACAAACACATGAGCAAAATCACAGGGGAAGGACTGAACCAAGCTCAGGAGGAAGCAGGTTAATTTTCCTCTCTATCTCAACTGGGGAGAGCAAAATGGGAGGTCAAAATATTTTGGCAGTGCAGAATGCTGTGGGCCTGGATCAGGAATGGCACAGGAACAGCACTGACATCTCTTGCTCAACTTCATGTTTAATCTCAGCTATGGCATCTCACTGTTAAAGAGAGAAAACAAAGTGTTCAAACATGGCCTCATGAAATACCAAATTCATTATTCCAAAGTTAAATCAATAAAGGGGAGGAGGAACTGCTTTTGAAAATATGCAAGATGCTATTGAAGCTCTTCAAGGTAGCTCCTCACTGGAGAAACGAGTTGCCTCCCATTTGCTCCTCCCAGCTGCAAAGTGAGCTGACAAGCATAAATAGAGCAAAAGAGACCAGTACATTTTGATCTCATAGCAATTTGTTTTTCTGTCAAACACTTCAGATGTTAAGCCTAACAAATGGAAATTCCATTTTTCTTAACTATTAATGATGATGATGATTCACTGTCAATTTAACAGCTGGGTATGTGTGACTTGCACCAGCAAACCACACAGTATTCCACTCACTAACAAGGCTGAGAAAATACAGCATTAAATGACAAAAACCATCATCCATCACTAGCTTTGATAAATTCAGGCCATATATTGTCTTCACATATTTGGGACGGGCCTAATTTTGCTCCCATCAATACAGAAATGTTTGTCATCTTTACTAAGAATAAAGTTAGCACAACTAAGGAAAGCCTCACGAGACTGAAGCAGCTTTGCAAAGCTCACAATACAGCACTGTAAAGCAAAAAAAAAAAATTGCTTTTGTCTATACCTGGCCAGTTAAAAATGCCAGTATATCACCATCATTCTCCATTTGGTGAATCTTCATTGTAGTTTCCACAGTTGATTTTATGTAGTCAGGAACAGGGCTATGGAGATAAAAAACAGCAGAGACATGAGCAGAAAAATAGGTACAGACTCCTCCCCTCCAGCAGGGACAAACAGAGCAGCTTTGGGACACCAGAGCTCTAAAGCAGACAAACTGATTGTATTTTTGCACATTCTCACTACTGCCAAGAGCAGACAGGAACACACCTCTGTAGGTAAAAGATGTCCACTGGAAATGTTCTCCCCTCGACAGTAAGGATCACACTGGTGTCTTTGCTGGGGTCACCGGTATCGTTTTGATTAAAGAAATCCCTGAATTTCTACATTAAAATAAAAACAAACACCTTCAGTTTGACATTTCAAGGAATGGAGAGAAAAACCTAAAAACACAAAGAAGTTAAATTACTACTACTTGGATGTTTACTTCATCAATTTGACAGTGCCAATTAAAAAATGTGAAAGTTTAATTTTGTAGCCTTCTATTCTGTCTGGGGTTCAGGCATTTAGCACAAATAATGTTGCACAGCAATTACTTTGAGAAGTAAAAATTGGAAAGGGAAATAAAATTAATTCTATCAGCTGAAACATTTGGAAAAATAAGATAAAGAAACTTTTAACTAGATCTATCACATTAGCAAAGTCAAAGCTAAGAAGAACTTAGAAATAATTGGTGCAAAAAGGTTTGTGTAGGGCCTGCATAGTGTCATCCATTTTTGGAGGAGTGAGTAAATTTTACAGCCCTTACTGAACACCAAGATCTCACTTTGTAAAAGCAGAGTTAGGCATGATTTATGAGAGTTTTTGATTTATGCGTTGTGAGACACCTTCATAAATTTAAATTTATCGTCATGAAGTATTTTCAATAAATAACAGCAAAAGACGGAACTTAAGAGCCCATATAATTCATCTCAACTTTTATGAGCATTGTAGAGATAACCATCAACTCTGGATATTAAAAAAAAAATGTTTATATAGTCACACCAATCATTTTTCTCATATTAACTCATTTTAGATGACCTGTCATCTATTTGAAATGTGGTTTCTGACAGTTAAAATATTGCACTGTAACGTACAGAACATACAGCAGTGCAAACACTACTGAAGCACAGCACACTGCCAACATGCATGGCATTCTTGTCACTAAAGGAAATCTCCACGTGCCCACATCTTCAGTGCCACATGCAAAGGTCTCACCACCACATCTTATTAAGGACAGAGCAGTTAGGAAAAGTGGAGAAGAGGAATGCACATGAGATAGGAGATGGAATAGCTGCCATATGAGGAGAGACTGAAAAGGCTGTGCTAGGGGAGCACAAGGTTGAGAAGACACAGCTGAGGTTTACAGAATCAAAGGTGACATCTTAAATGTAAAACTGGTTTTGGGGTTTGTTTTTCTTAAAACACAAATCCTCAGTGCAAGAACTGGGAGATCTCTGATGAAACTAACAGGCTTGAAAGAACTAGACAAAGTACTTCATTATGTAGCAGGTGGCAAACTCCTGAAAATTACTCATGGCGTCCTGTAGACTTGCAGATTCAAAAACAAATTACCAAACAGCAGGTCCATAAACACACAGTAGAGGGAAACAGCAGGAAGGTGCAGACTGATATCTGTACTACAACTACTGCAGATGCTGAGGCAGCTCAGACAGAACAGACCCACAGCAGGTGCACAGGCTCACGTGCCCTCCCTAAACAGCATCTCCTGTTGCTGCTGCTACAAGCAGAACACAAGGCTGAGAGAAACAGTTTTAAGAGTGTTCCTCTTCTGTTTCTACTCAAAATTAAACTAATGATGTTTTTACTATGAGTTTCCTAAGTGTCCACAGGCAATGAGTCAATCAGGGATCTAGTAAGATCTCACTGAAATTAAATCTATTCATTTATCACTTATTTTTACTTGCTTATAGTTACTCAGATTATTTCTATCCGCAAAATTGACCTAAATCAATGCCTCTTAATAAATTAAGCCAACAGAATATATTTTTATCAAGAATACAAATAAGGAGAATAAAGATATCAATACATAAAAAGCAGATTCATATTTAAATTCACATCCAAAACAGTTTGCTAATAGAACATGAAAACCAAACAGAGCAACTGAAGTATAGCAGATTTTTTCCTGCCACCACTCAAGCAGCAGCAGCAATGCTTCCCAAGCAGCACAGAGGATAAGCAGTACATAAATAGCAGTGGAGCTGCCACCTAATGTCACTGCATTTCAACCCAAATCTCTGAGCTGTACCTCTGCATCCAAGGTGGCTGAAGCCACAATCAGGCGAAGATCCCCACGCTTCTTCTGAACCTGAGAGAGACCAACACCACTCAGAGTTAAAACTGTTTTCTGAAATAGAAGACTAGAACAAAGATTTAGAGAATCCAGATTACCAGAAAGCTCTCTGTAAAATTATTTTAAACTACAAGACAGATGATGTATGAAGCAGACACATCACCTCAATGCTAAGCACCCGATGACTGTTTGGAGTTTTATGGATTTATTTTAAGGTCATTCAGCCAGTTATTTTAATCTACTCTTAATTTCTGGTGGGAGTCAGGTCTTTAGTAGGTTGAAAGTCAGCAACAAGCCCCTATCAGATCACTTCACATGATCAGCAGCAGCAGAATCAACAGCGTATTTTTGGTACTGTCAGCTAAGGAGAGATTTCAGCATCAGGGAGAAGAAACAGGATTCTGAATGTCAGATGACCAAAGTAAATAGCTGGGTATGTAGAACAGGCTGCAGGATAAATGAGGAAGCAGCAATCACACTCCCTAAATGAGGAAACAGCAATCATACTCCCTCAATTACCAGCCATCAGGATCAGAGGTTGAATGAAAAGGATGGAAATTAAAACAGTTCCAGAGAACTGTATCAAAATTACCAAACTAAAATCACAGAATTACAGCGAATTAAAAAATAATTACCTTTTTTAGTAAGCCAATGGCAATGTCTGTATAAAGAGTCCTTTCATGAGCTTCATCCAGCATGAGGACACTGAAAAAAGCAGAAAGGTAAGGTTTCAGAAATTACCTGACTGACACTAGAATCAGTGTTTCTCTGTCTTCTAGAAACATCATCATCTGAAACCTGCTGCTGGATTATTACTGTTCACAGCCACTTACAAAACTGGGGAAATTAAAAAAACTTGCAGCAATGGAGCAGGGAGAAAAATGTACCTGAAATCACCCAGGACATAGACACTGTTCTCTATTCAGGCTAGTTTTTGGAAAAGGGTAGAAGAAAACAAGTCTATGTTTACTGTACTGCAGATGTTTTCTGGATATCAGAAAAGCCTCTTTGTTGTTGATTTTTTAAATTAGTATAAGGAAGAACAAAAAATCAAAAATTAGGAAATTAAACCATTCAGACTCCATAAGGCTCCCTCAGCTTTTTTTCTCAAAAATACAGCATCAAATCCTGTTGGTTTTGGTGCTGCAGTGATCAACTAACAACAACATGTTGTTGTTAAAAACAGTGTTGTTTTTACAACATAAAGAAGTCAGATTTCTACAATAATTTTCACTTCTTTTGGTATTTAATTCATAATAGCCACTAATAATTTATAAAAATTGCTATCATAATAGCTTGAAAAAAGCAGGTTTTTACCAAATTGCAATTCACCAAGCACTCATTCCATGTTTTCTTACCTGTATCTTGTTAATAAAGGATCAGCCATCATTTCCCTCACCAGCATACCATCAGTTAAAAACTGGAAGTGAATGAAAAGAAAAAGAAAAAGTTTAAAAATCCTTATCATATAGTTTCAACTAACTGTGATTTTTAAAGATGATTTTCTCGGCTTTTGCCTGAATGTTTCCTTGCCTTTCATTTTCTAATGATCTATCAAATCAGACTGTGACTGCAACTGTGGTCTTGAACTAAGCAAGAATTGATGGTAAAACCATTCAAATTTCCAACTCTAAATGAATAATCATCGTGCTTAAAAATTAAATTCAGCTCTATTTAATGAACAAATGTATCCATTTCTTTCACTGTAAAAGGAACACAAGCCTCTGAAAAAAAGTCTCAAAGCAAATTGTCTCATTCATCATCACTGCTATTCCAGCACAACTAAAGCAAACCCTCCTCTGCAGGAACACAAGCAACACTAACATTGCTTACAGCACTGAAGAACAGCTGCAAAGTTGCTATTTAATCCACCAAATTATCTCTCAGCCTACTCATCTTGGGTTTTATCTGTGCTTTTAATCAAAATCTATTCTTAGGGGAGGATACTTTTAATCTGTGATTCATTGCAGCCTTTCCCTATGACTTTGAGTGACACCCAGGTCACATCAGTCCTGTACCAACAGCTGGCCATACCTCGGAATTGTCTTTTAAATTTGAAATGGTGCTTGTTAGATTATCAGTATAAAACAGGTACTCATTTTATTAAGTTTTAGCTTGCCAAAGCCATTTCAAGCATAATTTTGGGGTACGCAGCTGGAAAACTGAAATGTTACCTATTCTCTTGACTAGGCATCACAAGGTTCTCATTAATTTTGCAAAAGTACTTGGAGAGTTTCAACTAATCTCTTCAGAGTAACCACACACTGTTGGTGTTTCACCTTAATCCTTGTGGCCTGTGGGTCTGTGCAGTCGTCAAAGCGGATACAATATCCAACCTCGTGTCCCAGCACTGCACCTCTCTCGTCAGCAACTCTGCCTGCAACCTGAGAAAAGAGATCCTCATGAGCACCAAACAGCTCAGCACACTTCAGTCCTGTGTCATCACAAACTGCAAAGACTTCTAAAGACACAATAAAACTCCACAATACATAAACTAATCCCTGTAGGATTCCAACAAGAAGTTATTGTCAGTCATTTGAGTGACACTCTAATCCATACCTACAGGCAGCAAATTTATGATTTCAGTTGGAATCTTATCACCCCATCACTTTCAGCCCAAGAATTCAGGATAATTGGATTTAGAATTCTTGGATAAGACAAGCAGAAGTTTAGGAATTTCTAAACAATGCCTTATATCTTTGCAACGACCTATCTTTATTTCTAACAACCCCCATGCTATAGATGAGAGAGCAAATAAGTCACCTATTAAAACATCATTATCAGTTCAAGACAAAGCAATAAATCATCAGTTATATTTCTCATCTCCTGTAACAGCCACAGTCCAGGCAGTCTGCAACACCAGTCTCAAAGAAAAACCCTGCTGTGTCCATGTACTAAGCCTGAATGGAATAATCTTTCTATTTTAGGCTTAAAAATGACGCATTGAGACATGAAAGGGAAAAGAGAAGTGAGTTTGCTGTGAGAAATCATTGCAGCACTCACAAAATCTCCTGTAGAACTTGTGCTCTGTCAGCTGGATGCCCTATGAAGGAGAAAAGGGAGGACACTGCAGGCAGACTGCCCAAAGCACAAGATGCAGAGCACTGCTAGAGACTGTTCCCTTAACCAAACTGGATCTGCTCAAAGAATACTGGATTCTACAGTTTTACCCAGGTAGATGCTGGTATGTTGTAGAAACCATTTACTATATTACAGAGAACAGGCAAAATGAGGGTTATAAAATGGCACCTCAGTTCTCTGTACAAAAAGAATGCTGCAGCAGAAACTTCACCCAAGTCAGTGCCTGGCAGCAGTTGTGAACACAAAGAAGTACTGGATGCTTTCTGTGCATGCTGATACCAGAGAGAAGCCATTTCCTTCAGCATCTCCCTTTCCCCCTCACAGCACATCCAGATGATGTTATGCTCTCCAAGACATAATAGGTATATGCAAAAATTTCTCACAATAAAACTGTTCTTTTCTTCTGCCTGACATTTTTACAAGGGGAAACCAAAATCCCACACCCTATAACAAAAACAAACACAGAAAAAAAGATTAAAAACCTAGTTATGAATTGCTAGGAAGAGGTACACAATCTCTTGTTTCTTCTGCTGGCTGCTTAACTATACACAGATTTACATCACTGTTTCACCTTGTGAAAGAAGTTGAGGGTCACACAAGCACAGTTCTAGTCCTGAGTCAATCACAGCTCAGCCCTAACTTCCATACACAGTTCTGCTGACATCACTCAATTTTACTTCAAAGCTTCTACATCTGCAATGCTGGAATGTTTGGCCAGACCCACTAATCAGGTTGAATTCAGTGTGTAACACCAGCAGCTCTGAGAGAAAGATAAGCAGAAATTTCTATTCATTCAGGAGCTCATGCAGATTCCTGCTAATCAGCAAAACCTGCTGATAAACTGGAGGCTATAATGCCAACAGACTGGGAAGAGGGGGACACTCACTGAAACAGCAGCAACTCGACGAGGCTGTGTCACCCCAACAACTCTTCCTTCGGCTGTCCAGCCAGCTTCTGCCAGGTACTGCAAACAACAGTGGGGTAAGAGAGACACTGGTCATGCTGTGGTTACACTGAGGTGGTGTGTTTTTACCTTGTTCTGCTCAATAGTCCATGCAAAATCCCCTGAGGGACTCCCTGATTTTACCAACCCAAACAGACACTCACTTGTGGAATCTGCGTTGATTTCCCGCATCCTGTTTCCCCAATAATCACCAGAGTCTGGTAGTTCTCCACTAGGTAAAGAATGTGATTTCTTAGCTGAAAGAGAAGATGACATTTAAACATAAAAAGCAGATTGTACAAAAATAAGGAAATTAAAATTACAGTATTTACATATGTGGCAGACACAGTAACTTCTTTGGTAACTTTCAGTTATCAAAAGCTAAACAGTCCTTTAAAACGATTAAATGATATGTACAGCATACAGTAAATAACACACTTCAACAAAGCCCTTAGAACTGTCAGTTACAGTTGTCAAACAGGACAATAAATTCCAATAAATAGGGAGCAAAGTCATAAAATCATTATTCATATTGCAAAGTGATTTTATACTGCTCTTTAAAAAAAAAAATCACAAGAACCAGACATTATACAATACATTTAATATATCAAAAAGAACTTGTGTACCTTAAAAACAGGCAGCTTTTGCCTTTGCTGTTCAATGGAGAGGGAGGCATAAGGGTTGTAGATGACGGTCACAGCGCTGCTCTCAGCAGGGCTCTGCCTCTCCTCCGAGACACTGACACCAGGACCTTCTGAGCCTACACAACAGGAGTGAATTTTAACTGGAACAACACTTCTGCCCAGTGTGTCACGATACAGCCAAAATAAATATGCTTCATACAAGTAGGAATCATGGGTTGCAGCATTTTAAGAAAATACCAAACAAGTTTCCTGTGAAAGCAACTGAAATATTACCTAACAATAAACAAGGGATTTGCCCCTCCCTTCAGCTCTGAACTTACCTCAGGAACCGAAACTTGATTTATACCTGCTGCAAATTATCACAAAACTATTGGCAACTGAAATTGTGGAATCATACAAGTGAACTAGAAACAAAAACTCATCTGAATAACAGAATGTATTATCTCCAGCTGCAGATTCAACCAGGAAAGTCTAAGAGCACAGAGGAGGACTCCTCTGTTTTGTAGGATTTCCCTGCTTGCACTTCTCCCACTGTTAAAAGGCTAGTCTCTTTCAGAACTGTCAAGCAATTCTACCACAAATTAACAATTACTGTAATACAAGTATTGTTTCCAAAGTGCTTCTCCACTGAGCTCCATTTCTCCCTTGTGTTAACCATGGTTATTCCCACCCATGGCCAGGATTTTGCTCCTCCCTTGGAACTCCTTGGGAATCCCCTGCGCACTTTTATATCCCCTGGAGACCCCCGCAGGGGGCAACGCACCCACCCCACAAATCACCTATTCCATTCCCTCTCCTGTCACCCCACACTGGGCAGCACCCAGCTGGAGCCACAAACACCCCCTGGGCTTTGGCAGTGAGGAGACAGCCACCACCCCACTGTCCTTATCAATGCTGGAAAAGACCTCCAAGATCATCCAGTTCAACCATCAACCCTGCACCACCACTGTAACCCCTAAAGCTCATCACCCAGCACCAGATGCAGACACGTCTCGAAAACCCTCAGGGATGGGGACTCCACCACGTCCCCAGGCAAATTATTCCAATGCCTGACCACCCGAACAGTGCAATAAAAAAATTATAACAGCTAATCGGAATCTCCCGCGTCTCAGTTTAAGGCCATTTCGCCAGGTTCTCTCACGGCAGAACAGAGCGGCTCCCACCTCAGCACAGCCTCCTGGCAGGGAGTTGTAGGGAGCGATGAGGTCACCCCTAAGCCTCCTCTTCTGGAGACTCACAAACCCAGCTCTCCCCGCCGCTCCTCACAACACACGTTCTCGAGTCCTTTCACAGCCTTGCTGCCCTTCACTGTAAATGCTCCAGCGACCCCAAAGAGCCGAGGGGGGCAGCGCCGCCGGCTTTCACCGCATCCATCACCACGGCCAGGCAGCTCGGAGCTCTGTCCCCCATACCCCTCCCCACAGCCAACAGGGCTCCATTCCCCGCAGCCCTCACCGCGGCCAGCCCGCAGCGGGGCTCCATCCCCCGCAGCCCCACATTCCGCACCCCCACGTCCCTCACCCGGCTTCCAAAACTTCACCGGCCCCACGGGCGCCGCCATCTTGGGGTGAGAGGGCGGCCGGAAGCGGCGCGCGGCGCCCACGTGACGCGGCCCGCGTTGCCATGGAGACCGCCCCCCCCCGCTAGGCGGCGCCCGGAGTTTCCCGCCAATAACAGACCCGGCTCTCTTCCCTCACAACCCTCCGGGCTAAAGGTGTGCAAATGAGACAACTGAGCTACTGTCAGCTCATAGAAATGTCTGGTGTCCGGCAAACTGCTGCAGTGGTTGTCCGAAGAACAGTGGATTATAAGGGAATAATGTACAAATTGGGGTCTGGTGAGGCCCTGGCACAGAGCAGCTGTGGCTGCCCCTGGATCCCTGGCAGTGCCCAAAGCCAGGTTGAACCGGACTTGGAGCACCCTGGGACAGTGGAAGGTGTCCCTGTCCATGGCAGGGGGTGGGATGAGATCGGCTTTAAGGTCTTTTCCAACCCAACCCATTCTGTGGTCACCTGAGGGTGCACATCGAAAGATCACTGTCCGAAAGTCCCTGCTCATTCACTAATTAGAGCTGATTCCTTCTCCAGTGAAGGATGCCTCCACACTACCCATGCTACAGCTGCTGCACTTTACACCAGACAGCAGAAGGACAAGAAAGAAAATTATCACACTGATATTGAATGGATGCATCTGCTCCCCACCACAGGCTACTTACAGCCTGTTTAAACCACAAACACACCCATGAAAGCCCAGGAAGTTACTATTGAATAAATCTTAATGTAGGCTTTAAGTTAATTAAGTAGAAGGTAAAGGAAATATAAAAAATAGAAAGCCCAAACTGCTTCTAGTATGTTTAGTAATACTCTCATATATTCATGCTTATGGGAAAATAAAAATCTAATCACATCTTATATTCTTATAACTTCCCACGCTAGCAGTGCAGTTATGGTGATTAACACAAACTGCACCTCACAACACTCTCCCTCCATGGTGACTTGTTATGCTGAGTAACCACATGTAAAAGAGGGTTTTAAGTTATAATTATGATGTTCTTAAAGTTCTAAGTATATGCTTCAATGTACTTTTGATATTAAGTTCACACTATCAGAAATAAACACAACTTGCAGTATTTTGTATCATCAATATATTAGTAATTGTTGAGAAAAAATCCCACACAGAAAGAGCTGCCTATTAAAGTAATGAGATGAATAACAAAGTGGAAAACACTTGAGAAAATATATATACAGATAACCATTATGAAAATAGGATTGCACAAACAGTATTTTGTATAGAGTCCAACACTGTTTAGGGTTTGCCTTTATGGAAAATATAGCAAAGAATAAAATACATATTTCAAACTTTATTACATCTAGATGGAAGTTAATAGTACAAAGCTATAATTGATTGAATATTTACAGATTAGGAGAGCCAGAATAATTACATTTCCATGATTGTAAGTGCAGAAGAAAGAAGGGCCAGATTAGTTGCACACTAATCAGTACATTTTTGCAATGTCCATTTTTGTAAGATCCACCTGTCCAGTTTAATGTTACCTTGCTGCTGTTTAGCTGAAATCCGTATGAAATTCCCCTGCCAAGTTTTAACCTTCCCCTCTAAAGCCCACAAGCATATTCCCGAGTATTTTGCAGTAGAAGAGCCACAAGAACAATGGAGAAATGGTAAATCTTTGTTTTGTCTAATGAGTATCTCCATTGGCAGGCTGCTGGAACTTCAGTACCTCAATGTGCAGCTCTTTGGGAGGATAGCTTACTCTTTTTTTTTCCCTCCAGAAATTAATAGATTAAAAAATAATAATTAAATTTGAGCTTCCAAGAGACTTTAAAAATGGTTCTGTTGCTGGCTTCTGTCACTGCATTTCTGGTGGAATTAGGACTTTCGTGAAGAGGCAACAGCTTCACAGATTTCAGATCTCAGCTTTCCCCACAAGATCAGACAGCAGCAGCAGCCACAAAGAAAACAAAAAGTCTGTCTGGTAATGCCAAGGAATTGGTCTCATTTGGCTCTCCTACAAACACAATGGGTCCTTTAGAATATTATCACTTGCACACATTTATTACATGATGTCCAGCAATCCAAACAGTCTAATATAAAGGCCATTCGAATTTCAGTCCCTGCTAAAGCCTTGTTTGCTGACACATTGGCTCCTTCTGCCTGCCAGCATAGCTTTGTATGAGGAAAATGTAGTATTTGAGGAGCAGTAGTGTAGTACTGACCTACTGGTTTCTAGATTAGGATTATTCCTGTTCTGTGTCATGAACCAGTGAGTGGAGAGTTTGTACAACACAAGACCAGGACTGATTTCAGAGCCTGCTTTCATCTTGGAACAGACTTTCAAGCAATATTCATTTCAATACTCAGATTTCTTAAAAAGAAAACGGTTGAGCTACTGAGCTATGACACTGCCAACCCATCAGCTTAAAACATGCATGAACAGGTTTAAAAATGAAAATTTAACAGAATACTAGAAGTCAATAATGGCTTTATAGTATTCTTCAAACAAAGCCACAATTGCAGTTTCACTTTCTCTCAGTCTGAGGTTTCTTTCCCAGCTGCCCTCACAAACACACTGCAAGGCAGTGCTGGACAGACGTGGTTCCTGAGGTTCTGTTGCTTGCTCTGCAGGGACATGCAGGTCATCTCTCTATGATCCAGTGTGGCCTCATAACCAGGGAGCCATTCCTCTTAGTCAGCGGGGGAGAGGTGTGCATTGTGTTATTTGGGGTGTACACGGCCTCCCTGGAGGCGTGCAGCCAGCTCCTCTTCCTCTTCAGATCTCCTACGAATGCTCTCAGATACAAAAATTCCATTCTCAGGAAGTGTTCCCTGGTCATGTCTCTGGAAGCCACTGTTATCCTGAACAGCTGGTCCCACACCCTGTTCTTCTTGCAGCTGGAAAACTCTTTGAGGTTGATAGGCTTTGACCGTGAATGAAGAATCCGAAATTCCAGGTCAAAGTGCGCAACTGCGGGGCCTGACAGGATCAAAATGTTACTGCTGTTCAGCTTCCCATCTGTCCATGTAAAACTAGCAAAGGAAGAGGGAGAAAATCATGAGTTAATTCAAAATAATCAGTAAAGAAAGTGTTCACTGAAAATTCTCCTTCGTCGCATTTAGCTATGTTGTTCTTACAACCCATCTGATGAGCAGTCAGCTCTTTAAAGGATAAATGTTGATCATAAAATCTGATAAGGAAAGCAATTCTGAAGCATTGCTGCTTTTATTTTCCATGGAGGGAAATCACGTAAAGCAAGAGAAAGAAGTTAGCACTTGCCTGTAGGAGCCTGTTGTCACTCTAATGCCATCAATTAACATGAACTTTTCGCGGACTTTTCCAATGATTTTGGTGCCTGACCTGGTGCAGTACGTGCTCCCTGTGATAATCCGAACCCTCATCAGCTGTTAAAGACACAGCAAGAGTCAGGGGGACTGCAAAGTTCAGTGGCTGCATTTAAAGGAGTAACACAGCAATAACCATCCCTGATGAGCTGCACACTGGCACAAGAGTCACCCACTAGGAACCACGTGAGGATTTGGTCTTGTTTTTGTAGGCAAAGAGGTGACATTAAGGGGCAAACCCATGAACTGACTGTGCAGAATGTGACTGTGAAAATTCCTGTCACCTAATCATCAGGATCCAAATTCCACAGACTCCTGAGAACCTGCTTCTCCCTCAGCCTTCAAAGTCTTGGCAAGCCCAAGCAACTCCAGTCATGCTTTAGGAACTGGGCATTCCTCCTGCATTTCCTTGAACATTCAATTAGTATTTGTGCTCAGAAAGCAGCTGTAACATCCAATCACAAAGGTTTCAGGTTTTCTATTAGTTGCTCTCTAATGTAAGAATTGTTAAATCTTCCAAGATAGAACTGGAGCTACTTAATATCCATTTTAAGTTGTGGCAGCAGGTGTAATAATTTCTTCTTTTGACAACTCAAATATTACAGTCATAAGAGGATCAGTTCCGTATCCCTATAAATATGACAAGGCTCACCTTTTCTTGCTCAAGGTCAACTCCCAGATCCTTGCACATTTTTAGAAAGTGGGGAAATGAAGACTGATCTAGAAGGATATACACTTTCACTTGCCGTTGGCTACAGGCTTCCAGGAGGTCTGTGAAGATATCAGTATCTGTGAAGGAATCCATAACCAGGGCAATCATCTGCAATGAGTTTCAGAAGAAACCATTAGGTTGTTTCACAGCATTGCAAGGGAGATAGCACATGAGAAATTTGACTTTCAAATTAAATATTCCCCCCTGCCTTTTTTTCAGGTGGTTAGGGAACATGGTACTGTCTTCTGTGATACAGAGTATTCTTCCTTACCCTGAGATAGAACTAGACCCCTGGTTTTGCCCTAGGTAAGGCAAATTTGATCTCTCCTAAGCAAGAGGTGTTGTTTTTTTTCTTGAGGAGATGTCTTTTCCTCAAAAGCACTGCCAGAAGAAAAAGGTGAGCTTATTTCTAATGCTACAGTTTTCCAGTCTTTCAACTTTTCAAATATGAAAAGAAACAGTAAGAAAACTCAAAACCACCAGTGTCTGACTGCTCTTTCCATCTCGCCTCTCTATTTAAGATAAAAGCCAGGTTCATCTTCACCTTATTCAGATTCTCTTATTTCAAGTCAAGATCTGAGCAAAACATCTCTTGAGAGCCAGCCCCTATCCCCGCAGATCTTCCCCACGGGCTGAACCCCAGGGTTTGCCGTGGATCCTCTGCAGGATGGGGAAGCAACAGCAATTTCAGACAGCCGGGAATGGGCACGCTGGGGATATGTCGCTCACGGGTGCCAACGCCCTGAGGGAATTTAGCGGCACCAGAGAGCCCGCACTCGGCTTTCAGCAGTATGGGGGAGAGAAAAGCTGGCAAATAATGAACCTGTTTAAAAGTAACTACAAAAGGTGGTGGAAAAGGCATAAAGCAATACGAAACAGCAGAGTAATTAAAAAGGAAGGTTATGTAGGAGTAAGCGAAGCGGGGAAGGACGAGGCAGCCCCGGGAACCGCGCAGGGCAGGGAGCGGGGCACTCAGTCTCACTCACTCACTGACCTGTCGGGCAGAGCGGATCTGCCGCCGCACCGCCTCCTTGCAGCCGTANCGGCGGGCGGCAGCGCGGCCCGAGCGATGTCCTGCACCTCGGGCTCGGACAGGAAGGGCGGCAGATGCTCCCGCCGCAGGAAAGCCCGCAGCGCCTCGGGGCCGCCCGCCACCAGCTCCTCCAGCGCCAGGCGCTGCGCCTCGCTGTACGGCCCGGCCGGCGGCGGCCAGCGCCCCGAGCCCTCCTCCAGACACTGCGACGCGTTGGCCATGGCCGGAGCGTGGCACCGAGCCCCGGCTCTTTATAGCGCTCTGCGGGCTCCTCCGCACCTCCCGCCCGGCTCCGCTCCTCCCGGCCGCTCGCCCACGGGACAGTCACGGGTGGCACAGCCCGCAGCCTTCCCCACGCCCAGGGAAGGGCCCGCAGAAGCGCCAACCTCTAAGAAGGAAGCATCGGCCCAGCCCTGGACCTGTTGCCCAGCCCGGATCAAAAGGCTGCTCCTAAGGTTGGAGAGGGCAAATGGCCCCAGCAGGAAAGCACCGAGTGCCGACGAAGTGATATAGTCACTCCGATTTAAAATGCCAAATAAACAGAAAAAGCTCAGCGATGATCAGGTGGAAAACCCATGGTAAAAAGGAGTTTATTTGTAACCCGTTTCTTGTTCCTGCTAGAGTACCATAACAGTTGCACAGTAGAATAAAGTAAAAAAGCACATAGAACAAACAAGGTGATTTTATGTACATTCAAGAACTGCAGGACTTGAGCTCTTAAAAATGCAACTCAATATTGGCTTTGAAGACTCCTTTCCTGCAACTTGGTTTGCTGCCAGTGTTCCAGATCCACAAATCAAGCAATAAAATACCTTATCGTTTTGAACAAGTGCAGACAGAACTGTTTTCCCCACCTCCAGCTTTAGTGAAGGAGTGGCTCATTTGAAATTCAAGCAATAAAAGTAGCTAAGCCTCTTTGTCCATAGAGATTTCAGACAGAAATGCCAAAGTTAGTTGCTCTCACCACTTGCAGCCTTTTTGAGTTATGGATATTTTTATTCATTCATTCAGTATTCAAGCCAACAGCTGAAATGTGCCATCTACTGGACACACATGCCCCTAAATAAAAAAAAAATACATAACCCAGACTCTGATTTGATTTGGCAGAATTCAGTGTGGTTAGTCACTGAAGTACTGAGATGCAGGTCTAAAGAACAGGTCAGATCTCAGGGAGAGACTGCACACACTGCTCAGGTAAGAGACCCAGCAAGCAGAGACATGCACAGAAATCTGCAAACAGATAAAGGCTTTGCAAAGCTATCAAACCTTAGGTCCCATTCAATATTGGAAATATCTTCAAAAACTAGAGTGGCACTTTAGCTCCCCAAATCAAGTTAGTAGTGGAAAAATGATAGAGCAGGAAAGAGTATTTCAGACAGCACAGTTAAAAAAAGGTTTATTTAACTCCTACAGTTACTTGTAAATAAACATTGCCCAACATAACCTATAACATTCTGTAGTGCATTTGTCAGTTTACTTTTGAACAGGGGCTTTGTCACATGCCCTCAGCGATTGTCCCAGCATTCACTGCAGAGAAGGAAGCACATACATACACACATATGTATATACCTCTAAAGAGAGAGATATAAAGAGCATGATCAAACTAAAGGGCTAGTTAACTCATTCTGCTTCAGAAGGCTTAAACAATGGAAAAAGAATACAGTTGAAGATAACCTGCAACTGTTTCAACAGACTCTTTGCAATTTTAGTGGAAGAGTAACATATATATCACAGAAGTTAGAATAAAATCAGTTTTATGGCTCTTGGCAAAAGTTCATTCCCCTCCTGTCAAAGATAAATTAGAAATAAAAGCTAGTATTGGAAAAAAAAAGATTGAGAATTCCTTGATATAAGATAGGTCTCCAAAACCACTCTGAGCAAGTTCAGTGTGACTCAGATTTTTCCAAGTTTACATAAATTAAAACTAGGGCATAAGCAATCCTGGAAAGCAGTAACAAATTCAGTTTTGAGGTTAAATACCCAGAATTAAAATGATCTTCACCACTAATGCATACAAGAGGAACCTGTACGTAGTTACTATCCAATACCTGTTTTTCATCTCTTACATTGCATAGTATAAAACAAAGTGCCGGAGAGTGGCGTACACGCATATGAAAAAAGTGAAAGTGCTGGACAGAAGTGGAAGAATCTTTAGGCACAAAGTGACAGCAGCGTGAGCCTGGGGTTTGTGTGTAGTGTGGTCAGGGCAGGAATCATTTATTCAGGGCAAAGAGCGAGGCGTCGCGGAGGCTGTGCAGGCTGGCGCTGATGTCCCGCCTCTGCTTTAGGCTGCACCTGCCGGGGTACTGGGTCACGTAGCTCGTGGGGACACGGCCCCGCCGGGACAGGAGATCCACCATGTGGCTCAGCTTCGACCTGATGGTGGAGTAGTGGAATTGCCTCTCTTTGTGCAGTTTCTGGAAATATTGTGCCCTGTGACTACTGGAATATTCAAAGGACCGGAGAGAGGATATTGAGCCTGTAGAGCTTGCAAGAGAGCACTGGGACGATGATGAAGACAACGATTGCAGACTAGAACTGGATACAGCCTTTCCAGACAGAAAATAATCTTCTTTTGACAACTTTCTGGGAAGGAGGGGTGTTTCTGTGCCCTCCTCTTCCTTTGTCTGTGTCACTGCAGTCTTCAGCAATATTGATGTCTGAGTGCCTGTCACTCTGGCCATGACAGAAGCCTGAGTGCTAGTATCTGCTGTGGCAGTGCTGGTCTGAGTGGCTGCATTACATTTGGTCACAGCTGCCATCTCTTCCCACGGGCCAGTTTGAGTTGATGCACTTTTCTGTTCCACTGTGGCCACTTGATTGCTGAATGACTCCTCTTCACACAGGCAAGAATACTCCAGGTTACAAAGCTTTCCTGCAGGAGTATATTCAGTCTGATCTGTTTTTTCCAGCAATTTCTTTGGAGTGCTAGCCAGTCTGGCAAATTCTGCTCTCAAGTTGCCTTCCACAGTATATTCTTTAGAGGATTCTGTTCTGGTCTGCAGGTGATCAAACATGCCACTGTTCCTGCAGCTGGACGGTCGTTTTGGGCTGATGGGCAGTGACTGGGCATAAAGAATCCTGAACTGGAGGTCAAAGTTTTCAACCACTTGACCTGACAACACCAGCAAGTTGCTGCTGTTCAGCTTCCCATCAGACCATGTGAAACTGTCGAAAACAAACCAAGACTCACAGTTAATCTCCAGTGCATTTCAACAATACAACTACAGACAGCATGCCTCAGCTTAAAAATTAAGATAAGGTAAGAAGTCAACAGACTATTCATTTCTGCAGGAAGAACTCTATTTAGCCATGGCCAAGCTCTCTGCTAGCAACAAGTTGTGTAAACCCATTTTCCAAAGGTGTTTTCAGATTTGTGTCAGCCCCACTTTAACTCAGCTAGTCCATGTGCCACTGGCACTCATTAACAGCAGGCAAACAGCAAAGTTAATACATCCTTTTGCAGCAAATCCCCATTTTTACAGCTTCACTGGACACCAGCAGACCCCAATACTTGCCTGTAGGAGCCTGTTGCCACTCTAATGCCATCAATTAACATGAACTTCTCCTTGGCTTTCCCGACAATTTTGGCACCTGACCTCATGTAGTACGTGCTCCCTGTGAGAGTTCGAACTCTCATCATCTGGTTCACAAAAGAAAGGAAAAAAGTAACATCAAATTTAAGTTAACTTCTAAAAACTTTTGATCAGCAATTCTACTTAAAAGTGGCTACACACAGTATGGAAGATAGGAGTGAAATTAACTTTTTAATGTATATAGTCTATATATGAGTGGTTTTAGTCACACAGTTCCAAATTGCTGTTAGATTAGGTGAGAAGAGTCAATTTCAATTAATTACTACCCAGGAAGGCGGGAGTGTTTTTTCCTCCCCAGACGAACTTTTACTGCAGCGAACATAAGCCCATCCAAGCCAAGCCATAACACAGCCATGTCTGTTTATATTCACAGCAGCTAAGCAAATCACCTGGCTCACATCATCCAAACCCTTTTAAAAGAAAGTATTAGGAAAGAAAGAAGATGATACCAGAGCTGTGCCACCCTGTAGCTTCTCATGTTTCTGTTTTCCTTAGCAAGCAGTTCCTTGAGCCAAAGAATAAAGCTATTTAAATATTGCAAAATTAGATCCCTGAAAATTGCTGCATCCTCAGGACAGGGATCCCAGTGCACACTGCAGATGGGGCTGGTGCACATCATGGTTGTAGCTCCTACATACGAGCAACAGACAGGCTGCTTTAGCCTTTCAAGGCTGTCTGATGCTTTATAGAAAGGTTGCTTTGATACACAAAAGCTGTACCACAAAAAAAAAAAAAAAAAAAAAAAAAAAAAAAAAAAAAAAAAAAAAAAAAAAAAAAAAAACAAAACAAACCTTTTATAGTGTTGAATGTAGATCAAAAGAAATCTGGTGTGCAAATCCGTGTCGGTAAGATTGAAAATCNAAAAAAAAAAAAAAAAAAAAAAAACAAAACAAAACCAACCACACTGATTTCAATTTAGTACTTACACTTTCCTGCTCAGGATAAACTCCCAAATTGTTGCACATTTCCAAGAAATGGGGTACAAAGTCCTGGTCAAGAAGAATGTAGACAGGGACTTGGCGGTTGTTGTAGGCATCCTGAAGGTCACTGAAGATCTCAATGTCTGTGAAGGAATCCATCACAATTGCAATCACCTGCAAGGAAAGTCACAACACTTACTCAAGGGATTTATTTTACACAAGACCACTGCCTCTCCCAGCCATTTTTTCCTGCTGCTCTCATCAGGGTCTCATGCACATTTCCTTGTCCTGCTGCACCAGCCCTGGCAAGCTCTAAAAGATTTCTATATTCCCACAACACTCCTGAAAATTCATTGTGTTCCAGCATGCAAAGCATAGGCCTGAAGAGATTTTTCCTCTGTCTGCTGCTTTTGTACGCTTTCACATCCTCCTTCCCTACACAATCCCCTGTAAATGTGGTGAAACTTAAGAAGCTGTCACAGCAGAATCTGGACTCCAGACAAACCATCTTCACACCTGTTCTCCCAGTGTTTCAAGGAGCTACAGGAGAATTAACCCAAATGACTGTCAGATCTCACAGACCCCAGT
Organism: Pycnonotus jocosus; assembly: GCA_013400435.1. Classification (NCBI taxonomy): domain Eukaryota; kingdom Metazoa; phylum Chordata; class Aves; order Passeriformes; family Pycnonotidae; genus Pycnonotus; species Pycnonotus jocosus. The sequence goes on along the minus strand of VWYP01028700.1, from coordinate 35,564 downwards.
TGATTTCCAGACTATTTCTGGTTTCTATATTCTTACAGAGCTTCTATCCCTTACCTTCACAGGAAATCCCTCCATATGCCCAACAGTTCTTTCAAATAGGCAAATCCTAAGATGAGAATATCACATTTATGAACCATTTCTCCAGCTAATTCAGAGCCACCTCACACACTGATTTGGTGCTAGAGTTCTCACCCTTCAAAACCACTTCTGTGTAGGGACACTAAGGCACAAAGGATTCAGCTTTATGACTGAATTTTCCACTTTTCTATTAAACCAGCATAAAGAACAATGATAACACAAGCACTGTGGGTACCTGGCACTGCCCTTATCAGATGGAGGCTGCTGCTGCACACCCAAGGTGTATAAGCACGCAACACAGCTGCTCTGTGTGTGGCATGGCTTGTATTCACAGAAAACCTTTCCCACAGGAACAGGCTGAGCTTTGCATTCCCACCTCTGTCCTGCTCCCTGAGGGACTGCTTGTCTTTGGCTGATACATAACATGCACAAGCAAATGGGTATTTCTAGATAAAGTTACTTTTTGTTGGTGCTTCTTGCGTGTGTCCTGAGTTTCTTGCCACCCAATCACTTGTCTAAGTGTTGAAGAAGATTAAAAAAAACAATAAGATGCTTTAGACAAGACCAGACAAGTAAGAAAACCACCCCTGAAAACAAAACAATTAATGCAAAATCCTTGGGAACACTGATGCCTTCATATGACAACTCAGTTCACAGCATGTTTGAGGTCTAGTGCCAGAATTAGCAGCTGAAAAAGGAATAGTTTTGCCCAAAATGTTTAGAAGAGAGAAAACCCTTTTCTCTACTCATCCATTCAGGATAGCAAGGATAAGATCACAGCAGCCACTTGAACTAACTGCATTTGAGTGCATTACTTAGAGAAGAAATTATGCAGCATCTGAAGTTTTTCTCAGTCTTCACATTATCTTGAGGAACTCAGAAATTATTGAGAAGTATCACACAGAATCTGACATTCAGTAAATTTTAGGGTGCCAAAGATGTCCATTTATGTCCACAAAAACACAACCTGGATCAGGCACAGCCACAAATGGGGCAGGAGCAGCTTGCCTTGCTCAGGGTGAGGGAAGAGGTTTGTCAGGATGCTGCAAGGAACAATATCACAAACAAGTACAGCTTTTGGGTGGAATAAATGTCTTTATGGTGTTTACTCGAGTTACCAGATTCGTCTCATGTACCTGCAGGGATTGTTTGAGAACTGAGCTTCCTCTGTGACCGTTTCTGGCAAGGAGCCCGTCGTTTGTGTCATCCTCACACACTCCCTAAGCTTCTGCCCTCAGAAGGGAGTAGAGACTAAACTGGATTGCTGATTCAGGGTGTGCCGTGCACGTCACACAAAGAGACAGGTTGCTTCATCTGGCCACCCAAAAAGGAAGCTAGACATTTAAATTTTAGCTGAGCCAATGGAATGGCTGCTAAGGAGAAGGGTGGTTCCCGGCTGGCAATTACAGTTGGAGGCTATAAACTCCGGGAATGCAACGAGTTACAGGGAAGAGTTACAAGTTACTACGCCACGTGGTTTTCAAACCATATTGTGCATCAGAACAAAAAGGTCCACTCCTGTAGGAGAAAAGTCCTGTCAAAAGCAGTTCTGTACATCACTTGGGGGGAAATTAGTGAGCTAAGGAAGGGATATACAATCATGGTGTTATAGGTATAGGTAACCTTCTTTTATAGAAGAGGCTTTTTCTGTGGCACACCCTTTAAAGGACGGTAGGACATTTCTGCAAGCGAACCTGTTTGGCAGAGCACATTAGTGGGGAATCTTGAATAGGAGAGCTTCTGCTCCGAGTGAAAGCAGGATCCCCTGGCAGCAGCGCTGCGGGATGGGGAGCTCTTGGCGCATCACCCCCAGAGCACCCAGGAAAGGGAGGGCCTGCAGATGGGGCAAAGAGAGTGCTACTTATTCTGTATTTTCGAGCTTGCCCTCCTTAATGAGACACTGTCTGCTCGACAAGGGGTTTCAAGTCACTTGGCTTTGCTCGGTGTCCCATGGAGACGCTTTAGCAGTGCCGGTACCGATTTTTGATGTGCTCGCAGACCCAGGGGAGACGCCAAGCGCAGGGCAGGGAGCGGGGCACTCACTCTCACTCACTCACTGACCTGTCGGGCAGAGCGGATCTGCCGCCGCACCGCCTCCTTGCAGCCGTAGATGCTGTCCCCGCAGCCGGGCTGGAAATGCGCCTCCACCCGCGTCAGCCCGCGGAAGGCGCCG
>VWYP01028700.1:0-32952 GCA_013400435.1 Pycnonotus jocosus | reverse complement strand
TTTGTGGGGAGTTTTAATCCAAACAGCGCGGCCGCCGCTGCCGCCCTCCCCGCCCCGCGCCGCCGTTGGCTCCGGCAGGGCGGCACCGCCTCCGCCGGGCGGGACCGGGACCGAGCTCCTGGGCTGGGAACAGCCCTGCCCAAGCCCTGCCGGTCTTCAGTGGAGCTTTTGGGCTGGGAGCAGCCCTGCCCGAGCCTTGCAGGCCTTCAGTGGAGCTCCTGGGCTGGGACAGACCTGCCCGAGCCCTGCCGGCCTTCGGACCGCAGGCAGGCATCGCGGAGCTTTTGCCCTGATCAGAATCAAACCCCTCTGAGAAGGGCGCTCGTAATGATGCGCGCTAACAAATGCTGCAGCTAAAGCCTTGAACACTCCCAAGGAAGGCACGCACGGCTTTGGCTTTTCCAGCGCGTTTCCAGCTCCAAGTGCCGCCGATTCAGAGAACCACGGAATAATCTGTGCTGGATGGGATCCCCAAGACTCATCACAATTTCTGGCCATGCACAGGACACCACCAAAAGTCGCACCACTGCCCATTGGTCAAACGCTTACTGAGTTCTGCATTTGAAACAAAAAGTTAAACCCACCCACTGCCTAGGTTTCCTCTTCTAGACATTCCCTGGCTGCAGACAGCTGAGAGGCAGAGATATTTAACAGAGTGCCAAAGCTTAAACTAATTTTAAAAAAAAGATCAGAGGCATTTTTGTATTATTAAAAGAAATTTAATATAATTTTTAAATTAAAAAATTCAATCTCTCTATTAAAGACACTGAGTCAGGTGCTAATACTGTCAAACACGCTTTTGGCATGAGTTTTACATAAAGTTTAAGATTTTATGCATTGCTTCAACATGTTAAGAAACCATCTTCATACTTACAGTAGCAATAAAGTCAATTCCATACAATATCAAATATCCTTTTTTTAAAAAAAGTTTTAAATATATTAGACTCTGATTGCCAAAATGCCATTTTATACACAAAGCTGCTAATACAATATACAGTTCTTACATTTTTTTTTCACATAAAATACATTTCATCAAGTCTTATCTGTACATCATTTACTACTGATCAATGGAATTACGAGTTATTGCAGAAGGCTTGCCATCATCCCTTGCTGTCCTGTACATGCAGCAGTCCCGCCTGTACCAGGGTTATCCATACTCCTGCAACCTCATACTGCAATCTAAAGGCTGAAGACATTGTGGTGGCAATGCTAAGGCTGCATCTGCACTGGTTAAAAACCCGTATCTCCCCTCCAGCTGGGTGGAGATCATTGCATTGGTGTAGCTTTGGGAACAGGTATCTCCAGCAGAGTCTCCCCTGCTACGGCTTCCATGGTTGAAATACAGCAAAATATTCTAGGTCGGAATTGTGCCATGGCAGATGTTGCCCGGAGAGCCCAGTGGTACTCAAATTATGTGAGAGAACTGAGAAGTCCATTACCAGTTTGGCCAACATGAAAACAGAATAAAGGTGGAGAACAACCAGGGTGAACTGTTCTGTTGCAGAGCCACGGGCAAAACTAATCAAAAAATGTAAATCTGTTCTGGTGTAAGAGGTGCGACCTTGCTGCTGCAAGCATGTTCTGGGTTCTGCCTGTAGAGAACTGACACACCAAAGTAGTCAACGTGATTTGTTAAAATATAATGAAGCCCCTGTACATTTTCTTTCTGTGTGTTTAGGAAGAGAGAAGTGGCAATCATGAGAGAAATCGAAAGAGCAAATTATAATTTAAAATGTCAAAAATCTGGCATGCTCTGAACTGTTATCCCCTTGCAGAAGTCTCCAAGTTAAAGATCAGCAAGAACTGTAGAGTCACCACAAACCTTCCAGAGACAAGTTACCCTTAGCAAGTATAAGGCACAGAAATAACCCAGGTGTAGGGAGAAACCCTCCAGCAGACAGACAACAGTTCACCCATGGCTCACTGGAGACCAGTGCTATTGCTTTCTCAGGAAATTCCCTTTTCCATGGTAACACATTTAGTTTCAGCAGGGATCATGTGGGTAATCAGAGCTCCAAGACTGAAGAAATAAGGACACTAGACAGAAGTTGTAATGCCTTTCGGGAGCTTTTCAGGGATTTCAACCCCATGGAGTAAGGCCCTGCTCAATAAACTCGAGAATTCATGGCCTCCACTGAGTATTGCACTGAGTCATTATTGCTATTGCCCTGCCATGCTCTTCTCCTTCCCTACCAGGAGTTCCTCATCCAGGTGGTTCTTCAACCACACCTCCAAGATGGCACAGAATCACATCAGCTAGAGTCAGTTCTTCCCAAAATTGGGAGGGTTTTAAGATTCAGGAGCACCAAAGAATTGAAATTAGGTGGGCTGAAATTGCATCATGCGGTATGTGAAACACAGATCCAGGGCTGATTTCAAACAGAGCCCAGCAACGGGACTTAAGCCCTTATCTGACATTTCAGTGCTGGGGCTTCCTTGGCTGAGCTCACTAAAGTACAGACACTGTTTTGAAGGACACCTTTTTCTCCATCTAACAAATTTCTTTCAATATGGAATGTAAAGCTGCTCCCATCAACCACTTAGTTTGTTAGAAACAGTACAAATTCAGCACACAGGAAAATGTGAGGAGAAGGAAGGGTTATTCTTGTGCAGCTCTGCCTGCAACAGACCTGTCAGTACATTCACATTCTCAGATCTTTGCACAGTCTCTGTGAACAACTACAACCTTTGGCTCACTGGTAACTGAACTGAGACTCTAATCTGGCCTTCAATCTGTAATTGGATATTTATTGATCTTAAAACCATTCAGTATATCATAAAAACCTCAAATGCTCCTCTAATAAACTAAGATGTGCCAGTCACAACATCATTTCTAGGTTCTACAGATTTTTAGCCATATTAAGATCCAACGAAACAGCCAAATGCCCTCTGCTCTGTACCTCAGGGCTTTCCTCTGGGATGGCCTTTAAAATACACAGATATCAAAACCCCTCTATTGTTGTAACACTGCTAAATTTTACAGTGAAAAATTGTTCCTAGAGGTAGGCTGCGACAATGCCCATGTAAGAGAATCTATGTGGGTTTTATTCCCCCAAAGCCTCTTTTTCTCCACAAAACAGTTCACCAGAAGCAGGTTAATTATCTACCTTACAGAATCCCTCATCCCAAACCTACAACCAACAGCTCTGCTCCACAGGCAGTGACCATTATATGCAAATGTCACCAGACATAAGCATGAATCCATTCCTGGCCATTCTCCAACAGCCTTCCAGCTCATGCCCTGGTGCAACTTCAGCCCAAAGCCTGTGGCAGGGCTGTGAAACATATCCTGCAAGATTTATCCATTACTGCCTCTTACCATTAATAACTCTCGTGTCTGATTAAGAATGGATGACATTTGATCAGACCCCACTAGACTTCACAGCTAGGATGATGAGTTCCCAGAGTTTTGCTTATGTGAAATACCAATGGAAGCCAAAAAGCTGCTTGTCTAAAATGGATTGGTTTCCTGCAGTTTTAACATATTAACAGCTCTCTGTGAAAGCAACTCTCATTTTACACTATTGCACTCAGCGATCTTCTTCTCATTTCCTTGGAATCAGGCAGGGTTCAATACACTTGCTAGCACAAAGTTGTTCTGAGAAGGAAAAGGGCCCTACTCCTCCTTAGCTGGGAGGGAAGGCAACATCTGGGCCCAGATTTTGCACCATATACAACCTGGTAGATAGCGGCACCAAAATTTGTTAAGAGTTCAGAAATCTCATTAAGATGGATGTGGAGAGACAAACCTCACCACCACGGGAGACGAGAGGCACCTGAAAGATCATCTCCCCTGTTCTGTTATAGCCAGGCCACACTTGGTGTTATCCCAGAATAATTTACTCAAGGTAATCAGAAGATCCACTGTTAACCACACACAGATGCAGTAAAGTCTCTCCAGTTACCAAATCATCCTCTTACTACTAGAGAATGACTTCAAAAATCCTTTAAGGTCAAGCACAAGAAGTATTTTTTAGTCCTATAATTAGCATATGATTTAACACTGAAGGGAGCCCAACTCCTCTGAATGCTTCAAACTCTGCCTTTAGCAGAACCAGGGTTTTAAGTGAACCAGACCAACTGCAACCACTCTCTAGTTTGCACCTCAGACTGGTGAGGAAAGGGAATTCCATCTTCATATAATTCAAACCATTAAACTGTCAGCCTGGTACCTCACAGGTCCAAAAGTGTCTCCTGCACAGTGTGGCAGTGGTGGTGACACACAGCCACCTCTGCTGCCTGGAGGAGCCCAGAGCCCTGCATGGGAATGCATCCAGCCCCAGTAATGGGTGGATTTCATGGGGGGCAGAGGGAAGTACTTAACAGTCACTGGCAGCCTCAGTGAACCTTTTATAGCCTAGAAAAAGTTAAAGCTGTGAGGATCCCCACAGAGGGAGAGTACATGTGAAGGGGAATACTGATGTCTAACAGGTGCCAGATAAAAGGAAGATGGGTGGAAGCTGCATTTGCTGTTGCTTGGCTGAAGCACAACTACATGAGCTGGATTTAATCCACCGATGGCTTACAGAGACCCAAACAGGTTTATGTCTTCAGAGTTTGGAATTTAAGCTGCCCAAGAAGACACATATTCATGCAGGCAAACAGTTAGGTGTGTGACAGAGGAGTTAAAGATTTACAGTGACTTCTTAGATACAACTGAAGTGTGGCCAGTTCCTCAGAGCTGTCCCACACTCTCCTCTCACCTCCCCCAGGGACACAAAGCCTGAACTTGCTGCAAAGCCAGTGCCAAAGCCCCAGGTTACCCCGTGCCAGCATTTGCCAGGTGAACTGTCAGAGCTCACACCAAGACACAGTGCTGGCACTGCAGCTGCTCCACAGCAGAGGCTTTGTTAAGTACTGATGGTGTCAGGCAACTCCCACAGACACAGAGGCATTTAAACCTTCCTCTGCCAGCTGCTACCCACTGCTGACAGCTTCAGCAAGGGAGCTGGAAAACAGAACAAAACATCTCCTGTCCTGCTGCAGTGTTCAACTACTGCAGCAATGGTTAAAGTTATTTCTCAGCCAAAGACTGTAGGTTAATGCAAATGTCATCACATCTATGGAATTAGAAATGCTTTCATGGTGTTCCTAGGTTAGTATGGGCAAGCCTTTCCTTCCCATCCCTCCTGAGCCCTGTGGTTCTGGAAATCCAGAAAAAATCAGAACACAAAGCATATTGCCCCTAGTATCTGTGTTGAGCATACAGAGTAAACAAACAGAATCAATAGGAAAGTGAGATCAACAAAAGTCTTTTCAGTTTTAACAAATTAAGAGTCTAAATAGTACAAATAAGTTTTTTAAATTACTTGTCCCAATATAGACCTTTGTCAGTATTTTATTGCAGTAAAATTCTATTGCAAGGGCCCCTTTATTGCAACATCAGTTTTAAAGCCTATTGAGTGAAGCCTGTTCCAGGAAAAGTTCTGCTTCAAACCTGATGGCAGTCTGCAGTGACGAGCTGACAGGAGCAGAACAGGACCCAGCCAGTGCACAGTTTGTGATGGTGAGCTGTCACTGCAAGGAGGTAACACCTTGCAAACTTCCTCAGTGCAGCATCTGTGCTTGCTTGTTGCTCTGGCCCAGGAAGTGCTGGATCCAGCTGTGTGGGAAACAGCTCTGTCCACTCTTGCAAACCTCACATGGGGGCTGACCTCCCCTCCAGGATATGTGCATCACCCAAGAGTGAAAATACAGGTCTGAACTGTCACCTTCCAGCTGCTCGGTGACTTACAGCAAGAGGCTCAGACACCAAGATTTGAATTCAGATCCTTCCTTTGCTCCAAGGCATCTCATGACTTCCCAAGGATGGGGAGGCAGCACACCATACCTTCTTCCCCAGGGAGGGAGCAAGACTAAGGAGACTTTTTTGACATCGTATTGATGTGCATCCCTTCCTCTCCTAAGAGCCTTGCTCCACCTGCATTACTCATCCAGCTGCAATGGAAGTACTTGGCAGGGTAAAGTACAATTTGAGATGAATGAGGCTGCCACAGTCAGGATGTCCATAACCAAATTCTCCCTTTGGAATGCAAACAACCTGGCCACTGCCATAGATCCAACCAGCCCACCCACATCTCATTTCCTCTGGGGTGAGACACAGACCAGGCTAGGAGATCCTGCAGCACCCATGCACCTTCTCTTCCATTTCCTCCATGGGAGCTTTGAATTTCAGGAGGGGCGGATCACCACTGGACACTGTGTAATACACCGAGGTCCCATTGGAGCTGTAGGGAGAAGTCCTGGACTCGATTAAGTGCGACTTGGCCTCTCCCACGTTCTCAGCCACTGCTGCCATGCCGGTGCTGAAGTGGGTGCTGAGGAAGGGGTGCTGCAGCAGTTTGGCCGCAGCTCGCTGCCGCTTCAGTTCCGACAGCGTTTGGTGGTTGTGCTCCTTGTAGGTGCCCCAGAACTGCGGGGCCTCGGGCAGCCCGGGGCTGCTGTAGGGCAGCACGTGCCCGGGGTTGCTGTCAGCAGGGTCAGTGTGCATGCTCCAGATGTCCCCGTTGGAAAAGCTGTACTGGTAGGGGCTGGCAGAGGCCATCAGTCCGTTCTGCAGAGGGATCTCCGTGTCGCACTGCGTGCTCTTGTTCGCTAGCTCCGGCAGGAGGGAGGAGTTCTCCAGCACTGAATTCTGTAACAAGACATGAAAGAGCATTTTCCACCATTCCCCACAGCACTGACAACCTCCTCAGTCTGCTCACACTCAGCCTTTCTACCAGACAGGTGCTGCAGCACAAACATTGAGTGCTGTGTCCAGTTCTGGCCTCTCAGTTTAGGATGGACATTGAGTGCTGTGTCCAGTTCTGGCCCCTCAATTTAGGAAGGACATGGAGACACTTGAGCGTGTCCAGAGGAGGCAATGAGGCTGGTGAAGGACTTGGAAAATAAGCAATATGAAGAACAAGTGAGGGAGCTGGGGTTGTTCAGCCTGGAGAAAAGGAGACTCAGGGGTGCCCTTATCACTCTCTAAACTCCCTGAAAGGTGCCCGTGCTCAGCTGGGGTTGGTCTCTTTCCCAGGCAACACTGACAGAAGCAGAGGACACAGTCTCAGGCTGCACCCAGGGAAATTTAGGTTGGATATCAGAAAAAAGTTTTTCATGGAAAGGGGGATAAAGTATTGGAATGGTCTGCCTGGGGAGGTGGTGGAGTCACCATCCCTGGATGTATTTTAAAAAGCCTGGATGTGGCACTCAGTGCCATGGTTTAGTTGAGGTGTTGGGGCTGGGTTGGACTCAATGATCTTGAGGTTTCTTCCAACCTACACGTTCTGTGATTCTGTGAATTCCCCACTAATGCTGTGAGCCTCAACCAGGAACTGTTCCCCAAACAGGACATGGAACCTTAACTCAGAAGGCCTCACACACACACATAAAAAGAATATGTTCATCTATATAACATGACAATAACTTAATTAAAAACCAGTAACTGCAAAGCAAGCTTACAATTCTTTTGTGCTCACCAATTTGTGAGCTTTAGAATGAAAGGCACACACTATTCTTTTGGAGCATCCTGGTTCATTTTTATCTCAAAACTATGTATGCAGCTGTAAATCCAAAACAAGCTTTCCACTTGAGTGGGACATCCCAGTTTATACCAAATGAGAATTTAGTCTTTTGCTTACACCTAGTGGATGAGGTCTACAAAATTTTCAGCCACCTCCCACCCACTGCTACTGAACCCACACCACCAGCCCCCCTTCAGTGACTCCTATGAAAGAGAAGAGATTCCTTACAGGGTCTGTATTCTCCTGGTCAGATCGAGTCTCCCCAATTTCTCCAACAAGACCTGAGTTTCTTCCTTCTTCTGCTGCCCCCAGCTGCTGCCACACCATGGCCTCCTTTTCACACTCCTTCCTGTAAAGGTTTGTCCTGTCCGAAAGGCTGGCCCTCCTCACCACCTTCCTGTGGGACAGGGACAAGGGCCATCAAAGCTGTGAGCAAGACCTGACATTTCCTCTTAGCCTGCAGCTCTTCTCACCTCCTCCTCCTCCTCCTCCTCACACTTCACAGCCTCTCCCTCCAGAATGGAACGTGGATTCAGCTTCCTGGCACCCACACAAAGCAAAGGCACTGGATGGATACTGAAGGTGGGAGGAATTTTAAGGAGCTCTAAACTGGCACTGTAAATCTGTGTTAGAGCTCATGCAGGTCACCCTATGGACCTATTCTGCAACCAGTGGAGTTAATCTAGAGGGAAATGGCCCACGGGCTATTTAGGGAGCTCTGTGGTGTGCAGGACTGCTTTGGTGTCTAGTAAACATCAAACATCTGCAAACTGTGTCTCAGCACTGCATCTTGGCCATATGACATACTGCTGAGAAGCTCAAGTTAATCCACTTGAAGCACTGATTTTCCAGCACCAGTTTCAGTGGTTTAACAGGGTAAATTCTCACCATTTGGTCCTGTGCTCAGGGCAGTTCTTAAACCACAACAGCACAAAACCATTTTCCCCCCAGGAATTCACACCTCTTCCTAGTGAAAAAGCCACTCCTCAAAGGAGCTCTGCTTTCAGCAACCCAAGTGAGCTACTGCCTTTCACGAGTTCATTCAGAAAGGACAGATGGGTGTTCTCACCACCCCAGGGTGCTCTGCCCCAGTGACCTGCAGGGAACAGCACAACTCACCCCCGGCTGCCCGTGCTGGAGGTCCTGCGGCTCAGCGAGGATTTGTGCCTCATCTGAGACTTCATGATCACATCGTGTTTGTGCTTCAGCTCCAGGAGCAGCACTTTGAATTCCTCCTCTTCACACAGATCTATGGCACACACAGAGCAAGCCCTTTGTCAGACAGTTCCCATTAGCGCCTTGTTACTAATTGTGCCTTCCTAGTTAGATACCCCAGTCTTAGGGCTGCACACAACAGCAGGGAGGCTCCCAAGAACAAGGGATAACAAAGGAAACACAGCAGGAAGACTTGGTGCTTGAGAAATGCCTTCTTCCTTCTTCTTATGAGCAGGAAGAAGCATTTTCTGTAGTAAAATAGGTGCTACAAGACTTCAGTCTCAGTTAAAGAAACTTCAACTTTGATTCTAAAAAGTTACCTTAAAAATTCTGTTAACATTTCTGGAAGCACCACGTGAGGACTCCAGCCATTTCTTAGCCATTTCTTTCTTTAAGCTTCTTCATAAACTCACCTATTGGCATCTCATCCAAAGATGTCCTGGCACTCAAACTAGCCCCATGGGACACGAGCAACTCAGCCATCTGCATCTAAAGAAATGGAAAGAAAGCCAAGCTGATAGAGGCATTTTAGGCAATTTAGGCTTTCCTCCCCAAAGCAGAAAGGTTGGAATAAGATGAGAGGGAATGGCACAGAGGTTCAACTTGCCTCAAATAACTCTGGTATGTGTGTGATGTTAAACACTGCTCCCACCACCCAACTGCACAGGCACGCTCTGCCTGAAATTTCTCAGCAACCAGTTCTTTTTGGAGCCCATGGGATCTCCTCTGAGACTGTCCAGAGAGCCCAGCCCCAGGACAGATTTATTCCATTTGCAGAGTATTCCACAGTTGGTCCAGGCAGAATGAAATGCCACCCTCACACATGACACAGCACAATCCTTACCTGTCCCCAGAAAGCAGCAGCATGCAGAGGTTCCCAGCCATCCCAGTCCTTAACATCCAGGCTTGCCCCCTGGTCAAGAAGCACTTCAGCTGCATGTAGATAACCATTGGCTGCAGCTATATGCAGCTAGGAGAAAAGGAACAGAGCATGAGCCACCTGCAAGGACCACAAATGGCTTCATACACTGAGTTTCAGAGGATTTTCTTGGCTAATGTTTGAGCCTAGAGCTGGACAGGCAGCACATTTCACACTGGGCAGATGGCACCAGGTCAAAAGCAGGCTGTTCCTGTAACTAAAGCTCAGTATTGCCTGCATGTAATTCTGTTTGCAGAGGAGATTGCTTAACACTTATCAGAATAACTGAGATATATGGATGAGAAAAATAATGTATTCACATTTTAAATCAAGGACTTTTAAGTGCTTCTCAATCTGTAGGGAAAGCACCATCAAAACACGAGCCTGCAATGCAGAACATCATCCACTGTAAGTTCTGCATTCTTCATGCCAGAAGAACATCTCCTCTTCCCCACTAAAGTGCTGTGGATGTGATTTTTTTGAATCAAATTTACAGCCTGCTTCAGTCAGGACTCTCTCCGTGCAATTGCACTTCCAGTCACACTGTAATTATTTTCACCATTTGAAAGCCAAAAACATTTTAAACCTTGGCTACTTTAACTTAAGGGAATATGATTTTTCAGATGTTGGCTTCCAACTACAGCCACCACTTTGGAGACAATCAATAATGCTCTCTTTTAGTCCCCCAACTTCATATCTCTGAAGATTTTCATAACTGCAGTCTGCTGTTGCATCTCTGAGCAAAATATTAACCCATGCACTGCTCTGAAGGGATTAACTCCACTCAGAACTCTTCCTATTTCAATTGTGCTAAAGGAGAGAATCAAAGCTTCTTTTCAAAAAATTTTCGTGATGATGCCACCACATGGAGTTAACATTCATCTGGAAATAAATTCTGATGCTTTCTGGCAACTCAATTAATTTCTACATAAAATGTATGCCACTTTCTAGAGGCCATGTGAATTAATAAGGAATCAGTTGGGGGTGATACAAAAGGGAGAGCCAAGAGATCTGCTTAAATGTATGTGTATAATCCTTGTTAAAGGGAAAAATGTGTTAAAAAATAAGCTGCAATAAAAACTTCAATTATCCAAGCTTACTTTCGAGAGACCCTGTCCTCCCCTTACATTCTGGTATATGCTAAAGGTGACATTTAGATTAAGAAATTGAATGCACTGCCATGGCCTGGCCCTCAAACACATGAACCCAGTGCCTGTGTATCAGTTATGTCTGGACCCAAGCATTAAACGACCATGGTTGTATGAAATTCCCAGCACATACAACCTCATTACTGAACATTCCCTGAGCTGGGACTGCTGTAGGACACGATTGAGGAGACATATTTGTGGGGTATAAAGAACTAGGATTGTTCACCCTTCTCAGTCCCTGCCCAGACAAATCAGATGCCAGCTTGCTCTGTGCTGGACACTTGTCCTGGGTGCCCACCTCTGCCCAGGGGCAGGTGCCACCAGTGTGAAAAACACACTCTGTGTGAGCCAGGTCCCACACAAAGCAGAAAGAGGCAGGAAGTCCCCAGGGCTGTCAGCACTGCATCCTGCTCCTGTGAAAACCAGAGGGCTCTCACAGCTCCTCCACAGGACCCCAGCCAGTCCACGAGAAGCAAGAGGTTACTGGGAGGTCTTCCGGGCCCAGTTCCCTGTAGGTCAGCAGGTGTGTTATGTTCTGTGGGGTTTCTCCTCTCAGTGGCTTGCACCTGCTCCTTTTGTACAGCTCCTGCTCCAGGGCAGGTTTCATCACCCCTGGGATGAAGGAAAGCAAAACTGAAGCAGCTGCAGTTTCACTCACCAGAGTAGCACCTTGGGCATCAGTCCTGTTCAGGTCCTGTCCAGTTGCAAGAATGTCATGAATGTCACAGATCATGACTTGCTCTGGGGCAGCTCGCATCTCATTGATCCTTTCCTGGGTAATCCCTGTTAAAATTCCAGTTGGAAAGAGGACAGTTGGAAAGGTTGAGTAAAACTCTCCACCAGTTGAGTAAAATAAGACTTATGATCCTGGTTGATATGACCCCACATCCTTCACCCTCATGATCTTTAGGAATCAGAATAACCAGACAGAGTCAGATCCCAAGAAACTATGCCTGGAGCAGCCCTCTGCTTTTCTCCAGAGGCAAATCAAGAGCTGAGAAATGGTAATTTTTAGTACCACATTGACCCATTTCTGTATTTTCCATGAACTCAATCTCCTTACCTTGATAGGCCATGCAAGTCTCAATGACATCCAGGGTTGGCTCATCTTCACAGAGGTCATATGGCATGTTGCCATCTGCATTGACTGCCAACAGGTCTGCTCCACTGCAAGGAGAAAACTGAGTTACACCAGGAAAGACCTCAGGTGTCCTAGAGCAGACAGTGCCAAACACTGGGATAAATCCTTAGGAAAAACCAACTGGGATTTGACAGTTACCCAAATGCCACCAAGGCACGTGTGAGATAAGAAAGACTTGAAGCAAACCTGTGGAGCTATGAATGGAGAAAATTAATTCCAGAAGTGGATGAAAGGCAGCACACTGTACCTCCTTCCTGAGTCAGTAATGCCCTGTGTCCCACATCTGCTCCATTTTTATAACCCTCATCCAAAAACTTCCCAACCCAAGCCGGAACATCCTCCAAGGGATGCTTGACTGCATCCTCTTCTCTCCATTATAGAGTCAAAGAAGAGCCAAATTCTCCATGCTCATCTCCCAGGTGACAGCGCCACAGGGAGAAGTCTCCCTCTCTGAGGAAGAAGCAGCAGGCAGGGCTGTGCAAGGCAGCAGGTTAACACTCCCAAAGCACCAGAGCTCTGGGAAAGGGAGGAGAGGGCTCCAGACACAGGCACAACAATCTGCTCCAGGCAGGATTCACCAAAGGTGCTCACCAAACAGCTCAAAACATAACCTGGCTTCCTCCTCCTTGCTGGCAACGCTAGAAAGACTTGAGCTCTAGGGACTTGGTCAAGCACCCTGTGTCACCACTGGGGATCAAACATTGCAGGAAGTTTCCTGATCACTAATTAAGGCCCAGTGAGACAGGTCACAAAGTTCACCCAGGTGTCTGAGTTACACAGACACACTGCTGCCTTCCTGCACCAGTGTCTGCCTGACTGGGGCTGGAAGAGCTCGAGTGGTATTTGGGAGCTGGAGGGTGGATCCTGCTGGCTGCTCCTGTTTGTACCCCCACAGTGACCACAGCTCCACAGGCACACACAGACACACCAGAATACAGGCAAAAAGGGGCGTTTTTGGCCCAGTCTCCAGAGGCTTCACCAAACTGAGCCTAGTCATCTAGAGTTTTATTGTCTCCTCAGCCTTTCTGCTCTTCCTCCTTCTCCCCCAAGCAGGAAGGATCCCCACGAGCAGCCTGAAAGCAGGGAATTATCACCACTGCTGCAATCTCCCAAGGCATTGAGCAGCCTCAGTTTCCATCTGCAGAACCAGACCCGCAGAAAGGACAGATACAAAGAGCCACCTACTGCTGGATGAGGATCTTGACCAGGTTGATGTGGCCACAGGTGGCTGCTGCATGCAGTGGTGTCCACAGCTCGTTGTCCTTGGCGTTGACATTGGCCCCATGGCTGAGGAGGAGCTTCACTATGTCCTCATAGTTGTCTATGCAGCACTGGGGAGGAAGAAATGCAGATAGATTGGGTTTTTTTTTTCTAAACTTTGGGAAAATGAGGGTTCATACCTGCTCAGCTGTAAAATAATAAAAGGCACCTGGACATGGAGACCTACTTTATCCTGCATTGCTTGGCAAGGAGCATCTCCAGCAGAGTTTAACAGGAAATTGAGCACCAGCAGGTCAAAAAGGCAGAGCACCTACACTGGACAGACCAAGGGGGCACTGGAGTTTTCCAGGGCCTTCTGGTGTGGGGGCAGAACCAGCAGGGAATAACAGCACACTCACAGCTTCTGTTCCACTGGGTCTTCCATATTCAAGAGCAATCGTAGCAGAAATTCGATGTAACCAGTATAACCACATACCAAGGGATGAGCTGACAAACTGACATTCCCTTTCCTGGGGAAAATCCCACACACTGGCATGTGATGAGCAAAAGCCTCCTCAGGAGCTCAGCTACCTACCACAGTTATCTGGAGAGGCACAAACTGGAATCCCAGAATTATGAGGTACTTTACAGGGCACTTTTCACTTCCTGAAAAAACCCAGCTTCCTTCCTGCATTTAGAGTGTAGCCCAGCAGGCCAGAAGGGCCTCAACCTCTTTCCTTTGGAGAAGGTGGAATTTGCTCTTTGATCCACCTCTTCTTCACATGAATGTGCATGTGATAAAGACATTAAAATCAGATTTATTCTTGTGCAAGAAGCCTGTTTGTGGTCTGGTCATTGCTGCAGACCCACACAGCTCAGCACACAGCACGGGCTGTTAATGGGGCTGAATTCCAACACACAACAAGCATTTCAGCAGCTGAGTGACAAGGACCTTTCAGGTATTTCTGTTTTGTTCACTATTTGTACATGGAAGTGGGGTTAAAGTCATGCCTGTCACACAGCCAAGCCATCAGGGAAGTGGAAGGAAGTCACATTTACTGGAAGGAATGCTAATGTGCCCACTGAGGGGCTTCTCTGTGCTCTGGGATTCAGTTAATTCTAGTGGATACAAAGCTCCCATCAGAATTCGCAAATGCACCTTTACAACCTCTCAGTGGGCAAGGTGGGATTCTCCAGGCTTTAGAGCCTGGCTGGGAAAGCAGGGAGGCTGTCAGCTTTTCCCTGAGTGCAGGATAACATCTCTTTGGAGAGGTGATGGTGCCGAGGACCTTTTGTTCTTCCAGGAGCCAGTTTGCATTTTTAAACAAACATTCACCCAGCTTTGAAGAGAGCAGGCAAAAGACTGGCATAAGAACCCAAAATCCCAAGTCAATGGGAGCATTCAGAGCAGGGAGCTATGGCCAGAAAACCCTGAGTGCTCGTGTGACAACCACAGCACTGTTGTTTGAGGCAGTGGGGGCGGCAGCTGCCAGGCACAGCCAGCCCCACGTGCCTGAGAAAGAATAGAAAAACCCTTGTGGAAACAGCACAGAGGCTCCAGGCAAGGCCACAGACCTACACACCACTAGAGCAGGTCTGTATTTCACTGCTGATCAGCTACTGCCATCTCATCCACACTTTGGAAACCCCTGAGCCTACAAGGAGCAGCAGAGGATTCTTCAAGCATCTTGTGCATCACCAAAACCCATGGATTGCCGAAGTCTCTCACTTTGAGCTAATCTGCTGTAAGAGTTTAGAGCCCAGTCCTACAAAAATTAAAGGGTGGGGAAAACGCTGTTCACACATGAAGTCCAGCCCTGACTGCTGAGCTCTTATTATCACTGAATAAAGCCTGGCATACAGCAAGAAAAGGATCTGATTTCAGTTTGCTCCCCAAGAAACCAGATCCCCAGCACAACGTGATGAAGTTTCACTGCTTTAACTGAGGAAAAAAGAAAGAAATCTAAGAGGTGTCGCTGTTTTAGCCGGACAGGTTGGCTCAGTGGGCAGCAGGGAGGCACAGGGAGGTACCTGTGAGCTCCTGCCACGCCTCACCTGATGCAGCGCAGTCAATCCATCCTCGTTGCACAGGTCGGGGCTGATGTTGCTCTTCAGCAAGTAACACACTGCAAGGCAAGGACAGAGCAGAGTCAGAGCAGCCACCCTGCCACATCCCGTGCTCTCAGCCAGCCCCAGGGCAGTTCACGGCAATTCACACCATCAGTGAGGGCAGAGCTGCGGGAGCCACAGCACTGCCTTGTCACTGCAGAGCCTTCCTGGGTTTATCCAGCAGAGAGCACCAGCACACAATTTTCCCCCCAACTTCTTCCAAAGGAGACTCTTAATACAATTAAAATTTTCATTCGGTTGTGCTGGAACAGTCTCCATTTTTGGCGTGTGCTTCACAATGCCTGAGTGCAACCTCTGCACTCTGTGGCCCAGGAGAGCCCAAAGGGGATTTTGGGGTCCTGAGTTACAACCATGAGAGAGATCCCTCCCACCATGAGAGGGATGAGGCCCTGCCTCAAGGAGAAACCAAATACATCCAGGGCCCTGCCACATCTAAATACACCAGGGCTGCTTTGGACACTTCACTTGAGCTGCTGGGCGCCTGGAGAAAGCTTCCCAGAGGCTTTCGTTTTTAATCACTGCTTTGGGGGGAAAGGGTCACATTTATTCCATTAAAATGCAAATTTCTGAAACACAAGAAAAGTCATTAGGCCCTAGTTGAAAAGATTTGCACAGGGCAATAGCAGCAAGGTTGGCAGAGGACATAAATTAATAGGAACACCAGAAATTCTTCAAATTCAACACTGCTGACAGATTTTGAAGATCCATGCCCATTTTCTGTTGTTTTCTTGCTCATTCCCTGTTTTTTCTCCAGAGATTTTACTACCTAACGCTTTTCCTACCTCAAATGTCACTGACAGCACAAGCACAAGCCAGAGGTTCATAATCATCTCCCCAGGGCCAGAGCAGCAACAGATATTCACGTCACATCTTGTTTGATGGCAGGCATGCAAGCACTGAGCGAAACCAGAGCTGCACAATAAGGAACACTGACAAGCGGAAAGGGCAATAACCATCCTCAGAGCTGGCAATCAAAACCACTGCAGGGCTGCTCACTCCAAAGCATCCTGCAGCCTCTGATCCCTGTCCTGCTGTCAGAGGGAGCTCTGTCCCCAGCGCATCCACAGGGAAAACCATCTGCAAGGCTGTCCCTGGGGACACAGGCACTTCTGGCACACAAAACAGAACATGGAAAACACACCCACCACGACATCAGTGATGATTTATGAGGCTTTGTTTAAAAGGTCTGGAAAACACACTTGCAAGGAAGGCAAATCGAAAGCAAAGTGAAATTTTGATTGGAAACCTCTGCTCTGACGTTATCACGAAGGAAGGCAAAACCAGACAGGAGTGAAATAAAACACTTCACATCACAGAGTTGTTTCACCCAACTCAAAATGAATGCTTGGATTTACTTTTGCTGGAAATAATTTCAAGGCATTGACACCTGCTGGATGAAACTGCTGCAAAAAAGCAGAACACAGCAAAGACAGAACTCATCCAGCACCACAGTGAATCCAAAGCCTCTGGTTTTTTTCCAGCTCGAAGGCCAGTGCAGGAAGCCCACGCCTACACTGGACTCCCAGCCCCAAGACTTGCATGCTTAACAGTAATAAGAGCACTGAACCTCAGCCAGTATATCCAATTTAATGACTCTGCTTCTACTGTTTCTGGCCAGCCCTGAGCTCTTGCTCTCCTAATCCAAGCTGAGTGATAGACAGTCATTCACCAGTGGGTCTGTCTGTCTCTTATTTACAGTGGATGCTCTGCCATTAGGGTTCTAATTCAATCTCAGTCAGTTAAGTGCCATTGTGTACTAATGACACGCTGCTCCATAATCATGTTTTGCCTGATTATGGAGATTTGGACAAGTAGATGCTGGCAAATTAACCTTGTAAGTGCTGTCTCTCCATGGGAAGAAGCAGCAGCATAAATCCCAGCTTGTTACAGGGTTTTGTGTCAAAGGCACTGTGATCACAGCTTGACAGAGCTTGTAAGAGGCCCTGAAGGGTTAAGATCCGGAGAAGTTTTAATCTTAGCCTAAAGAAGCTTTGAATTCTTCACTAACCCCTGCAGCAGCCCTCGTGTTCCCAGTGTACCTCCCCTTGGCTCCCTTCTGCCCTCAGGACAAGCTCACCTTATTTCCCAGTATCTCCCAGCACACTGAATTCTGACAGCCACAAGACACCAGAAAAGGGCTCAGAAAAGTCAGATAATGAAGCTAGGGGTGGATGTGGTACCACTGAGTCCAGGCAAACAAGGCACAAAGAAGAGATCAGGCTGCTTTCTGTCCTGTCCTAGACTGGAGATTGCACTTCAGGACTGGGCAGGGGAGCACAGGGTCAAGCATCAATGAGCCCTCATTCCTGTCCAGCAGCCCAGGATCACAGCAGAACACAGCCCCATTCCTGCCCAGCAGCCCAGGATCCCAGCTCAGTCCCATCTCTGCCCAGCAGCCCAGGATCCCAGCAGAACATAGCCCCACTCCTGCCCAGCAGCCCAAGTTCACACCAGAACACAGCCCCATCCCTGCCCAGCAGCCCAAATTCACAGTAGAACACTGCCCCATTCCTGCCCAGCAGCCCAGGATCCCAGCTCAGTCCCATCTCTGCCCAGCAGCCCAGGATCCCAGCAGAACATAGCCCCATTCCTGCCCAGCAGCTCAGGATCCCAGCACAGCCCCATTCCTGCCCAGCAGCCCAGGATCACAGCAGAGCCCCATTCCTGCCCAGCAGCCCAGGTTCATACCAGAACACAGCCCCATTCTTGCCCAGCAGCCCAGGATCCCAGCAGAACACAGCCCCATTGCTGCCCAGCAGCCCAACTTCACAGCAGAACACAGCCCCATTCCTGCCCAGCAGCCCAGCAGCAGGGCATGGGGTGGCAAAGAGCAGCTTCATCTCCCCCTCTCCCTGTGAGCTGCAGAGACACATGGAAGGACATGGACACCTTCTCCATGCCCACCACCCAGGAACAGCCCTTCCCAAACAGCCAGGAAGAACAAGTCCTCCTTTCTGATAAACTTAGGAGAAAATGTGCATTTGTGGGTTATCCAGTGCCCTAAGAATAGGAAAGGAGGGGCACATCTGTGATGCTTTGCAGTGCTGGAAGCTGGACCCTCACCTGAGGCAGTGCCACCGCCCTGCTCTGCTGCTTCACACATAACATAAGTTACAGGGACATGAACGTGCAAAATGCTTCTCTCTTCAAGCCCTGCCTGTGCCACACACTTCTCTGCAGAGCCCAACACCTTCTCCCCCACCTCCAGGCATGACTGATGCTGCACAGGTAGGAAGCAAACCCTTCATCTCCCAAGGACACAGATTAATCACCCAGCACCAGCTGATCTCCTTCTGTCGGCTCAAGCCTCAGCCTCCGCCGGTGGAAGGACAATCCCCCCATATGCTCATGGAACAGCACAGAAAGGAGCCCTCTGCAAGGCCCTGAGCCCGACAGAAGGGGCTCTTTGGGGTCACTCCAGCGTGCTCAGCAGCATCAGGCTCTGCACTAACACCACGATTAACTTCTTAGGGAGCTCAGTGCCAAAAACGCTGAGCTCTGGCAGATCCGTGAGCTGCACGTGGGAGGAGGCAGGTGGGGAGCAGGGGCTGGGTGCGTGGAGATTCTTCATTTCATGTCGAGCAGGAGTTGTGGGAAGCAGCTCCAAACTCACAGCAAATGAAGGAATGAAAACGATCACAATAAGAGCCCGGGTGAACAAATTGTTGTGAATAATTCATTGCAAATTATATTAACTGAGCGATCGCTCAAATGTATTCTCCATTATTCTCCTTGCTCTGCCTATAATTGAACCTCTCACACACCAAGATGGTGTACATTAATCTTCAATTTCTATTTTATCATTCACATCTGTGCTGTGTTAAATGGAAAAAGCTCCCACAACAGCTGTGAAAATACAGCCTCAGTTTTAAGCCGCCCTCCCATCAGATGTCCTGGGGCAGCCTTAGCAAGATTCTCCTCCCCAAACACAGCAAACCATTTCTCAGGGGCTCCTTGTCCTCCCAGCCTCCCTTATTCTCCCCAAAAACTAAAAAGCATGGGGAAGGCAAAAATGACACTGCAAAGGTCCTAAAGCAAATTCAACATGGGGCAATTGACTCCCCTGCCTGAAGAGATGTTACAGTGCTATCATTTTCTATTGGTGTGACTTCCCACTGAGTTTACACTAGAAGCAGCTTTTCCAGAAAAGCTCCTAAACCAGATGAAGGAAAAAAAAAAAAAAAAAAAAAAAAACTNACAGAACTGACAGTACCAGAAAAAGAAAAAAAAAAAAAAAAAAAAAAAGCCTTTGTTAGTGCAGTTTCCTCTAAGTCAATAAGCTACATCATAAAATCCTGGATACTGTTACACTCCCATCTATACCGAGCATTTGCATACCTCAAGCATTAAAATCTCATAAGAGAAAAAGCCAACTGGAACTGATATGGATACCATGGAGGGATAAAAAAAAAACCCCAACAGACACCTTCCTGATGGGAGGTCCTGATTCCTCCCAAAAATATAAAATGGCAAACTGCCTCTACTGGCAAGCAGGCTTACCTGTGTGCTCCAAGTTTACATACACACACAGGCCATTACTTTTTTAAAATCCAGGTGTGTCTCAATCTTTTTTACTCAACAATTTCTCTTTGAAATCATCCAAACTCTTCAAGTTCACCTTTTGGTGAACCAGGCACTTTCAGGCCACCTTTAAAAGGTGGAATCTCTACGACAGTACAATAATTTCTGTATATGTTCACACATGATTTCACTGCATAAAATGAAGTTTCACTTGGGTTAATAAAACATTTTTACACACTGCTCCAAATCCCTTTTTACACGCTGCTCCAAGAGAGCCAATGTAGCAAAAGCAGCTCCTTCCAGCATTATTTGTAGTGACACACACGCAGGGGTGCTGGCAAATGTCTGCAAAGACTGATCCCAGCCTGCCAGGCATGGGGCTGTGGATGGGCTCAGCTACTTCAAAGCTGCATGTTTACTGCTGTGGTTTTGCAGGGATATTTATTACACAGGAGAAACAATGCCAGGAAAACAGCACTGAAGCTGTGAGCGCTCTGCCAGCTTCCTAGCCCAGCATACAATGATGTTCACATTTTACAGCATATCTAAACTCTGAGCAATAACAGGATGAACTCACTCAGCCTTATCCTCCACTCCCTGCAATGTACAACTGATAGGCCATGCTGGTCCATTGATAAACTCCACAGCTCCCTAAAGCTTTTCTGAAAGACAGAAAAACCCCACAGAAAGCGAAATGCTGCACTCAGCTTCAAACACATAGTACACCTAAAAATAAACATGGCCCAGTTTGCCTGCTGAGCCAGAGACTGAGACATCCCCTCCTGATTGATCACTGAGCTTCCTCGGGAAGGTTCAAAGCCTGTTAAACACTTCCCACCCAGTTTAGAGCCAGGCACACACGTTGCTTCTAATATACCCACAAAATCTGGGCAGTCTGGAGAGAGGCCAGCAGAGCCCCAGGGCAGGGACACTGAACACAGCCACTCTCAGTCCAGGTGCTGCTTCTCTCCAGGAAAATCTATTTCTGACTTTGATGCTTCTTCCTTAACAGGGCACGGCCCTCCTCAGCCCTGAGGAGTGTGTTTTTCACAGCATGCTCCTCCTGCAGGGTTGGGGGCCTAGCTTATACAAGTTTTATTCTGATGACAGCAAGTCAACAAGTAATACATTTATTTAATGCAGAGAGTCCAATTCTTTCTCCCCCTGTTTGTGCATATTTCAATCCACTTTTGCTCTATGCTTTGACCCTTATCCATCACTGCAGCACCACAGCAACAAGAGCAATGCTACAAAGGGACCACCTCCTACAGCTGGGCCACAGCCTGGCCCCCACATCCTTCTGCATCCTACATTTTCCTTGTTCTGTGCAGGACTTCAAGCTCTGATAATCCACTTAGTGCTAGTGATGATGAAGCATCTTTCTTTAATGGCTGCCTGGATTACTGGGATAAGGAAATGTGCAAGTTACCCATCTGCAGCCACAGCACTTGAACGGCATAGCAGGAACCAAGCCAAATTTATTTCAGCTGGGAAAAGAAAAATTAGAGGACGCTGCCATCTGACACGCCTTTCTAAGGATGTAGTGTCATGTTCAAAAGTATCCTGAGCCTCTTCTCACGTCAGACTAACGGTGAAATTGGTCCACATTGGAAATGTTAAACACATAAAGCAAAATTAAAGTCAAAGATTACTTCCCTGGTTTCCCATTTGTCATCTGGTATTGGAAGAATAAATAAATCATTTCGGGATGGTTTTTAAACAGATGATGGGATTTGAAAGGGATGAGTGTTTTATATAACCTTTGGGCTCAGCTGCCTTCAGCAGGATTGCTGTGGGCAGGGAGCCAGGAAAGCAGATTCCCCAATATCACTGTGACAGAAACACCTGGGCTGCCACTGAGCCTCTCCTCTCTTTATGAGGCATTGCAGAGCAGTTATTTGAACGGTCCTGATTTAAAGAGCAATAAAAAGAAATATATTAACTCAGACTTTGGGAGGCATGGACCAAGCAACCCAAGGCCAAGTTTCCCAAGGATGACTCAGGAGCTTGGCACCAGAGCAGTGCTGGCTTTTGGGGTGTGAGAGTTCACAGAGGGAATGATCCTGCTGGGGTCTGAGCTGGGAACATCACCACAAAGCAAGGGATGATGGACAGCCACGCTCTCCAGCAGCAGCTCCAGGGGTACCTGTATCCTCCATCTACTGAGTTCACACCTGAATTTTGGGTCTGGTGGGGCCAAGCGGGTGAGAAACACAGTTCATTTTTCTTTGAGTTTCAGACAGAGTGAGACAAAGGGCCCCTACAGAGTCAGTAACTCAACCAGGACCTCCTGTTCTCCTACTCCTCTGGCTACTTCCAGCTTTCTTCCTACAAAAAGCATTCCTTGGAAGTCAGGACAACACATGCAAATCCATTCAGACAACACAAAATCAACACAACACGTGCCTTGTATCTGAACAGCACAGAGGATCTCACTTGTACACATGTTCAGAAACAACTTTTGATGTGTTGGACCAAAATCCATCTACTGAGACATGGAGCACTCAGCACCTGTCTGTACTAAGCTTATTAGAAATTAAGTCTTTCAGGGTACCAAAAAGGAAATGCATCATAAAGATTAATTGGCTTTAACAGAAATGACAGCCTGAGAAGTATTTAGATAAAAGGGAGCAATGGTGTCAGGAGGGAAACTTCTGCAGCTGTCTGAGTCTGTGAAGAGCTTCCCCAGCTACATTAACACAATAACCTAACAGGTGATCAGAGGAGCAGAATTGCAAAGGCCCCTCCAACCTCCCCACAGAGCCAGACTGTCAGGATTTGCAAGAGGATACTCTGATGTGCTCTGTGTAGCAGGAAATAGTTCTACTGCCATTTGAAAGTGCTCTTAGGTTCCAGAGCCAACAGCCTCTGCCCCAGCTCGTGTTTCAGGCATCCTACGGCCCCAGCTAAGCAGCTGTATGGTGACCTGAGCCACATGAACGTTTTGAAGAGTTTCAATTATAAAACAGGAAATTTTCTGCTTAGAGGAACGGTAAAGATGTTGTGGTGGAGGGTGGGGAAATACAAATCTGCTTTTCAAGCTGCCCTGAGTTCACACTGAACGATTCCCTGCAGTGACAGCCTGCTGCTGACCACATCCCAGGAGCTTGGGGAGCCTGGGCTCTCCTCCTCTGCCCCACTTCAGAGCCTCCTGTTCTGTGTCCTGCTTCTCTAACCACACCCTGGTCCTTCAGAGAGCCCTGCTCTGTTCTCTCCATCTGCTTTGGTTGTTCCAGTACCTTCTCCACTCTGACCTCCATCAAATCTGCTTATTGTTGGGGTTTTTTTTCTCCCCACCTCCAAATTTGTCTCTTTTTGGTTTAGGATGAGCACACTAGGGATGGAGATCTTTCAGAGCTACAGATCCAGGCCAGGGTCTGCTCCCATGGATGGTCTGCTCCCATGGGTGGCTGCAGTGCTGACCCAGGGTGCCACCAGGCTGTGGTGTGAGCCCATCAAGGGCAGAGTGTGGCATGCCAGGACAGTGCTGGGAGCAGCCCAGCTCAGTGTGACAGTGCCACAGCTGCCAGCCCCCATGGGTCACACACCTGGGACACCACAAGGGACATGCCAGCAGTTAAAGAGCAATCTGCTAAAGCCTCACCCTCTGCTCCTCAGCATTGCTTCTAACTGCAAATGACATGCTGCCACACAGTGAGGGAAGGGAAATGTCTCTAAAAGCAGAAAATCACTCCACGCCTCCTTTTTTATTATCAGATAAAGACAGAATATGGTTTCATTCTAAAACACAAACATTACAGAAAAAAACTTTCATGCAAGTTAAGCAGCAGCCTGAACTTTACCAGAGAAGCACTGGCAATCCTTAGCAACCCTTCTGCTTTTGCAACCTGTAATTATTCAGCAGGAAATTTTACACATTTCAGAGATTTGAATTTCAGCAGCACCTTCCATCCAGAGATCTCCCAAAGTGCAGATGCTGTTAGTGGAGTGAGCTCCAGGCTGTCTCCTGGGATTTTACAGTCAGTTTTTGCCTCGTTTCACAGCTGTGACATCTCAGCCCAAGTTAGACCAAGGCTCTGGAGGCTCAGGGACCTTTCTTTGCCAAGGTCACAGTGACAGTCCATGGCACAGCTGTGACACTGCCCTTGAGCCCAGGTCATACAAGAAAACTCTACTCTTCCCCATCCTTTCTGTTGTTCAACCAAGAGCAATTGGACAATTGCTGAAGCCTCAGTGCTAACAGCAATTTTTTATCCCTGCTCTCACATGCCCAAGTCACAGAAGTTTGTCATTTTTAAGGTCTGATCAAATCTCGCTATTCCCCCAGACTTTCCATCCACTGCTCCTTCAACGTTCATTTCAGCACCTGTCACACAGACAAATCACACAGCCCACAGTTTATTCTTTGTATTAACAAAGCACTGCATTCAAATTTGCTCTCCAGGTCAAACACCTCCAATCCCAAAGCAATCCCTAAAGTCCAGTGTCTCTTGGTTACCAACAAATTGTCAGAGAAGTCAACTTTACCTTTGAACATCATCACCAGAGGTGTTCAGCATTGCATGGAAACCAGCTCATACATGTGAGAGTTTAATCCAAAGCTAGCACCTGAGCTGGGCAGAAATGCAGGGTTTTCACAGCTACAGTGGTGCTTAAAATAAATGAGACAGAGACTTGCAAAAAGGTCTTTAAATTTGGTCAAAACAAGCAGGCACAGAGTTATACAGCCTGGCTTGGTCTATAACCTGTGAGTGCTGTGCACAGAGATCACCTTGATTTGATAATTCTCTCATCTGTTCCATCACACAAAGTTGGAAACTCTCTCAAACAACTTCTGCCCCAAGCTCCACAGGATTTCTGCTTGCCACCACTTCAAATAGAAGGTGAGTGTTCCCAGGCAGGGTGATGCAATAGAACTCTGTGACTGCTGGGAGGCCCATGGGGAGGCAGCCCCAGAGCCTGACAGGTCACTCAGACCTCAGAAAGGCAAAAAAAAGCCCCACTGGCTGTCTTCACCCATCCCTGCCCTGTGCACAGACACCAAAGTGCAGCCTCATGTCAACTCAGGACAGCTTTTGCTGCCAGCTCTCCTCTGCTGAGCTTTCAGCACTTTGATGCAGAAAAGAAAGGAACTGAGCATGGGGTTGGCAGCACTTTCCTTTTTCACCTCACTTTCAAAAGCCATCTCCATCAGCTTCAATCTTTTCATCTGCACAATACAGCCTGAACTCAGCAAACCCCTTCAGATCAGTGATGGGCAGAGAGAAAAGCTCTCAGTTTCCTGGCAGGGCAGCAAGGATGCTCCCTCGAGGAAGGAGAGGTTTGGGGTCCAAACCTACAGCAGCTCAGATTGGAGCTCTGAGCTCAGGACTCTTACCAGCCTTTGGGGCAGCCTGAGAGCCTTTTACTTAACATAAAGAGGAAAAGAACTGAGTCTCCTCCAGCAAGGGCTTTGCCTCAGTGCTTCAGGCCAGGTCACTGATGTGAGACATACACTTCAGTCTCTGTGCATACACTGATTTATTGATTTTTTTAATTCATTGCTTTGTGTTTACACACTGAGCTTATTATAATTATATGTATTCCGTGTTATATGAATAGATTATTGTAACATATATTAACAAAATACATAGTTCAAACCTCCAGATTAAAACATACATCATTCCTGCAGCTCTTCCATAGGTTTAAAGCACCCCACTTATAAGAGCAGCATCTCTGAACATTGAAGCCACAGCTCCTTGGTGCTGGGAACAAGGAGGTGCAGGCAACAGCAGGGAGCAGAGAGAGCACAATGCATTCCACTTAGAACCATAGAATTGCTAAGGTTGGAAAAGACTTTTAAGATCATCAAGTCCAACCATCTGTTGATTTCTTTCCCTTCATCTCTGTGAGAGGACTCTTATCCTGGATGAAAGACCAAGTCTCCATGTCAGGATTGCAAGTGAAATGCCTCCCCCAGCCTCTGCAGCAAGAGGCAGCTCAGAGGAGTTCTAGTTTTCCTTTCTGCACCAGTGGAGAACACCTTCAGTTTGCCAAAGTATATCACATTTCCCAATAAAACGGCAGTTTGCAAAATAATTAACAGCCATTAAAATTCCCCATTAAGTTTTGCCACTAGCAACGGCAGGACCATTCTCCTCCCAGCAGCAGTGGAAACTCTGCTTATTCCTGTAGTAAACCCAGTGTTGTTAATGAGCCATTTTATCCCATCCTGCTTGTTTCTGAAAGCTCCCTCACCAGCAGATCCCTCTTATCAGGGAGTTTTTCATCACATATTTAACACTACAAGAGCCTGAGTGCCATGGACCACCTTTGAGCTGTCACAGTGCAGGAATGGTAACATCCCTCCTTGGGCTGAAACAGCAGATTGCCCTGCACCCCTTACACCAAGGAGTAAAGGGGGAGAGAGCCTCCTTACTCTCACCTGCCATGCTGCTTGAGGAGAACAGACCAGGGGATCAAATTAACTAAAATAACCCCAATTTTGAACATTAAGACAAGAGGAAAGCCAGGCTCCAGCTCTGCATCATCCCCCATCAGTTCTGCAGTCTAATATTTTGACTTGAACATTTAGAGGAACAACAAAATGCTTTAGTAGCTCAACCCACCTTGATAAGTTCATTAAAGTAATTAATGCTGAAGTGGCTGCTTACACTGCTGTGCTGACAGCACTAATCACAGGCTGCAGAGGTGGATCCAGTGACAGCCAAGGGGACCAGGAGCTGGCTGGGTATGCACAGAAATGGGCAGATGTGCAGCCCTGTGCCATCCCTGGGGCTGGACCCAGCACTGCCCTGGTTCCTCCTGCTCCCAACCCCAAAATTCAGCATCTCCAGCACAGGGTGGAACTGAGCAACTCCATCAGCTTCTGCTGTTTTTCTGCAGACCAACAGCCAGCAGAAGAGACCTGGAGCATCCTCCTAAACACCATTTTGAGAGCAAACCCTTCATTAACAGGAGTAGGGCTGGCTAGCCAAGGTGGCAGGGCCCTTACGGACCCTCACAAGGACAGCAATCCAAGTGTTCTGGTTCCTAGAGACATCATGGACCATTAATCTCCTGTGAAATGGAGTGGGAGCGTTGTACTCTCCCTCACTGAACCTTCCTCCCACCAGAAGTCCTGTCCTGAAGGCATGGGCAGAGATCCCACATGCTCAGTGTGATGTGTGCCAAGAGCACCTGTGTCTGTTTTGGGAGATGCAAGAGATCTGACCCTCATTGCTAGATCTGTGATCAAGAACAAGATCCCTCCCCAGCTGTCTTTGGTTCACTTGTATCTGGGAAAAACACAGGCTTAAAGAAAATTACTATTTTTTCAGTCAGTTGTTTGTTAAAAAATGCTTTTGATATGTTTCCCACATTTCACAGGCTGAGGCAATCCCACCCCAACCCTCCATCAGCACCCAATGAGTGCTACAGCAGAGGAATCCTGTTTCTTTCTGTCCATCTGATCACAAAGCAGCATTCCCAGGGCAAGGAGCCCACCCCACCAGGAGCACCCAGCGAGGTCTGGATCTCACACGAGCAGCTGCAACCAGTTCAGTTGTATAATGGAAACCTGACCTACAAACCCTGAACCAAATTCGAGCTGTTCCTCTTTGAGAAGTGAGCACGTGAAGGCTGCACACATCTCCTGCCCTGGCTGCTGCCACCTCCCAGAGCTGTAATCCACATCCCAACAGCACTGCTGCCTCTCCTCCATCCAGCAGAGCTGGGAGGAAGAGCACCACCAGCCAAAAGTGAGTTAAAATGGGCCCTGGCTGCATAAATTGCATCATCTGTGCCACCCACAGCCCAGGGATGGAGGTGTTTTGGTGGCCAAGTTCCCCACACATCAGCACCCACTTCTGGGTTGAAGGACACACAAAGGATCACCAAAGCAGGGCACCAGGAGCACTGGAGCAAGGGAGCATCCCCCAGCACTCACAGCCCTCATGGAGCAAGCAGCCTGCTCTGGGGACAGAACAGCTGTGTGGCCTCAAAGCACCAAGGTGACAACCAGGTGGCACAGAGAGGTTTTGGGACAGACAGCTTTAACCTCTTTGCTGCTGGAGCCTCGCTCTCCAGTGCAACCCCAGCTCCTCAGGAGGGCTCTTTCTCTGCACAGAGCCAACAAACCAGGTTGGTTTGAGACGTTTTGTGCCTGTGATGCACGGCAGCATCAAAGGCATTAAGAGGAAGAATATATTGCACCAGAGAGTCTAACAAATAACGCACCCATAAAGGCAGAGATGAAAGCTCAGCACACACGGGCGAATCACAGCAGCTGGGAACTGCAGAGTCACCCTGAGAAGGGGACAAGGGGCAAGGCAAAGCCATCTCCTCCTCCACCCCAGCACCAGCCAGGACAGCCCCAAATTTGGCCAGACCTGAGCCCCAGAGCAGCTCAGCAAGATGCACAAACCTGCCTTTGGGTTTCTATTCTGCAGTAAAATTCCAAAAAGCATTAAAAGGAGGTTCTCCAAAGGACTGTGAAAGGAACAGGAGCTCTCATAAGGAGCTCCTTACCGTGTCAGCAGTTCTGAGATGCTTTGCAACCATCTGATCCCTCCTTCCCCATGCAGCTTACTTAAACCAAGAGAGTTTAAGTAAGAGTCCGCCTCTTCAGAGAGTGGACTAGATTGGACTTACAAGCTCCCTGGCTGGAAATCCCTTCTTTTCCTACAGTCTTGCTGGAAATAAGGAGAAATGTGCTGTTGCTGAAGCACATTGCCAGCAGTGATGGACAGGGGCCAGGCTGTGCTGACCCACTGACCAGTCCTGCTTGGCCACACTCCTGGGCCAGCTCCCACGTGTCCAAAACAGTCAGGGTACAGCATCTCCCTCTCACAAGAAAAAGAGCTGGAGAAAAGCTGTTAGACTTACCCCAAGAGAAAACCAGCCCAGTCTGCAGTCAGGAAAGGGCCACATGAGCCAGTTGGGAAGATCATAGAACCCTGGAGGATGAGAATTTCAGCCTTTCTGTGCTAAAAGGCACTGACCCTCAAGCAAGCACCACATTTGACCTGAGGCCATGGAACAGGCTTCCAAAATTGACTGACAGCACTGGGATTGTGGGTGTGGAGTTTGAATAGAAGTGTGTGATATCACAGGATGGAAAACTTGGGATTTAAGGTTTTAGCATACAGTAATATATATAAAGCACCATGGAGGATTTAGTGTAGGCTAGGTTCTTCTTCTTTCACCTTCTTCTTCATGGGTTTGGGTGGTTTTTTGTAACTGGGTGAAAAGGTCCACATTGCAGACCATGGGTGTTTGGTTATTGGGTTAAAAGTATAAATAATATGGATGTCATCTCATAATTGAAGAATTAGTGCTTAGGGTTANAACATGGAGGATTTAGTGTAGGCTAGGTTCTTCTTCTTTCACCTTCTTCTTCATGGGTTTGGGTGGTTTTTTGTAACTGGGTGAAAAGGTCCACATTGCAGACCATGGGTGTTTGGTTATTGGGTTAAAAGTATAAATAATATGGATGTCATCTCATAATTGAAGAATTAGTGCTTAGGGTTAGAGACAGAGCCATTTTCTACCTTGTTGGCTGGAACTCACACCTTGTGAGACTGTAACATAGATAAGAATTATCAAACAACTGAGTCTGGACAGGAGAAAACTGCATCTCCCCTGCTTTAATCCCAGCCCTAACAGAAGAAAAGAAGATAAAAACCCACAGGAAGATGCTCCTTCACCCCCACCTGCCTTTCCCAGTGGGCAGCTTGAGTGTGCTACAGACAGCAGGAGCACAGTGAGAGAGGTTTTAGCCATCACATGTAAGCACAGAGGATAAAACTCACTAAACACCTGATTTAGTTCATGACTGTAGCAGCAGCCTGGCACAACGTGGGTGATTCCAGAGGCACTCGGGGCTTTGCTGCTGCTCCCAGCCACAGGAAGGGCTGCCAAGCCCCACAGCAAGGCTGGAACACTGAGATTTCCCTCAGCTGCCCTTATCTTGTCTCACAGCATTGAAAACTGGGACCTATTGAGAGCAAACAAACAAGCCATGGCATTCACTGAACCCTGCTGTAAATCACGTGCAGGGACGGGCTCTTCGTGCAGAAGTGACAAGGAAGATGTGTCTGCAATGGTTTGGTGGCACATCAGCATAGAAAATGGTTTTATGTGCCTAAAAGCAGGTGATTAAAATCCCAAGATGTCACAGATTTTAATCCTGAGGTAATTTTTTCTTCTCTTCTATGCTGTATCATACATCACCGCTATCAAGAGAGCAGCACTCTCAAAAATCAGATGTCCTGAAGCTAGAGTACAAGAAAATTATGTTTTCTACAGCAAATCAGTTCAACAGAGGCTCAGTAAAACATGATTGATAATTAGTGTTTTCTTTTTGGCAGCTAACAGCAATTGTCTTCTCCTTAAGCCTGGTGCATTTGCCAATTTAAAACTAATCTCTCCAAAAATTAAACAAAACATCTGCCAGAAAAAAATTCCCAGTGAATATTGGTTAAGATTTACAAAGTTCAACAGCAGAGTGTCACCTGCTACAGCATCAGACAACTCAACAGTAATTAGGGTAGAGCTGAGACAGCCTTGTGGAAAGAGCCATCAGGCAAATGGAAAATGGATGGGAATAGCTAAATCAGTTTAGATTTCCTTAACAGAGGTAGATCAAAAGAAAACTAACCCGATTAGGAGGGAGAGAGACACTGATCCAGATTCATGGAGCAAAGCAGAACAGCTATAAAGTGATATTTATGCCTGTTTTCCTTTCCAAGGCTGCAGAAAGCATCAGCATGTACCAGTAGATCTGGCCCAGATTTATGGGCTAAGGGTAGATCCTTTTAAACAAGGACAGGTTATCTTCTCCAGTTTACTTTCCCAGTTAAGCAACTGTCAAAAAAAAAATTAAAATAGGCCATAAAAAAAAGCCTCCCAAATTCAATTAAACAGAGTAGGTGACAGTCAGTGCCTGCTGGCAGTGCCATCCTCCCTGCTCAGGGCACCTTGTCCTGCTTGCAGCAGGGCAGGGATGCACTGCCAGAGGCTGGCTTTTGGCACAGCCCATTTCAGACCTGCTGCCAGCACTGGCTGTGGCCATGCAGGGCTCTCTGAGCATCCTCCTGCCCTGAGGGTGCAGGCCAGGGTGGTTCTGTGGTCCCTGACAGGAGGCAGGGCAGTTGGGATGCTGCAGCACTGAGCATTGCAGGAATGTAACACACACAGCCCCAGGATGTGCCTGCCTTCCCAAGGAAAGACTGACACATGTGGGCCTGATATTTCTGGGTCTGAGAGATTCTAGCCTGCTAAGCAGCTGCTAACTTCTTCCCAAGGAAAAATTTCTCAGGAAAGCTTCTTCTCAAAACAATCTTGGCAAACAACTCTCCTTTCTCAAAACAATCCCTCTGCAGGTGATGTTCTGCTGTTTCTCTGGTTTAACCAGTGGGATTAGAGAGGTGTTGTTCCTGTTCACCAATCATGTTAAGTCTGTATCAGAACACCTTATAAAAGGTAATAAGAATTAGAAAATAAAGCCTTTTTTCT
This sequence comes from Pycnonotus jocosus, assembly GCA_013400435.1. NCBI lineage: Eukaryota > Metazoa > Chordata > Aves > Passeriformes > Pycnonotidae > Pycnonotus > Pycnonotus jocosus. Next base: position 1,713 of record VWYP01028700.1, on the reverse strand, counting down.
ATGCTCTTCGCCTTCTGAAATATTTGGAGTCTCTCATCTTTCTTTCGTGTCCTACAAGGACAGACACACACCCTGCTCCCTGCACCAGCCATCGCCTCCTGCCTCTGAGATGATGCTGCACAGAGCTGCCAGCACTGCTGTCCTGTCCAGGGGCTCATCTCAGCTGCTCAGTGACCTTCTGGGCTCCTCATCAGCCACCCCCAGCACCCTGTGCCATGCCCAGCACAGCCACAGCCTCCTCCTCAGCCCCAGTGCCTTTGCAGCAACACCCACCCTGCTGCCAGGGCTCCATGGGGCCACTCCTGCTGTCCCCAAACCCCACGGGAACGTGTCATTATCTCTCACTGCCCACAGATAATGACAGCACAAAAGCTCCCTGCCACCAGCAGTCTCACAGAAAGCCACCCTGGCTGTGTCCCTGCATGCTCTTGGCAGCCCTGCTGCTTTCCAGAGCTCTCTGTGTCCCAGGGGATGCCGGAGCACAGGTACACGGCTTTTTCCAAAGCAAACATGCTCCCAAACCTGTGACACTTTTGTTCAGGTGAAACACCTATGCCCTCAAGGCAGGGTTTTACACCACACACTCTACACAAATTGCCCAATCTAGAGAGGTTTTTGTTGCTGAGGAGGCTGTCCCAGAGGCAGGGCAGGCTGCAGCACTCACCCTGCTCCTGCAGCGTGTGCATCCTGCACCTCCAGCCTCCCTTTCACCTGCTCCATAGGCATTTCCACCAGCAAACCCTCTCACAGCTCCCTGTCTCATCCTCCTGCCTTCTACCCCAGCTGTGGAGAATTCAGACAGCCCAACAAGAGCAAAGAGATGCCAACAATAAAAGAGCCCAAAGTCTTCTCATATTTTAGTGAGAGAGAAGCATGGCAGACTTTTCATGAGCCCCATGAAACCTCCAGTTCTTGCATATGTCACATAGCACCTGACACCTCCCAAGGAGCTGATATTGTGTGGATATTATTAGGATCTAACATAGAAGCTGTTTAGGGACAGGGCAAAACCAACTTTGCCCACTGCAGTGCCAGTAAACACCCCTCTTGTGCCCTGCAGCCCAGGATCCCTGGGTGACCAAGGTGTTATTTTCATGTCCCAGCCCCACAGGAACCAGAGCTGGGTTCTCAAGGCCTCTCCAGCTGTGGATCTCAGGAGCCCTCCACACAAAGCTCCATGAGGAGCTCCCAGCAGAGGGTCCAGCAGAGCCAGGACAGCTGGAAAATGAGCCCACAGCCATGGGCAGCATGGGACAAGCAGGAGCTTTAAACAGATGTGAGCAGCTCAGTGGGTGGGTAAACAGGATCCCCACTTCTTTCCTGTTCCACGGCTGGAAAACCCACAGGCCCTTCCTGCAGGAAGGGAAGGAGGAGGGTGGGAGCCCACAGCACCGGGGTCAGCTTCCAAAACTGGGAACTGCCTGTGCCAGGGAACCACTCCTCCCCATGGCACACACAGGATGTTTCCACTGCTGCTGGGAACTCCTGGTTCTGACCAGGGTGATCCTGAGGCACTCAAAATGCCATGTCAATCTACTTTAATACCATGGGGCAGAGATGAACGGGCTGGTCTGTACAGCAGCATCCAGCAGGAAGGAGCTGAGGGTTCTTCACGTGGGCTCTGTATCCTATGGAGCACAGTGCTTTAGGTGACCAAACCAAACTGACTGCAATAAAGGCAAAATACCCAAATGTGGGCTTGATATTTCTGGG
>VWYP01028699.1:21085-43477 GCA_013400435.1 Pycnonotus jocosus | reverse complement strand
TCAGACTGAGGTAGTCCAGTGCTCCTACCAGGGTGGGTGGTTCTGGTGTAGCATTCTTTGAGAGCTGATGGCTGATGAGTTTTCTGCTTGTATCCCAATCTTTTTGATGTCCTGGGAATCCACAGAGGATGCCTATAAGATCCGGATACGCATCGATGATGAACCTGCCAACCTGGATATTTTGGACACAGCAGGACAGGTATGTGAGTAATGACAGCTGAATTGAGAGCATGTGAAGCAGCCTGTAATGATCAGGTGCAGGGACAGAAATCCTGCATGAAGAATGGCTCTGGTTTATTCCAAACTGGGGGGTTTGAGCTTTGTCACTTCCCATGAGCATCGTGGTGCTGATGGTGCCTTGTTGGAATTCTGGAAACTTGGATTTGGGATTTTAGCATATGGCAATACATGTGAGTCAAGATTTGGGCTTTGGGCATTGTTTGAGTCCTTCTTTTCACCTTCTTCGTTCTTCTTCTTCATGGGTTTGGGTGGTTTTCTGTAATTGGTTGATGGAGTCTGCATTGCAGACTTCAAGTAGTTGGTTATTGAGTTTAAAATAAAAATAATTTTAGTGGCATTTCACAGTTGGATGGATTGTCCTTGAAAAGACCTGGTAGAGATAGAGAAGGGCTTTACTTTACCTCTAACTTGCTAGTTAAAGCTCATGGCTCATAGATAGGAAATAATAAACATCCAAGTCAGAACATGAAACCTGCATTTCCCGGGTATTAACCCAGACCTTGGCAAGGGAAAGAGGAAGCAAGAACCTTCACAGCATAGATAGGAAACTGTGGCACTTTTGCCCCCCGGTGAGCCAGCAGCACCTGTGGGCTGGTGAATCCCCTGTCAGTGAGGTTCCTGTGTCCAGGGAGCCTCAGGGACCATCCCAAACATGGCCTGCCTGGTGAGGTGGGGACACTGATGCCCAGGGGTTTGCACAGCCGCCTTTGGACCTCAGGCAGTGAGAAAACAAGGAAATCGTTCCAGTTGTGGCACCAAAACACCACTGTCTGTCTGCAGGCAGAGTTCACGGCCATGAGGGACCAGTACATGAGGGCTGGCGAGGGTTTCATCATCTGCTACTCCATCACGGACCGGCGCAGCTTCCACGAGGTGCGCGAGTTCAAGCAGCTCATCTACCGCGTGCGCCGCACCGACGACACCCCCGTGGTGCTGGTGGGCAACAAGTCCGACCTCACCCAGCTGCGCCAGGTAAAGGCCAGGGCAGCCCTCCCACAGGAGCTGTTCCTGCTGCAAAATGCACTGGAGCAAGAGGGGTTTGTCCCTTCCTTCGTGGTTTGTGGGGTTGTCCCCCTGATGAGAGCGGTGCTGGTTTTGCACGGGGGGTGGTGAGAAATGGCTGCCTGCAGCAATCACAGGAACAAAGTCTCAAGTTCAGCTGATCCTGGGCTTTGCTTTGTTTATAATTCCTGATTTGCTGGTGGATGAGAGGCTGGACATGCCCTGGCCATGTGCTGGCATCCAGAGNCCAACAGGAGCTGTTCCTGCTGCAAAATGCACTGGAGCAAGAGGGGTTTGTCCCTTCCTTCGTGGTTTGTGGTGTTGTCCCCCTGATGAGAGCGGTGCTGGTTTTGCACGGGGTGTGGTGAGAAATGGCTGCCTGCAGCAATCACAGGAACAAAGTCTCAAGTTCAGCTGATCCTGGGCTTTGCTTTGTTTATAATTCCTGATTTGCTGGTGGATGAGAGGCTGGACATGCCCTGGCCATGTGCTGGCATCCAGAGCACCCCATGCCCTGGGCTGATCCCCCAGTGTGGGCAGCAGGAACAGGGATTCTGTCCCTCTGCTCCACTCAGGTGAGACCCCACCTGCAGAGCAGGCCCTGGGGCACAGGAAGGACCTGGAGCTGCTGGAGAGAGTCCAGAGGAGGCTCCAAGATGATCAGAGGGATGGGGTAGCTCAGCTGGGAGGAAAGGCTGGGAGAGCTGGGAATATTGAGCCTGGAGAAGAGAAGGCTTTGGGATGACCTGACTCTGGCATTCCAGGGACCTGAACGAGATACAAGAAAGATGAAGAGAGACTATTTACAAGTGCCAGGAGTGCCAGGAAAAGGGGGAATGGTTTCCCACTGCCAGAGGGCAGGGCAAGATGGGATACTGGGGAAAATTCCTCCCTGTGAGGGTGGGGAGGCCCTGGCACAGGTTGCCCAGACAGTTTCTGTCTGCCCCTTCCCTGGAGTGTTCAAAACCAGGTTGGGTAGGGCTTGGAGCAAGAAAGCTTTAGAAAGGTTTTTCCTGGGTTTGGGGAGTAGTTTGACAAAGACAACAGCTTTTGACAAGGAGAAGGAAGCTTCCTTAACTCACCAAACTCCCAGGGCTGAGGACTGCTCGTGTCAGACTGGTTGTAGGTTTAGGTCAAAAAAAGGAATCTTCTTTGAAGTTTGTTTCTTGTGGATGTCTCCAAAGAATCTCTTGCATTGCCAGAGAAGTGATGAGTGAAAGCAGAACAGGGAACAGGTTTGCAGAGAAACCTTTGGAGCTGGGTGCAGATGGTCTGTCCTGGGGCTTGGAGCGCCCATGCAGAGAGACAGTGAGAACACAGAGAAAGGCAAAGGAATGAACTCCTGGGGTTTGGCTTCCCTGACCTTCCCTGTGCACTCATTTTCCAGGTGTCCAAAGAGGAAGGCTCTGCCTTGGCACGGGAATTCAACTGCCCCTTCTTTGAGACGTCGGCCGCGTTCCGCTACTACATCGACGACGTGTTCCACGCGCTGGTGCGCGAGATCCGCAGGAAGGAGAAGGAGGCCGTGATGGCCATGGAGAAGAGATCCAAGCCCAAAAACAGCGTCTGGAAAAGACTCAAGTCCCCCTTTCGGAGGAAGAAGGATTCGGTCACTTGAACAGAAAATTCCTCTGCAAAACAGGACAAAAGCTGTGACCTTTTGTAACCAAAGCGGCTCGGTGACAACGCTGACAGGATGTGTGACACCTGAGGGGACTTGCTGAGGGAATGCGTAACTCTGCCAGTTATTTTTGTTTAGAACCATGTTGCCTTGATTATTCTGGGTGTTGAACTTCAGACCCAGGGACAGTTGTACTTTGTTTGTTGTCGTTTTTTACTGGCCCCAGCCTGTGTTGGCCACTGAGGCCGATGGGTTTGTGGCCCTGCACTTTGGAGCGTTTGGTCACAGCGCCCTGGGAGCTGAGCTGTGCAAAGCATTGCTGGAGTTGGACTCTCTGAACTCGTGTTGTTTGCACAGGAGGATTTTGCTGCTCTCCAGAACAACAATGCCCAGTGTGAGAGGCTGAACAGGCGTTCACAAAGTGTTGTGGCCTTGGAGGTCACCGAGCAGAGCTGGGCTGGACTTGTTGTGCCTTCATGGAACAGATTTCTTTCCAGGAAAATGGACGTGGAATACTTGTGTGCAAGTTCATCCAGGATCAGTTCACCAGCAGTGCTGTAGGTGGGATGTAAACAAGCCAGAATCACAGAATCCTTGAAATTGGAAAGACCTCTGGGGTCGTCGAGTCCAACCTGTGACCCAGCACCACCCTGTCACCCACACCAGTGTCACATCCAGTCCTTTAAACACCTCCAGGGACAGTGACTCCTCCACCTCCTGAGCAGCCCCTTCCAAATTCCATCACCCTTTGTCACAAAGGCAGACTGTGGTTCCTGTGGCAGCTGTGACTTGGCAGCAGTGCAGGAACGTGGGGGATTTTCCTGCTGCAAACAGCACTGAAGGTGCTGCCACAGCACGTGGGGTGGGATGTGCTGGAGAAACCACAGCTTGGAGCTTCCTGGCTGGTTACAAATCCTGGTGGGAATGGGGCACTGGCTTATTTAGTCAGTTTTGTGTCATCCCAAAGGAAGCAGTGACTCTGGGGAGTGCAAGTCTCTGGCAGTCATTCCCAGCTATTCTGTGGGAGCTGTTCTCAGAGAAAATGGCTGATCCTGACATTCCCTGATCCTGGTGAGGCTCTCCCAGTGCAGTCTGAGCATTGCTGGAGCAGAGCAGGGAAGGACAGGCCCAGCAGCTCCTCCCCTCCCTGACCTCACCTGTGCAGGTGATCCAGGCAGGGCTGGGGCAGTTTCTGATGCTCATAAAGAACTATTTGCTTGTGAGGCAGCTCCTCCACATGTGGAGGGACTCTGTGCCCTCGAGCTGATTGATTTTACAGCAGGTTTGGGATCAGGTGCCTGGTGCTCCTCTGCATTTTGCTGTTTAACAATAGGACAAATCACAGCTGGGTAACTCAGACGTGGTTAAAAGCAGTTTCTGTGAACCAAGTGCCTGGAATCCTTCAGTGTGAGAGTGAAAGAACTGATTAGATTTAAGTGATCTTCCTGATCACCTCTCAGATCTGTGCTGTCAGTCTGTGCTGCACAGGACAGTGCCATCCAAACTGAAAACCCAGGTGTGAAAGGATTGGTAAAGGAAGTGAGGATTAAAAAAAAAATATATATATATATATGTGTAAAAATCTCCTTATTACCTAAAATAGGACTGGAAATCCTGTGCCTGTTGGTTTGAAGAATATTTTCTTTGTGGAAGATTTAAACAAATGAGAAGTGTGGTGGGGGCTACATTTTGCATTTGCTTTGTGATGAGCTGAACATTTAAATTGGTTTCCATTTCTCATCTCCTCCCAGTGCTACACTGCTCTGGCAGCAATACAGAATCAAAACATGGCTTGGAAAAGGCTGAGGAGAATTCAGATTATTCAGAATTTTAGACTCTTTCACATTCCTGTATGAGCAGCCGTGTGCATCCCTTCAGCCTTCACTGATGTTCTCATTGTTGGATTAAAAGCTGTCTAAAGCTTGGATAAAAACACCACCTGGCCAAAAACTGGAGGAAGAAGGAGAGGAATGAGCTAAGAAGTGGCTCTAAAGCGTTTTTTGGGTCTGTCAGGTGTTTCAGAGCCGGGGCCTGACAGTGATGATGCATTTCCCAGTGCTTTTCCTTAAAATCTCCATCAGCTCTCAGAGCACAGCTGAAGGAGCCTGGCAGAGGTGCTGAACGCTGTACAGGACTGTTTTCACTCCTAAATAACTGAGTTCTGTGCCTTACCTGAGTCCTGCAGTGCAGTTTAGGTGTTTACTAATGCCTTTGCTGAGCCTCTTGCTTCTAGAACTCATAGAGCAGAACAGCAGCCAGCACTTTTTTTTTTTTTTTACACAGTGTTACTCAAAGAGTTTTATTTTTTGTCATGTATAAATTTGTACACAGAATGATTGTTTTATTTGACACAATATATATATAATTTTTACTACAAACATTTGCATTGGGTGTGTCAGTCTGTGGTGGGGCTGTTCGGCCTGAGAGTGCTGAAGGAGGGAAGTTCGTTGTGGGCTTGTAAATTTGGGATATGCTTGAAAAAAAAAAAAGGAATTTGTGGCATTTAAGTGGTGCAAAGCCTAAAAATTCTGTGAGTCTGGTGCTAAATTGTTGAAATATGAACACTTTCCAGCTGTGGTGTTTTTCTCTGTGTGGTGATTTTCCAAGGGTCAGTCACAAGGAGCTGCCTGAGGTCATTGTCCGAGGCTTTTGCTGTTGGGTTTGGGAGGGTCAGAGAGTCCCAGACTGGTTTGGGTGGGAAGGGACTTAAATCCCACCCAGTGCCACCCCTGCCATGGCAGGGACACCTCCCACTGTCCCAGGCTGCTCCAAACCCCATCCAACCTGGCCTTGAGCACTGCCAGGGATCCAGGGGCTGCCAAAACTTCTCTGGGAATTCCATCCCAGCCCCTCCCCACCCTCACAGGAACAATATCCCATCTAAATCTCTGTCAGTGTGAAGCCATTCCCCTTGTCCTGTCACTCCAGACCCTTTTAAATATTCTGTCTCCAGGGTTTTTGTCATCTCCTGCAGGTCCTGGAAGGCCACAATTGCATCACTTCTGAGCCTTCTCCAGAGATCTCAGGGGCCTTTTCCAACCTCTGACTATTCTATAGAAATATAAACCCTAGAAATATAGAAACAACTCCTCTGAAACATTACCAAAGCTCAGGATGGAGAAACATCACCTTGGGATGACTGAGAGGGGATAAAAAGGAAAGAATTCCATGGCCTAAAGCTCAGTGTGTGCATAAACAGGGTGTCACTGATATGCATGAACCAGAGAAGCCAATATTGCCAGGACATCTCAAAGGTGACCTTGCTTTCATCTTTTTATCCACTTTGCCTTTAGGTTTTGGAGTGGGATGTTTTTCTTTTTTTCCTCTCCTGTGTTACAGCTATTCAAGTGCAGACAGCATTAGAAAAAGGTAAATAGTTCTCCTTTAGAGTCTTCATGTGGGCACAATGTTTGAGTTGTTTGGAAATATGGATGTTCTCTGCAAAAAATACCAGAAATTGTAAAAAAAAAACCCAAACAAAAACAAACAAACAAAAACACCAACAAAAACCCCCAAACCAAACCTGTAGATTGATTGTGGCCAAGCCCCTGACTCTGCCTGGAGCAGTCAGTGGGGTTGGATGATCCTCTACAGGCACTGCTGGAATTTTCCCCCTGGGCTGTGCCTCTTTTGTGGAGGAGCTCTTTCCTATTCAGTCTTTTCCCCCCACCATTCCCAAACATTTTTCCTCCACCAGCTCTGGTATTCCTTTGTTATGTAAGGAAAAAAACAAGACTTGAAAGTATCAGCTCAGGCTTTGTGCTGTGACATGAGGCAGCACCTTCATTTATTTTCCTGCTGCCTGGGGTTCTGTGCAGAGACCTGAACACCCATCCCAGGTGGGACTGACACATCCCTGGGCATTGTGAGGAGACTTTAGTGCATGGATCTCAGCTTTGGAATTCCTCCTTGGAGCAGTTCTGGGAGTCACTTGGTGCATTTTGCTTTTCTGAGCTGCTGCTTGTTCCCTTCATTACCAGGAGGGACTCACACAAGCTTTGCCCTGAACTCTGGATTTTTGTGTCTCTATATGAACATTCTCTCAGGCACGAACACCACGGTGAGGAGCTGCCCTTGCAAAGTTGCATTCCTTAAATTTTTGTACAAATCGAGGTTACAGAGAGTGGGTACTCCCCAGCTTAGTTTTGCCTGGGTTTTTTACTCTCAGGGCTCAGATGGGTCCAGCCCTTTGCCCACATCCTGACAATGTGGTGCCTTGGGTCTCACCTTCCCCTCCCCAGCCCAAACGTGCTCGGTGTCCCTGAGGCTCCCAAGGACTCTCAGGCTCCTCGTGCTCTGGGTTATTTTGGGAACGCTGCTAATTGTTTTCTTCCAAGAGCTGCCTGCTCTCCTTGGGTGATAACGGGATGTCCCCACGTGGTTGCCGGGTCCTTTTGGGATGAGTCACCGGGAGCAGATGAATTCTGTTCTGCTCTTGGTGGTACCACAGGGTTTGTGTTGGCGCTGGGGAGAAGCTGGAGGAGTTTGAGCAGCCTGGCAGCACCAAGTGGTTGCTTTGGGTTTTTCAGGGTTTGGGGTTTGGTGTGTGTGTGTTTATTGTGTTGGTTTGGTGAGGTTGTTTTGTTTTGTTTTATTGCATTTTCTGCCACTAATATTTTACGTATCTCTTGGTCTGTTTTTCCTTTCCTGTTCCATTTGGCCCAATAAATTCCCTCCCTGCTGGTCAGGCCCTGTCTGTGGCACAGCAGTGACCCGGGAGCTCAGACAGCCCAGCTCTGTTCCAGCACAGCAGCTCCAGGTGAAGGCTCTGTGGAATCATGGAATGATGGAGGTTGGATCAGCCCTCCCAGCCCATCCAGTCCCAGCTGTGCCCAATCCCCACCTTGTCCCCAGCCCAGAGCTCTGAGTGCCACCTCCAGGCGCTCCTCAGACACCTCCAGGGATGGGCACTCCAAACCTCCCTGGGCAGTGCCAATCCCTGAGCCCCCTTTCCATGGGGAAATTCCTGCTGCTGTCCCCCCTGAGCCTCCCCTGGCCCAGCCTGAGGCCGTTCCCTCTCCTCCTGTCCCTGTTCCCTGGAGCAGATCCCAAATTCCCCTCCTGGCAGGGACTTGTGCAGAGCCACAAGGTTCCCCCCTTTTCTCCAGGCTCCCCGAGCTGCTCCTCACTGGAATCCCCGTGTAGCCCCTGCAGGCTCTGGAGGGTCTTTCTTGGCTTTACTTTTTGGATCCTTTCCAATTCCCGACAATGAGGGAGCCTGGGCAGGGGCCCCGCCATCCTCCGGCAGGAATGGCTCGTTCAGAACCCGCATCCAGCTGCTGCATCCCAATGAGGGGGAAAGAAGGGCCCGGGGGACCCTGGGGGCAGCGCCAGCCCCGCGGCTTTGGGGCTCCGAAAGGACGCGGAGCTGCCCGAGCTCCCGCTGGAGGGAAACGCCGGCGGAGGCCGAGCAGCGCTGCCACGGGCAGTGACTCACATCGCCCTGGCAACGCCATCCTGCGGGCAATGAGATAAGGCAGGACGAGGAGAGACCCAATTGTGCCAAGCGACGAGCAAAATCCCGCTGGTTTTGGAGCCAGAGCCAGGGAAGGTGGGAAGAGAGTCGGAGCTGAGCTTCCAAGCTCTCCACAAAACCATTTCTCTTTTCATGGTTTGTCGAACCCATTCTGTTCGCGCCTTTTTATTTTTTTTTTCCTCCCTTTTTTTTTTTTTTTTCCTTTTTTTGATGCAAATCCTTTTGTTTCCATTCGGCTGAATGGGGTAGGAACCTGAAACCCGCCGGTTTTTAAAGGCGTGTGGTGCTGCAGGCAGGAGTCAAGCAGAGAAGGATGAAGAGAGATTCCCTTTCACATTTTGCACAATAAGTAGAAGATAATCAGTGACTGTGCACTTCGGCTGAATAGTTTCAGCCAACAGCTCAATAACTCTGGTTAGTGCCCTGAAAAATCACAGAAAGGGATGGAGAACCCTGATCAGTCATGGTGCAGAGAACATGGAAATGAAGGGGAAATATCAGTGTTAAATAAACCTCTGTGTTTGATTGGGCATCAAATTTGAACGCCTGCACAAGTCACAAAATCCCAGAATGGTTTGGGTGGGAAGGGGCCTTAAAACCACCCAATTCCACCATCTGCCATGGGCAGAGACACCTATCCCAGGCTGCTCCAAGCCCCATCCAACCTGGCCTTGGGCACTTCCAGGGATCCAGGGACAGCCACAGCTGCTCTGGGCACCCTGTGCCAGGGCCTCCAGCCCATCACAGGGAGAAATTCCTTCCCATTACACCATCTAACCCTCCTCTCTGTCAGTTTGAAGCCATTCCCCTTTGTTCTGTCCCTCCAGGCCCTTGCAAATAATCGCTCTGCATTTTTTTTAATGGGCTCCTTCAGGTCCTGGAAGGCTCCATTTAGTTCACCCTGATTATCTTAGCCCTGAGTCCTGTGGGTCACCTGCAGGGTCCTGCTGGTTTCTGGTAATTTTGTGTCTTCAACACCTTCCTTGGCTGCCACTGGTGAACAAAACGTTGGAATCAAATCTCCAGAGCAGAACTCTGGCCGTGCTCAATAAATTTGTGTGTCCCAGTCCCTCCATCCCCAGTGTGACTGGAAGAGCTGAGGCTGTCCCTGGTGAGCCTGGGGATGGGACAGGTCCTGCTGCACCTGGATTGGTTTTGCCTTTGTCCCAGGTGGAGCTGGAGAGAGTCAGATTTTGGTGTTATCTCTGGGAATGTTGGAGGAAGCACACGAGGTGCTCCAAGGCATGCAGAGCAGGGGACATTGTGACATCCCAGAGCAGCTGGTGCTGCCATTTTTTTTAATGGTGTCCAGGGCCAGGTTGGATGAGGTTTGGAGCAACCTGGGACAGTGGGAGATGTCCCTGCCTAGAGCAAGGAGTGGGACTGGGTGATTTTTAAAGTTCTTTCCAACCCCACATCACCATCCTGTGATCCTCACCGCCGAGTGCCAAGGAATGCTGTAGTGGCCATGTTCCTTTTCCAGGGTCATCACCCATCTCTGTAAAGCCTGGGCTGAAACCTCCCAGCCCCTGGCAGACGAGACCTGGAGCTCATTCTGACACCTGAAGCAGCTCTGGAAGTCGGTTCTTTGCTGCTCGGGAGCTCTCCAGGAGAGCAGGGAGCAGCTTAAGGCTGGAATCTGTTGCTGGGGAAACCCAGCCCGGGGCTGTTTGGCCTTTTCTAAAGCCGTGGCTCTGTGCCGAGCAATGTTGTTCTGGCTGGTGTTGATGGGCAGCTGCAGAAAAACAAGCCCCAGAAGCCAAATCCCAGTGCTTGAGGAGAGACTGCTGCGTCTTGCACGGGGCAAGGATGGACAAAAACATTCCTGGAGAATTCAGCTTTGACCAGGGGTCCAGGAATGCTTCTGAGCTACAAACCCTGGAGTCAAATTGCTTCTTTTTCTGCCCATTTAATGTCCTTTCCTCCCACTTAGGTTCAACTTAATGATATCTGTTCATGCTAAATTATTCCAAATTATACCAAGTTATATCAAATTATACTAAATTATAATGCTGTGTGGATTACTGAATGTTTTGGGATGGGCTAAGGCTTAAGTGAAAAGTGTTATCAAGGAATGATGGAATGGTTTGGGTTGGGAGGGACCTTAAAGCTCATCCAGGTCCAGCCCTGCCATGGCAAGGACACCTTCCACTGTGCCAGGCTGCTCCAAACCCTGTCCAACCTGGCCTTGGGCACTGCCAGGGATCCAGGGGCAGCCACAGCTGCTCTGGGCACCCTGTGCCAGACCCTCACTGCCCTCACAGGGAGGGATTTCTTCCCAACATCCAAACTAAACCTCCTCTCTGTCAGTCTGAAGCCACTCACCCTTGTCCTGTCACTCCAGGCTATTTATAAACAGTCTCTCTCCATCTTCCTTGGCTCCTTCAGGTGCTGGATGGCCACAATTAGGTCACCCTGAATCCTTCTCCCTTCCAGACCTGCTCTCATTTAATACTTAATGTGCCAGAGTTCTGTTGCGTTTCTTTATTCCACTGAGATTTATTCTGTGTATGCTTTTCCTGTGCACATTTTCAGCAGAAATGCATATTTATAGAAGCAAATCCTTGGAGTGTTCAGTCCTGTTGGTTGTTGCCCACGGTCACACACGGCAAAGGCAGCAAAATTAAAGTGATTTAATTTTTATTTGCACGCTCAATGTGCGTTAACAAATTCAACATACAAGGTAGCATTACAGAATGTAGGTTAGCTTATAGCATTATGCAGTTTCACACAGGTTGAGTTAGGTTTTTTGCCTTTTTTCTTTTTTTTTTTTTTTTCCACACAAAGTTGTAACTGTCCAAGTTCATTTTACAATAGAAGACACAAGGTAAAGAATAACCACACCTGGGAGATTTTACAGTGAGTCCGCTGTCACTTACTGTCTATTTTATGTTTTAAAAAATATATATCTGCACATTTTTCAGTTTCCTATTATTCCAGAAGAGTGTTGGAGCTACTCCTACCTGCCCGATAGCCTAAGTCTATTTACCCTGAGCATGTTTCCTTGACAAGAAATTCATCTTTCCTTTGCAACTAAAGGAATCTTAAGATCATCTAGGCTTAGTCATGCTTTTCACACCGAAGGGAGAAGGGGATTTTGTTGCTGCTGTTAGCCCTGGTCAGATCTTTGGAGTGGTGTTGGAAAGCATGTTCCGAGGAGAAGTCGTGACAGTTGCTTGAACTGCAACAACGCAATTGCTTAGTGCAAAAAACTAGGATTGAAAGAGATCTACAGCAATTTCCAAGGGGGAACTCGTTCTCTGGGCTGTGGCTCTGAGCCACAGAGGTCGAGCTAGAAAGCATTTAAGACACTGATAAAATCTACTACAACCTCAGGCAGAAATCCTGGTCATAGGGATGGGTGAAGGGGGAACAAAGTCCACGCTTGTGTCTGCTGAGAAATGGAGCTGCAGCCTCGAGGAGCCGCAGCCTGGGAGGGAGGGCCAGTGAGTAAGTGGCTGTGAGTGAGAAAAATCAGCTTTCCAAAAATAATGCCTTAGGAAGAGATGCCAAAGTGGTGGCAGCTCACAAAGTGCTGTCTGTTCATACAGAGCTGCTGCTGCCCTGGTGCCTCGTGGGGAACCAGGAGAGCCTCGCTCACTTATTCCCATTTCAGGGGAGAGAAGGGGAAAAGGATCATTTTTTTCCAACAGGGATCTAAAATTCTGTAGTCAAGTCCTGTAAGTAGGTAAATGATGTTAATTTTTAAAAAATTATAATCTGTTATTTGCATTCCTATTTGCATCCCACAGGGCTCAGAGCAGACTGGCTGCCTGGGAGCAACCAAAGGTTTCCTGAAAACCTGGGGCTGTTGAGCCTCTTTGCAAACCCAATTCTGCTTCTGCATCTCTGTTGGAGAGCCCAGGAACAATTTTAGCTATAAAGATTTCTGCTCAATTCACCAACACTGGTTACATGAATTATTTGCTGCCAGTTATCACCCTTATCTGTGCCCTGGCTGGGCTGTGGCCAGAATCCCCAAATCCAGTTACGTGCCAGGATGTTCTGCTTGCATCCAAAGGCAGCTCCAGGGCTGTGTGAGCACCACCAGATCTCAGGCAGCTGCTGCCAAACTTTATCAACTTCTGTTCCAAATTCCTGACTCTGCAGGGTTAAAGCAGCCTGAGATGCTCAAGGCCCCTCTGGTCAGGGCCATCTTTCCCCTTGCAGGTGGTTCCCAGGCTCAGAAATCAGTCAGGATTTCAGGATTCCCTCAAGCTGCCCTGAAACTCCAGGTCTGGCACACTTTTAGTGCCAGGCTTTGCCCTGTGTTTACTGCTCTTTTGGGAGCTGGCTCTTAGGTGACTGAAGGATGATGTCAAATGCAAATTGACTCCAGCATGGATGAAGGGAAGCTTTGTCACCTTTTCATGGACAAGCTCTGCCTCCAGGACCTTTCCCTATCTCAGCTTTGTTTTGCCATTAAACAGAAATTATCAGCCAGGTAGAATTTGACATTTAATGTTTAAGAGTTTCCTTACCAATCAATGACACATCTGTGTCTAGGTTTTCTTGGGCCCTTCATGCACAGACAGGATTAAATAAAATGAAACTGAGCAGGATTTCCCCAATTCTTGCAGTCTGTGAGATCCTGCCTGTGTGACCCCCATGTGGCAAAAGCAACGGGATCAGTTGGTTGGGGTTTGGATTTTAGAGTCAAGTCTTGGATGTTGTGACCTCACAGCTCCCCAGGTACATCACAACAACAAGGATTTCAGTGCCTGACACAAAATTGTTTCTTCTCTGGAGGCCAGTGCCATTTTCCCTGTATTTTCCTTTTGTGCCAGTGCAGAATTCTAACCCAGCTCTACATGGAAACGCGGTTGGGACTCCCAAACCAGCACAGAACAGAACTGCAAGAACCAATGGGCAGGCAAAACTAACAAGAAACTAGAGGTTAAACAGCAGAATTCAGAAACTTTGGGAGAAGCCTAATGAAGACAGGCCAATCTTGGTGAATACCAGCAAAGACAGCTCGGCACAAACACAACTTCCATAGTGACAGATAATTGTATTAAAACCTGCAACTTGATATTGGCAGTTATACTAATTTCAGTTTGTAGTAGGCATGCAATAGCGTGATTACACTGTTATATATATTCGTGGTACCTCTTTTTTTTCTTTTCTTCATTATTATTTATTCCCCATCATTTTTTGTTTTTTTTTCATTTTTAATGCTCCTTAGAATTTTAGTGCCCTGCAAAAACCACATCACTAAGAGAACCAATCAGCTGCTGCTTCTCAACGAAAAGTAGTTTAGTCCTACAGCTAAAACAAGGTTTAAGTCTGTCCTAGGGGGGGGACGTGCCCGTGCTCAGTACTCGCTCAGGCTGTGCCACTTGGCCACGGCTTTCCTGGGGCTGTCGCAGACCTGGCGCCAGTGCTCGGCGCCCGCCGCGCTGCCGCTGTGCGCGCCCAGGATCAGCCTCCCCACCACCTCGTTCTTGGTGGTGCGGTCGAAGTCGATCACCAGGAACTCGATGCTGATGTCGGGCAGCAGATCCACGGGGATGTCGTAGATGAAGGACTCGTTGAAGACGGGGTTCAAAGTGCACTTCTTGACGTGGGTCTTCTTCTTGGCGATGCGCTTGCGCCCGTAGTAAACGTTCACCTTGACGTAGGGGTCTGCTGGGGGGGAGAGGGAGGAACCAATGACACAGCCCAGGATGGCTCCAGCATGGGCTGGGATCACAGGAATCGCTGCCACAGACTGGTTTGGGCTCAAAAATCCCACTCCAACCCTGCCATGTGCAGAGGCACCTTCCACTACCCCAGGTGGCTCCAACCTGGCCTTGGAATGAGGCAGTGACAGCTCCTCTGGGCACCAGGGCTCCACCCACCTCCCAGGGAAGAATTCCTTCCCAATCTCCTGTCCGGCCCTGCCCTCGGGCAGTTTGAAGCCACTCTCCCTTGTCCTGCCACTCCAGGCCCTCATGAACAATCCCTGTCCCTGTTGGCTCCTTCCAGCCCTGGGAGGCCACAGTGAGGTCACCCCAAACCCCTCTGCTCCCCACTGACCACCCCACCTTTGTTCAGGACACAGCCCAACAAAGGGTCAAGGCAATAATTCAATTTCAATGATTTGCAGATGGGAAATGCTGCCAGTAGAAGGTACTGGGAAAGAATAAAGTTTAAAACAAAGCCTCCCTTTTCACCCCAGCCTCCTTCAGCCCTCGGGCAGCTGCTCTTTATGCAGACACTGGTGGAGGATTACAATCAAGATACCAGGCACTGAGGGATTTTTTTTCATTCCACACAAGTTTTGAAGCTGGAAGGCCCTTGCCCAGCTGGCACTGCCTCTTTTTCACCTTTTTTTTTACCCATCTGGAATGGGCTTATGCATAATACAAAGATCATATAAATAAACAAGTGTTAGTCACAAGATTCTGCAGGTAGAACATCACTGAAAATTTTATCCTGTGTCTGGAGACTACATATGCACAGCTTTTCCTTTTTTTTTTTTTTCCTTTTTTTTTTAAAGAAAGTGTAAAATGTAGGGCCTACAATAATTAAGCCAAGTCTGCATTTGTCTGCATTCCCTCTGAGGTGCCCAGGAGAAAGGTGCAAAGCCAGGACTATGCTTGCTCTCAGTCAGGCTCTTACTGAATCTCAAGTCAATTCCAACCATTTCCCCATAATCCTAAATGAGACTTTGCTAAGGCGATTCAGGGGTGTGAAAATAGGAAAAATCTGTGAAATAGGAAAGCCAGGAACAGCTGCTCTTCTCCTCTCTTCAAACATCACAAGAACAAACCCAGCAAAAGCAGCAAAAATGGAAACACCCAAAACACCAGGCCAGAATTGTCTGTAATTCCTCCCACTCTGTGTCTGTCACTGCTCCTTGTCACATTTGTCCCCCTCCTCTTCCAGGGGCAGGGCCTGAGGCAGACACAGCCATGGAAACCGTGCTGCTCAGGACCACAGAGCCACAGAACCATGGAATGATGGAGGTTGGATCAGCCCTCCCAGCCCATCCAGACCCAGCTGTGCCCAATCCCAACCTTGTCCCCAGCCCAGAGCTCTGAGTGCCACGTCCAGTTCCAATCCCTGAGCCCCCTTTCCATGGGGAAATTCCTGCTGCTGTCCCCCCTGAGCCTCCCCTGGCCCACCCTGAGGCCGTTCCCTCTCCTCCTGTCCCTGTTCCCTGGGATAAGATCCCAAATCTCCCCTGGCTGTCCCCTCCTGGCAGGGACTTGTGCAGAGCCACAAGGTCCCCCCTGATCCCCCTTTTCCCAGGCTGAGCCCCTTTCCCAGCTCCCTCAGGAATTCTCCAGCCCCTTCCCCAGCTTTGGACACTCTCCAGCCCTTCAAAGTCTTTCTTGAAATGAGGAGCCCAAAACTGACCCCAGGATTTGAGGCTCCTCAGCAGTGCCAGCACAGGGGATGGGCACTGCCCTGGTCCTGTGCCCACGCTGGGGCTGGTCCAGGCCAGGTGCCACTGTGCCACCTGGGCACACCTGGGCTCATGTCCAGCCCCTTCCAGCCAGGCCTGTTCCCAGTTTTCCTCACGCCATTGGCCTTGGCCCATGGATCCCATGGATCCCCTGGATCCAGGCTGTTCTGGATCCAGCACAGAGAGCTGCTGCCTTCACAAACCCCTGCCTGGATCAACCAGCCAGGGCTCCCAGCAGAAAGGATTTGGGCTGCTCTGCACAACCACCTACAGGTGAGTGATGGAGCACTCTGGGCAATCCATCACCCTTATGAAGAATTTGAGGGAAAAATGTGTAAACATCGAAAATCTTCAGCTGAAACAAGGGAAAAGCCCTGCCAGTGAATTTGGGGATTTCTCTTTTTCCCACACAATCAGAGCTGGAGAAAATAGCTTCTACCTGAGAGGCCGGTGATGTCCATCTTTGGCAAATGCCTGGCTTTCAGCACCACCACGGTCATCCTCTGTGCCACGGGCTGGTAGGACAGGGACACCTGCAGCTCCCCTCTGCTGATGCACTTCTGGCACGGGGAAACACAGAACTCGTTAGGGCAGGGTGGTCTTAGACACAGGGGCAGTTTCTGGAGGTCCCCAGAATTTCCTTTCCTTGTGCTAAATGTCTAAAAAGTGGGAGAATGAGCCAGAGGTCGTTCTTGGGGCCTCAGCTGCAGAAGGGAAGGCACCCTGTGCTCACCCCACACCTGTGAGCATCCCCACAGCCTGCAGCTCTGCATTTCCAGGAGAGGAAACCTGCTGAGACCTTGTGAGAGAGGAATGGCCAAGGCTGCCTTTGGGGATCTGTTACTAAAGGGCTCTGAGGGGTTTAGGAGCTCAAATTCCACTGATTTTTTGGTGGAGTTTCAGTAGCTGAGCCCCTCAGGCTCTTCAGGAGTGTCCTGACAGTCTCACCATCAGTTCAGCCTGAAAAGCAACAGGATGAAGATGAAAAGAAGATAAAACCAGAGCAGATTTTATCTCGGATCTCAGTTAAACCTGCTGTTCATCCTTTCAAAGAGTAACATTGCATTAACATAACATTAAGATAATTAGTTTTTGGTTTCCAGATGGTGTGTGTTAACTTCCACTGAGCTGGCACTAATTGAGATGGAGTTTATTTGCTGTCAAGGTGAACAGCACCAGCCAGGGCTGGGAACTCTGTGTGGTGTCACTCACAGAGCTGCTGAAACTTTGGGCTCTCTCCCAAACCTCCCCCTGCCCCATCAGGGCCTGGGAGCTGGCACAGCAAAGGGTCAGGGAGGCCCCAGGGAAGGGATTTTTCTCCTTTCAGAGCAGTGAAGCACAACAGCAAATGCCCCATTCTGTGCTCTGAGGTGAAGTTCTGTCAGTGCTCAGCTTAGCGGGAAAAATGCAGAGCGCGAACTTCAGCCTGGAAAATGTTCATCTTCATCTTCTCATTTCTTTTTATTAGAGTGGTTTCTGTGTGTTTAACACGAGTTTTTCAAATGTATGGAATCACAGAATGATAACTATCCTGTGTTGGAAGGGACTGACAAGGACCATGGCAGTCCAGCTGCTGGGAATTTACTGCTCATGCAAAATTTTGGGAGGAGAACAAATACATGAGCAAGTTCCTGGGCCTGGAAGGGAAATGTTTGGAATTTTGGCTCCTTGGATACAGAAGAATACGGCAGCCAAGGAGAGATTTTTGGAGGCTGAGGATGTTATTAAGAGTTTTGGGGTTCTTCTGGTCTTAAGGTGTCCCTGCCCATGGCGTGGGGTTGGAATGAGATGATCTTTAAGGTCCCTTCCAACCCAAATCATTCTGAGATTCTGCTTCAAAGTAATTTTCAGGCTGTGATTGTCAGTTAGAAATTACTGGGAATGTTCACTAGGGTGGAATGTAGGCCTGGCTTGGGTCACTGGGTCATTACTGGGTATTAAATGCAATTCTGTATCCCAGATTTTGAAACCTCCTGACAGACTTTGTTCAGTGATGGCTGTTTTGGCACCGTGGAATGATGCAGATTTTTCAAGCATGCACATCTGGCACCAAGGTAAATCAATTTTTAATAAGTAACAAATGTTAAATAATTTACACCCTTGATTAAATGATTTCTATTTAAATCTATTTTCCCCTCTATTTTAATCTATTACTTCTAAGAGATCCAGTCAATGCACTGAAAAAAAATATTAAAGACCCTGAACCAGTTGCTTGTTTTATATAATGTAAAACATCCCTAGAACTGAAGAACAGCAAAGTAATTACCAGAACTCATTTTGTTGGGGTCATTGACATAGAATCTCCTATAAATAATACCAAAAAAAAGCTAAACACCACATAAGGTAGAAACATTTCAAGTTAAATAATGCCATTCTAGGACACAAGGAAGGATTTTATAGATCCCAGCAACGATTTCCAAGATGGTGCAGCAATAAGTGAGCCCAAATGCCTTTTGCTTTTGAACCTGGGAGATGGGCAGCAGAAATCAACTGAGCAAGAAGATTAAAATCTGAAGTACCTCCTCCTCTGCCTCCTCCTCCTCCTCTTGAGCACACAGACATCTGCTCCAGAGTGCTCATCCTTTTGTTTACAACACCAGACACTAAGAGTGGGATTCATTGCACTGGGATTAAGTTCACCCCAATTTTAGATGTCTGCATTTTGCCCCCAATTGTCTGCATTTTGCTCCCAGCCCATCTCGGGTGGGATTCCTGGGAGCTGATTTCTGCTCCAGGACCAGGGGAATCCAGTCAGGCTCTGCTGACACATTTTACAGCCACAATTCAGCTGTAAATAATCCCAAGCAGAGGGGTCTAAACTGGTCAGATCAGAGAAATCTCCCTCTCAGTGAGGTTTGCAGATGAATGTCCTGTTATCATAACAGCTTTTATTTGGAGATGGGAATTTGCCTTTTTTCTTGGCATCATCCACCATAACATTCATCATTCTCGTTCCTCAGGAGTGACAAAACCTTATCCAATTGCCATCACCACACAGCAGAGAAGTGCCCAGCTAAAACCAGAGCAAAAGTATGCACCTGGGGAAAAACCAGCCTGCATGGCTGAGGATCTGCATGATTCCTGCTTGGCAAACCACGGAGGTTCCCAGATCTAAAGCTCTGGGATCAAACACAGGGCAGAGAGTCACCCTACACAGAAGTGCCTTACCTGTATGTTCCTTTTGAGGATCTCCCTGGTGAGCTGGACCTTGCCAGTGCTGGGATCCACCCCCGCCAGGGGCACCATCACCTCCCCGATCACGTCATCCCGGGAGAAGCGGTCGAAGCTGAGCACGAGGAAGTGCAGCACCAGGTCCTGGAGCTGGCTGTAGGGGATCCCGTAGAAGGTGAAGGTCTCGTCAAACACCGGCTCCAGGGTCTTGCGCAGCACGCGGGTCTTGACGCGGTGCCTCTTGTCGGGCAGGATCGTCATCTTGATGTAGGGGTCGGAGCTCTGGGTGTGCTCGTCCATCACGGGCAGCCCGTGAGCCTCCTGGATGGTGACCACCAGTGCCTTTTTGGGGAAGTTGTAGTCCACTGAGAAAGTCAGGTCTCCCAGCATGACGTCGTCGCCCGGGGAAGAGGGGGAGGAGGTTTTACTCCCTCCCGGAGTGAGGCTTTGATCTGGGCTGAGTTCATCTCCATAATCTACTTTGATGGGGAGCTGGTCGACGTGGGGGGGTCCATCAGGAGCCTTCTCGGGGCCCATCAGCCCCGACTCGGCAGCATCCACCAGCAGGTTCCCCCTGCCCCCCTCCTTGGCCGTGCCGTTCTTGTCTCTCCGGATCCGGTTGATTTTCTTCTTGTTGCTCAAGGTCTCCGGGTAGATGCTGATGCCTTTCAGCATGTGAATGAATTTGTACGGGGGGGTTTTGTGCTTCTTTTCTGCTTGCTGGTGACAGCATGTCCACACAAAGACTGTGACTGAGACAGAAACCACCAGGACGGTGGCTCCAATGAGTCCTGCCACCACGGGAGACACATCTGTGGGAAGACAAGGCAGTGAGGAGCGAGCTGGGGCCCCAGCACACCTGGCTGCAGATCTACATGGTCCTGTCGTGCTCTTAATTCTGGGCTCTGCCTGTCACAGCTTCCCCAGACATCGCTTCTATTTCTAAATTTATTTCTCACACTCCTAAGGCATGCCTGACCTGTGTTCCATGAGCTAAGGATCTCAAACTGTTGATTGCCTTATCTTGCCAAACCCAGCTCCTGCATCACCAGCATCTCCATAGGAACGCGGGCTCTTGATGTGCAGGAAGCTTTTTCTTTTATTTTTTTAATGCCCTGTTCAGGAACGTTACACAATTCTATTTTCACAACAGGGAGGGAGTAATAAATACGGCCATAATGCTGGATCTGAGATATTCTTCATTAACAATTTTTAAAATATCCCTTTGCCCTGAAATGGTTGTTTTGCCCTGGCCCTTGTGGTTGAGGCCAAGGGTAAACATGAAATCTCCCATGGAAATCCAGTGTCCAAACCAACAGACAGCAAATCCTGGCCTTGGATTTAGGGATTATCTGATATTTTCTAGATTACGCCAACTGTGTTAATCAGTAATGGCAAGGCAGAATCAGTTGAAAAAACCCAACCCACGTTCCTTTTTATCTGCTTATTTACTAATGGATGACTTTGGGGAAGTTTTACCAAGGCACAGAATGAAACCAGTGGTGCTGAGCTCCCTGGGACATTGCACTGAGATCCTCAGCAATCCTGAGAGGACTGAAAGGCTGGGGAGGATGGAGGATGGAGAGCACACAGCAGAGAAGGAGATGCAAAAAGAGCTGGGGTTGTTCAGTCTTAAAAGGGGAAGGAAAAGGAGGGGATTTTTTGCTGTCTTCAGTTTCTTGGTGGGAGGTTTTAGGAAGGTAGAGCCAGGCTTTTCATGCAACTTATTTTTGTATTCCTGGTTTCAAAGCCATTTTCTTTTATTTTTTTGGAAGCCAGCAAAAAACCAACCAAACAAAAAGCCCTCTAACCCTATGTCTCTTTCTTTCACAAATTGTACAAACCACTCCTTTACCAAAAGCCCTTGTCATGACAATCATGGCTGTATGAAACAGCTGGTTAAAAAAAGGTAAACTTGTCTCATTTTCCTCTTCATTCTGTACCACAAACAGGAGGAACTAATCTTCTAACCTCATCCTTGAAGGTACAGAGAACACCAAAAATTTGGATTTTCTCTATTCTTCCCACATCATCGTTTACTGAGGCTAGCAGGCTGTAAACTGAGCACCTGACAGACTCAGGGAGGATCATTTTCCCTGCTCCCAAAACTGGAAAAACCGCTTTTGGTTAGACAGAAGCCTTTCTGACCTGCAGCTGGAATCTTTGGCTGTGGTGACTGATTCCACAGAGAAACCTGTCCCAGGCCTCACTGCAGAGCCTGGGATTGAATTAACCAAAGCAAGAATTCATAACATTGACAAAACACCGCCTCAAAACCCCAACTTCAGTTTGTTATTTAATGTTTCCTCTTTGACATGAGGCAAATGGTCTTTAGCAGCTCACTTGGAGACAACTCAGCTTAAAAGGCTTTGGTGGATGTGCAAGAAAAATGCTGAAACTCCATTCTTATTCTTATTCTTGGTGTGTGTTTTATTTCTTATTCTCCTCACAGGATCAGCTCTTGTACCTTCATTTCCTGCACCTCTGATGGGACAATTTCAGAAGCAGCACCTAACAGTGACACCAGAAAGCACCAAATAAATCTTTTCTCTCATTGAATTACCGTAACTCTAAAAGTTATTTCAGCTCTAAATATTATTTCAAGACTTACATTTATCTCCCATTATGTTCTCTGGCAAAGAGCTCCTCAGCCTCATGGCATGGCTTGAGGTTTGCTGTCCCACCTCATCTCATCCAGTGCCTCAGTTACTCCCAATCCCCCTTGTCCTGGCTGAAGGCTCCTATTTATGTAATGATTCCATCCATCCATTAGTCCTGTCTCCACCATGCCCTACAGCTCAACACTACGCTGACCTGGAGCTGCCCAAACCCAATTTTAGTGAAGATTTTGCAGCTTTCAGAGCACTCCCCACGCCCAATGTCCACCTGAGATGGCAGCACAGCCTGACACCTCCCTCCAACACAGCAGAACTTTGCTTTTTCATCCAAACTTTGTGGAAGAGGTCTTTGTTCTGAGGTGATGCTGCAATATGACCAAAACTAAATAAAAAATCACTGAAAACTTCCTTTTAAACCCAGTGTTTGCTAAGGATACCCCAATGGAGGCCAATGGTTAAATGGTGACAGCACGTGGCTCTCGCATCCCGGGAAACACAAGGTAAGAGGGAAGTGGGTCGGTTTTCCATGAGATAAACGGTGCTGGATGGAGGGATATCCCCGAGTATTGGGGGTTCAGAGGGAATACAGCAGCCTTGCCGTGCCCAGGGGCCGGGGGGTGGCAGGGGAAGGTCAGCGGGTGCTGCAGGACAGGCGGGGGCAGCGCTTTGGATGCTGAGCGCTGGAGGAACTCCCGGAGCTGCCCCCCCGCCCTCCTCACCCGGGGCTGCACCAAAAAAACACCCGAACCCCGGGCTGGGCCCGCACGGGGCTGAGCGGGGCTCGGAGCTTCCCCACCGCCCCCGCCGCGCTCCCGGCACCGGCTCCGCCCGGGCCCCGCCAGCGCTCGGCAGGGCCGCTTCCCCCGTCCCC
>VWYP01028699.1:0-13929 GCA_013400435.1 Pycnonotus jocosus | reverse complement strand
AAAAAAAAAAAAAAATCCATTCCTAAAGCTGTGGGGACATTCCAGCTGCCAGGTGGCTTTAGGGTCCCACTGCCAAGCTTCCTTGCAGAAAGGGCTGAGCCTAAAATAAAGCTCTGGGAATGGAAACAGTTGTCAGTTCCTTAGATAATGATAATTTTTCTGATCATTACTGAGGAGTGCAGGAGAATGGCTTCCTGTGCTTGGCTTAGGAGCAGAAAGTGAGTTTGGTAAAAGCACAAAGGTGTTTGTGTGACTGTGCAGTCAGAGGGGGTGGTAGGTGCAGTGTGATACAGGCCAAGGATCAGCAAACAAGAATCAGAAAGTCCCTGGGAACTGCCACTGGGATCAAAACCAGCAATATTGTACTGATATTTCCACATTCTACTCACCTTGGATTTGTTTCTGGGAGGATTCTGCCACAGTAGTTGGTGTTCAGGTTTATCAGCTCTGGTAATGTTGAGACTGATACTCAAATCTTCCAAATGTCTCCTTTACAGCAAATCTTCATATTTCTTTGTACTTTCTGAAAACCAAAGTGAGTGCAATAGGAAAAATCCATGTCCTTCTGTGAAGCATTTCTCCTATTTCTGATCAAGCAGAAAAAGAGATTTATTCTGCCCTTGGAAATTTCTGTTCTGAATAAAACCTTTTAACACAAAGGCCTTTTTAATTAGATGGAGAAGGTTGCAACACCTGTTAGACACATTAGTGCTGAAGTGGTTCCCATGGGCCCCCCACCACCTCCCAAACCCAAGCAAACCAAAGACAGCACCTTCATGGAGAAGCTGCACGCAGTGGATGAAGAGCTGGCCTCGAGCCCTGTCTGCATGGACTCCTACCAGGTATGGTGCTGGGTTTGTTGGTTAGAATTTGTTAGAGAGGAGGGGACTTTCTGGATTTTTCTGGGACTTGCTGGTGTTCTCTGCTCCTCCTTTTATTGCATTCTGTTCTCCTCCTGTAACTTCAAGTAATCAATGGAGCTCTGAACAGCCTGGACTGGTGGAAGATGCCCCTGCCCGTGACAGACAGGGGGTTGTAACAACATCATCTGTAATGTCCCTTCCCATCCAAACCATTCCATGGGTCTTTGATTCTGTGAAATTGCATCTCTGTAGTGTGCAGGGCATTCAGAGGCAGTTGCTAAAAATATTGCTAGTGACACAGACTTTTAGTTTCTTGAATTGACACTGTTTATGCTCATAAGTCTCTCCCTGCAGTTGTTTCAGCTGTTAAATGTAATTCTGTAACATTTACATAACTAATGAAAATAGTTTTCCTTTTGAAAATTATCCTGTTGGCTTAGCTATGTTTTGCAGGCACAATTTTTACTGTTAACAGCTGAGGAATTTGGTTCTCAAGAGATCCAGTGTCCCATTTTAATACTGGGAAAAGCTTTACTGCTCTGTGTTCCTGGGCCAGGCTGAGGTGCAGAGATGGTGTTGGGCTGCTCCTCCAGATTAATGTCAGAGTAAAACACAAGTAAAAGAATCAAATATTGCTGCTGGAAACTGCTTTCTGGGTGGCAGATAAGAGTTGATAAATGAGCAATAATATATTTATATGTATATTTATTAAGAACAGCAGCTTGATGGGGAGAGTAGTAGAATCTCATCTTTCTCAACCTACGGAAGTAAACGATTCTCTGCTGCAGGAATCGAATATTTTTGGGGTTGGGCTTGCTTGGCCAGGCTGCAAATCCCAGGAAGGTCCTGTCTGTCCCTGCAGCCCCTGGAGGACAGCCTGATCGCCTTCAGGACCCGCTCCAAGCGGCCGCTGAAGGACGTTCCCCTGGGGCAGCTGGAGGCCGAGCTGCGCGCGCCCGACATCACCCCCGACATGTACGACCCCAACACGGCCGACGACGAGGAGTGGAAGAGGTGGCTCGGGGGGCTCATGAACGATGATGTGGAGAATGAAGGTACCTGGCAGATGTGGAGGGGTCACTGAGGCTGAGGGTTCTGTGCTTTAAGCAGGCCAGGTGTTGGTGTTGCAGCTGGGAGGTGGATCCAGGCTGGGGGTGAGCAGGTGGAGCAGCTCTGGGGAGAAGGACTCGAGAAGCTGCACATGAGCTCAGAACCTTTCCTGAGCCTTGAGCTGGTCCCCAAGAGTGGGAGAAGGGGGAATTCTGCCCCTCTGCCCTGCTCAGGTGAGAACTCCACCTGCAGAGCTGCCCCAGCCCTGGGGCCCTGCACAGGAAGGACCTGGAGCTGCTGGAGTCAGTCCAGAGGAGGCACCAGGATGATCAGAGGGGTGGAGCAGCTGTGCAGGGAGGAAAGGCTGAGGGAATTTGGAATGTTGAACCTGGAGAAGAGAAGGCTTTGGGGTGTCCTTCCAGGACCTGAAGGAGCTATAAGGAACATGGGGAGAGACAATTCCCAAGGGATGGAATGACATGATGAGGAAGAATGGCTTCACAGACAGGGAGGAGGTTTGGATGAGGTATCTGAAAGAAATTGTTCCATGTGAGCATGGGCAAGCCCTGGCACAGGGTGCCCAGACAAGCTATGGCTGCCCCTTTATCCCTGGCAGTGTCCAAGGCCAGATTGGACAGGGCTTGGAGCAGCCTGGGATAGTGGAAGGTGTCCTTGCCCATGGCAGGGAGAATAACTAAGTGATTTTCATAAAATCACAGAGTCACTACCTTGGAAGAGACCTTCAAGATTGACTCCAAGCCAGCCCTAACAGCTCAACTAAACCATGGCACCGACTGCCACATCCAGGCTTTCCTTAAACACATCCAGGGATGGAGACTCCACCACTTCCCTGGGCAGACAATTCCAGTACTTTATCACTCCTTCCTTAAAAAACTTTTTCCTGATATCCAGCCTGTATTTCCCTTGGTGCATCTTGAGACTGTCCTCTCCTTCTGTCAGTGCTGCCTGGAGAAAGAGACCAACCCCACCTGACCACAGCCACCTTTCAGGAGGTTGTAGAGAGTGATAAGGGCACCTCTGAGTCTCCTCCAGGCTAAACAACCCCAGCTCCCTCAGCCATTCCTCACAGGGCTTGTGTTGCAAGGTTCCTTCCCACCCAAACCATTCCATGGTTGTATGTTGAAAGCCTGAAGATTTGTTTTTTATTTATACATTATATTCTTGTCTGCAACCATTAATTTTATAATCCTGTGCATGAGTCTTGCAATCAGCTTTCTTCATCTTCCCCATGGCCCTTTGTGAGAGTTTTTAACCTTCAGGTGTCTCACTTGTAAATATTTACTCACCAACACACAGGAACTGGTAACCACAAAGGAAAGTGGTGGATTTAACCCTTGGTGCCCACCATGGATCCACCTGACTCCCAGTGTGTTGTACTCCTTGCTTGGGGCACAGTTTTTTGGGGTAGGAACAGTTCTCTTCTTTCTGAGAAGAAATAGGAGCAAGCTCTGGGGCCTGGCTTCCTTTTTTTTTTTTTTTTTTTCTTTCTTTTTTCTTTCCTGTATTTACGTGTTGCTTACAGTTGTGCAAATTGAATATAAAACAGAAACTGAAATCACACTACTCAACTCTTTCTAAATTTAGCTGAAACTCAGATCCCAGAGTATCAAGCCAGCTTTTCAGAATAGGAATGGTTGTAGGTCAGGGTCCTAACAGCTCAGTTTGAAAGGAGAATGGGTTTGATATTGCTCCCATAAAAGAAACCCAGTTCATTTCCAGCACTAATTCCAGCCCTCTTTGTGACAGGTCAGGCAGTGAACAAAGAGCTGCTGCTCCTGCCAGCTGCTTGGTGCTGGGGCAGGGTGATGACAGTTCAAAACCTGCTTCTTTGTAGATGAAGCTGATGATGATGATGACCCTGAGTACAACTTCCTGGAAGATCTGGATGAACCAGACACAGAAGACTTCAGGAATGACCGTGCTGTGAGAATCACGAGTAAGTTCCCCAGGAATTCCCCCTCATTTCTTGCTGGCAGTAATAATTCACTGGGAAAAGTGTTTTGTTGCAAGGATTCTTGCAGTGTAGGATATTAAGTAAAGATCTGCATGCTGGTTTGACCAGCTTTTGGCTCTCTGGGAGTACATGGAGGGATCTGTGTGCTCAGGTGCAGCACAGCCTGAAGAAGAATATTTAGGTGCCAATACAACCTGAAATTAGATGATAATGCATCCTGAAAGCTTCAGGCAGTTCAGACTTGAATGCTTGCCTTGTGATGGAATTTAATTAAATTTTGAAGTCCTCACAGTCTTCAGCTTATTTTTATAAACATATCACTTTTCATCTTTGCAACAAACCACACTTGCTTTAGGTCTTATTGCAGATTAACATAACTTTAAATTTAAGCATGAAAATGAGGTTTTCTGTGATATTTTAGAATTCAAACAATCTCAGGCCAAGTTTTTTTGGGCCCAGCATTAAAAAAGGAATTATCAGGGGCCTTTCTTTTTTAGTCCTCTGTTTGCAAGGAGAGGATTTCTCTTTGTGAGAGAAATTCCTTAATTGAGTTGATATTATGACAGGATTGCTGAGCGTTTCTTGGAAAAGGAATCTTCATAATTCCTTTTTAATTTTACTTGCAGAAAAGGAAGTGAATGAGCTGATGGAGGAGCTGTTTGAGACAGTAAGTGATAAACTGTAGAACAGAGCTGTCAGATGAGACATGGCATCTGAAGGGGTGGCTCTGGGAATGCTCAGTGCTGGCTGTGTGCCAAGGGCTCTGCCAGAACTGGGTTGTTTTTAGCCTTAAGAAGGAAGGTCTGCAGGGATTTCCTGAGGTGTGAGGGTCTGCAGGGATTTCCTCAATTGTGAGGGTCTGCAGGGATTTCCTGAAGTGTGAGGGTCTGTAGGGATTTCCTGGAGTGTGAGGGTCTGTAGGGATTTCCTGAAGTGTGAGGGTCTGCAGGGATTTCCTGAGGTCTGAGGATCTGCAGGGATTTCCTGGAGTGAAGGTCTGCAGGGATTCCCTGAAGGTCTGTAGGTTTTTCCTGAGATGAAGGTGTATGCTAAGATCATCATCATGAGTTTAATTAGCCAAAGGTAAATTCATTCCTTGAGCTTTCTCCTCCTGACTTGCTCCATGTTTGCTGCCAGTTCCAGGATGAGATGGGCTTCTCCAACATGGAAGATGAAGGGCCAGAAGATGAAGATGTTGTTACAGAGTCTCGGCCAAATTTTAACACTCCACAGGCCCTCAGGTAGGAGCATTTGTTTATGGTCCTCACCTCCTCTGGGGAAAAGCCTCTGGTTACCTGTGGCAGCCACCAAAGAGAGAGATTGTCTTGGCAGCTCAGGCCACTGTTCTGAAAGCTCTGAGCCATTTTTCTTCATGGGATTGGACAACTAAATTGATCCTTTTTCTTCTGTTTGCCACCATTGACTTTACTGATTGTGATGCATCTGAAAATTAAAAACAATGAAAAAAGTGACAGAAAGAGCAAGAGTGCCTGCACTGAGGTTGGTGCTGTTCTGCATCTCAGCTGAAAACAGAGAGGTGTGAATGTGCCCCAACAAGGCAGGATCTGCAGGGGGGAATTCTGTTCCTGCTTCTTCAACCTCTGTGCTCTGTAGAGAATCATGGAATGGTTTGGGTTGGAAGGGAACTTAAAGTTCATCCCATCCCACCCCTGCCATGGCAGGGACACCTTCCACTGTGCCAGGGTGCTCCAAGCTCTGTCCAAGCTGGCCTTGGACACTTCCAGGGATCCAGGGGCAGCCACAGCTTGTCTGGGCACCCTGTGCCAGGGCCTCCTCACCCTCACAGGAAAGAATTTCTTCCCAAAATCTAATTTAAATCTCTCATCTTCTGATTTAAAACCATTCCCATGTCCTCTCACAATCTGCCAATGAAAAATTGTCACTGGCACTACTCAGTGGAGCAGGAGGTGGCACAGGTGGGGTGGTTCTTCCAGGAAATGGGCAGAGACCCTGGATCTGCTGTGTGTGGGATCAAAGCTCTGCAGCACCTGTGCAAAGATTGTCCCAGCCTCAGTGGCAGCCACTGCTCATGCTTGTGCTCTGCACTGTGCTGGTGGCTGTAGTGATGAAACATCATTGCAGAAAATGATCATTTCCTTTCCCTTTCTATTGCTAAGGGGAGGGCAAGGTTCCCTTGCTGCCCTGACGTTGTTGTGATGGCAGGAGATGCTTGAGGAGCTGTTTTGTCCAAATGTGTCACCTTTTAATTAAACAGCTTGGATGTGTGTTGGCCTTTTCCAAGAAAAATGACTGCCTGAGACAGCTGAGGCCTAGAAATGAGATGTCTGCGAAGTTTGGACATTGGATTGTCATTTTTGGTTTATACATGGCAGCAGCTGGAAGAGGAAAGGAACTAAAAAAGCTCCATCCCTGAAAATGTCCATGGCCAGGTTGGACAGAGCTTGGAGCACCCTGGGATGTGTCCCTGCCCATGGCAGGGGTGGAATGAGATGATCTTTAGGGTCCCTCCAACCCAATCCATTCCATGATTCTGTGATTTCTCTCTAGGTAATAATTCCACTGGATTTCATCAGCTACAGCCTCTGGCTAAAGAGGGGCAGTAGGATGAGTGGTGTCTCCTTGTTTATGGGGCAGACCAGCTCAAGATCAAGCTGTGTCTGTTTGGGAAAGGAGCTAAAGTGAAGGCTGGAGTTTCTGAATGCTCTCTCTGGGCTGAGCAGTGCCAGAGGAGAGTGCAGCAGCTCTAAAACCAGCTACAAACTGAAATCCAGGCAGCTTTATGCTCTCTCTTATTTGTATGCATTTGGTTTTGATAATGGGTGGGTTTATTAATTTTTCTTTAGTGGGCTCTTCTCCCAGTTGTTTCTTCCTTGGTTTTATCTGTATGCAGGATTCTTAAAGGCAAAAATATCTGTTTGCTGGATTTATTTTTGTTTTTATGATACCTTGCATTAGGAGCATCATGGAACAATTCTTTAAGTGACCTCAGGCCTGTTATAGAAGGGAAGCTGATCTCCAGCAGAAATCAGGGTATTAACTGGCATAGGTAAAATAAATAAAATTAAATAATGAATAAAGTTGGAACTGTTTTTGAAAGGATGGTGACATATGCATCCTCTTTTTGCTACAGGAGTAGCTCTTACTGTAGGATCTCTGGTAGAGTTCCCAGCATAAAGCTGAGTCATAATTAATTAATTTTCTAATGAAGTAGCAGGATTTGAGGCACTGTGGGGTCTTTCTGGAGGCCTTCCAGGTGATAAAATGTCACTGATCATACCTTGGGTTCAGCCCTTGCTGATGATAAAAATGAAGAATTAGGTGATGCATTCTGGATTGGTTTAGATGCAATGCTAGATTGGATTGGTGATGCATTCTGGATTGGTTTAGATGCTGAGTGCTGGGGAGAGCATCTGAACACGTGAGTGGGGCACAGATGGTTGGGAAAGGTGGAAAAGGTTTTCAAGTGTCACTGGAATAAGCAGCTGAAGCATTGTATCCCAAAACTACAGCAGTGCTGGGGTGCACTAAAAGACTTTTATGTGTAAATAACTCGGGTTTTTCAAGCTGGAGTTGAGTACAGGGGTGGCCATCCCTGAACTGTGCAAACCAGGTACAGAGTAAAAGGTTCTAAATAAACATGGATCATTACTAAATCATACATTTATTACTTTGCCTGGTTTCCAACAGATTTGAGGAGCCTCTGGCCAATTTGCTGAACAAGCAGCACCGGACAGTGAAGGAACAACTGGAGCAGCTGAGAATGAGGAAATCCTCGATGAAAGCATCCCAAGAGACTGAAAAATCCAAACCCCCAAATGAGAAACCCCTCCAGAGCCTTGTTCTGGACAGTGCCCAGAGAAAGAGGCTCCAGCAGCAAATGCAGCAGGTAATCAATGTTAGAGATGGGCTGATCTGAGGAGGGTTTGCTGTGCACACTGAGGGGCAGGGGAAGCCAAGGGCACAGCAGGGCTTTGCTTCCCTCCAGGAATTAATTGGAAAAGCTCCATGTGAACTGGAGCTTTATTAGGTGATATTCATGTGCCTGATTTCACATGGCAAGGCATGGAATTGAGTGGAGCTCATTTCTTGGCATCTGTTCTCATGTGAGGTATTGTCTTGGCTGGCTTCATTCTGTCAAAATTCTGTTTTCACCAACTTCTTTATTACTGTCTAAGAATATTATTCTTGATCTAGTTTGGATTCTTTTTTTTTTTTCCTCCTGCCACCACACAAAACTGTGTGGAAATTCAGAAATGGGCAGTTCTGAGAGCTGAAATAATTGTTGCTAAAGAAAGTTATGTATTTATGTAGGAAAAAACCCCCACTTTCTGTGTTGGTCATTGTAAGACTTTAGCACAAAAACTGAGAAACTGCCTGAAGACTTCAACAGATGACGTGTTCAAAATTTGTGTAATAAACTTTCTGCCAGTGGATATTAACGTTTCCCCTCAGTTTTCTGTTGCTTACCAGACTTTTTGCAGAGATTTTTGCTGTGCTCAGGAGATATTTTTTGTGCTTTTGGACTTGTGCTTTGCAGTTTCTTGGATTTCTGATAAACTGAAATAAACAATTTGTCTGATTTTATTCCTCAAGCATGTTCAGCTTCTGACACAAATCCATCTCCTGGCAAGTTTCAACCCTGATCTAAGTTCAGAAGCCAGCACCACCCAGATGTTTTTGGTAAGGAATGCCTGAAATCAGAGATCCATGAATTCAAACGATTGCTGCTCCCTGGGCATACTTAGAGAGATTAATTTATTAAAAGGATCCTATTAAACTGAGAACTAAGGTTCTGGAAAGGGCAGGGATTAAAAAAAAATAAAAGTCATGGAATGCCAGAACGGTTTGGGTGGGCAGGGACCTTAAAGCTCACTCAGTGTCACCCCTGCCATGGCTGGGACACTTCCAGGGATGGGGAATCCACAATTCTCTGGGTGCCCTGTGCCAGGGCCTCCCTACCCTCTCAGTAAATCCTCTATCCCTGGATTTATAATGCCCCAAATTAAGACTTCTAAGGCAATTTTTTTTGCATTATGTCTGTTTGTTCTCTGCCTTGCACTTGAAGGGCTCTCTCTGATGTGTTTTTTGTGCCTGGCTTTGCAGAACGAGCTCGGGAGCTTTGCCCACAGCTCCACCCTGCTCAGGGTGCCCCTCAACCCCAAGTTCCAGACCATGTTCCAGCCCTGCAACTTGCAGGGGGCTCTGCAGCTCATTGAGGACTTCCATGCCCAGGTCCCAGTGGACTGGAGCCCCCGGAAAGCTGCCAAGAAGAACGGTGAGTGAGGGGACAGGGTGGGGAAAGCATTGGCAGGGAGAGTTATTCCATGTTAAGGGAAATTCCCGGTTTGACCCTCCTGGAGCAGCCCTGGGATCCCCCAGATTGTCACTGCTGGGACTGAGGCCCCTTCCCAGTGACCCAACAGGGCCCTGCTGGACACCCCCGCCTCCCAGCTGCTCCCAGTCAGACCAGTTCCCTCCCAGCTCAGCCCCAGGCTGTGGCTCCTTCCAGCCCTTGGATGGTGGAGCAGCCACAGGAACGGCTCCAGCTGCTGCCCCTGGGAAGGGACCCCGGGCTCGTGTCCCCATCTCCTGGGCTCGTGTCCCCCTCCCTGGGCTCGTGTCCCCTCCCAGGCTGTCCCTGATGCTTTGGGGGGCTCTCAGTGGCCCCTTGGCCTTTGCCTTGCTACAGAGCAAAAGAAAAGATGGAAGGGGAGAAGAATTTTACCTTTTGCTGATGTAAACTTAGGAGGAAAAACTAGGAAACCTGCAAATTCTAAAAGCAGGAAGAAAGTTATTTTTGCAGTGAAAGGAGTAAAACCCCAGCGTTTTCAAGAAGTGAGTTATGAAAAATATTCATCAACATATACAGCTGTCCTTACCTGTTCATTCTTATCACAGCAAATGATATCTCATGCTTGCCAAAGCAAGTGGCCTGGATTTTAGCCACAAGGAAAGTCTTCATGTACCCAGAGCTGCTGCCAATTTGTTCCTTGAGAGCAAACTGTCACCAGGACAAGATCATCTTCACCAAGGCAGAGGACAAGTAAGTGCTTCAATTATTGTACAAAATGTGTGGAAATGGCATTTGTTTGTTAAGGAGGATTTCTGGGGTGTGTTCCTTGGGGAGAACTGTACCACATCCCAGCAGCTCCCTGAGAGGTTTCTGATCTCTTCCCCTTCCCCTTTCCCTGTCCAGCTTGTTGGCTTTAGGGCTGAAACATTTTGAAGGGACAGAGTTTCCGAAGCCTTTGATCAGCAAATACCTCCTGCCCACCAAAACTGCCCATCAGCTGACAGTGAGGATCAAGAACCTCAACATGAACCGAGCCCCTGACAACATCATCAGGGTAAGGGGCACCTGCTGGGGTTTGTTCCAGCAGGGCAGAGCTGCTCTGTCTTCCAAGGGCCTCTTTGTGCTGACACTTCCTTAAAATAAAATGTTTTTGTTAGCAGTGAAGATTTATCCTTTTATTTACCTTAGCCTCTGGACTTGGCAAGTGCTTAAATGACTGTTTTGATTCTTTAGAGCCCAGATAGTCCTGGTACAACTCAGTAATCCTGACAAAAGTTTATACAAGTGACCTTTTGAGTAGCAAAACTTGAAGAAAACTGCAGTTTGCAGCCAACTGGGCTATAATCCTGTCCCATAAGCTACTGGGAACTGCTGAGGAGAGAGTAAGAACCAAAACCACAAAACAACACCTGCACATCTGCCTGAACATCTGTGAGATCAGCCAGGATGGCAGTGAGCTCCTGTTCAGCCATGGCTGTTGGTTTTTAATGTTTCTGTGGGTAGAACCTTATGAAAGAATTGCTTTATTTACATGAACCCAGTCCTCCTTGATGCCAGCTGTACCTGGGCAGGTGACCTGACCACAGACACCTTGTCTGCCCTTTCTCCTGTCCCCACAGTACTACAAGAAGACCAAGCAGCTGCCTGTGCTGGTGAAGTGCTGTGAGGAAATCCAGCCCCACGAGTGGAAGGCGCCCGTGGAGAGGGAGGAGCATCGCCTGCCCTTCTGGTTAAAGGTATTTCCTGCTGCTCTGCACCCAGGGCTGGAGGGGGGACTTGTTGTTTGGTTCATTTCTTGTGGGTTTTACTTGGGTTTCGTGTGGATTTCCCTTGTGGGCTTTTTCTTGGAGGCACAGAGACCATGCCTGTGAGTGAGTCAGTCAGGGAGGGCTGTGCCCAAGGGAACAGCTGGACTCAGATGCCATAAAATCCAGTTCTCTTGATCAGCCCCTGTTATATGTGAAGTTTTCTTCCCATACAATCTTGTGTTTGCTAAAGCAACCTTTATAAAGCAGTTCAGTCTTGTTTTTCTCAGGATCTCAGAGTCTCCTAAAGGCCTTGCAGTGCAGCTCATGAATTTAAAGTACTATTCAGTAATATGCAGCAGTATAAAGGAAATAAAACCTGCTTGTAGAAGCAGATTGCTGTCTGTTGCCTTCTGTGCTGCTGTGTGAAGGCAGGAATACAGGAATAGCCTATAAATAATAAATTCCAATGAATTCTTGTTCCCTTCAGGCAAGCTTGCCCTCCATCCAGGGGGAATTGAAGCAGCTGGCAGAAGATGCCAAGGAGAAACCGACTTCACCTGATGCAGAATCTGCCTTTTTGGGGTCACAAAAGGAAGCTTCAGACAGGGAATGTGATGACAAATACCCTCTGCTGATGCCCAAGGGGCTCGTGCTCACCCTGAAGCCTTTGGGCAACCGCTTCTCCAGGAGGCCCTGGAGGAGGCAGAAGTCACCAGCTCTGAAGCCCGTCCTGATCCGCCCCAGTCTCTGTCTGCAGCCCAGCTCCAGCCCCCTCAGCATCCAGAAGAATGTGAAGCTGTCCCAGTCTGAGGCTCCCCCCAGCAAGGTGCAGGTCCAGGTCCCTTGGCCCATCCAGCCGGCGCCGGTCGTGCCGGGGGCGCAGCCCCTGAACGTTCCAGCGGTGGTGGGAGGTGGGGATGGCTTGGAATTCCAGAACGTGCTTCCCACTGCCCATCCAGACTCCAGACAAGCCTTCCCAGCTGCTGTCCCACCTGCTCTGGTGTCCTCAGAGCCGCCGACTTTCCAGCCCAAGCTGATGCTGCCGTCCCTGGCCGGGACCAAAATGCGCAAACCTTGCGTGCGTAAGAGCTACCAGAGGAAAAAAGGGACAAGATCTGCCCCAGTGATCAAACCTCCCCCTCTGATCCAGCCCTCCCCTGTCATCCTGACCGTCCCTGCCACCACAGTGAAGGTGCTGAACATCGGCAATGGCTGCAACATGATCCAGCCCCTCAACACGGCAGTGGGCAGAGGCACTCAGGCCATTCCGGTCACAACGCTGCTGGTGAATCCATCCACCTTCCCATGTCCATTAAATCAGCCTCTGGTGACCTCCTCCATCCCATCCCTGATTGTCTCTCCCAACCCTGTTGGTCTGTCTGCACCTGCTGTGGGTGAAGGGGAGGAGCAGCTGACCCTGGTCTCTGCTCCCGCTGCCTTTCCCACAGCAGAGCCCAAGGCAGAGCCTCCAGAGCTCTTTGTTCCCTGCTCTGCTGTGTCCCCCGAGGAGGAGAGTGGGACAAACCCTGCCACTCCCCACGAGGCCCCTCAGGACAAGGGGAACAAGGGCGACTGCTGCAGCTGGGCAGTGGGAGAGGGAGATGGGAGCACATCAGAGCCACTGCCCGTGGACCTCTTGCCTCACTTAGAAGATCCTGATGAATCGGTGAAAATCGAGTCTGAAGATTCAAGTGATGCTGCCAAAGAAGCAAACCTGGCACAGAAGAGGGATCTTCTATGTGCTGAGGGGAAGGAGGAGTTCATGCTGGGCCTCGGCCAGGAGCTGAACATGGAGGCTGCGTGTTCCTGTGGGGATGAGCCCAAGAAGGAGCAGTGCGAGGACAAGGGAGAGGAGGAGCGCCAGGCTCTGCCATCCCCTCCCCGGGGGGAGCAGCAGGGGGAGGCAGGGGGGGCTGCTGGGCCACCAGGCAGCAGTGACTCTCCAAAGAACCTCCCTTACCCAGCAGAGGGGGAGGCAGAGTTCAGCAGCCCCCCAGGCAGACCAGAGGACTCGTCCAGCATCGATGGTCAGTCTGTGGGGACACCGGCTGGCCCCGAGGCTGCAGGAGAGAGGGAAGGGCAAGAAGAAGAGGAAGAAGATGACTTTGATGATTTTACACAAGATGAGGATGAGGAAATGTCATCAGCCTCAGAAGAGTCTATTCTGTCAGTGCCAGAACTGCAGGTAAAGAAAAATCTTTAAAACTCTTAAAGGCAGGTGTGGGTATCCTGAAACACCCTGTGGAGTCAGGGCCAATCCCACTGGGAAGGTGGCTGATAACTCTGTGACAGCCTGGCATTGTGCTGGTCACAGAGTAATTGGACACCACGTTTTTCTGGGCAGATTTTTAAGCCCAGGCTGAGGGAATATATTGCAAATTTCCAGATTTAAACTCTGCTGATCTGCAAGGACTCCTCAATGAGGCTGCTCTCTGAGAAGTACTTTAAGTAAAAATTACTTTCCAGGTCACAATTCCAGCAAGCCTTTAAGAGCTAAAATGATCATTAAGGAATCCTTTCTAACATAAAGCTTAATTTGCTGAATGGCAGATGCTGAAATTTAATTTTCCACGGTACAATTTTAGGCAGTTCTGGAGGGATTTGAATTTTGTTCCTTATCAGAATCCTTTAGTTGAGCAGGTGCTGATCTGTGAAATTGGCTGTTGGAGTCATTGGCAGTGAGGAAATTGCTGAATAATATTAAACCAAACAATAAAATAAAACAATATGATTTTTTTTTGTTACAAATTGCTTTCTAAGGAGACAATGGAAAAACTTACTTGGCTTGCAACAGAGAGACGTTTAAGCCAAGAAGGAGATTCTGAAGAAGAGAATTCCCAGGAAGAAAACTCTGAGCCTGAGGAAGAGGAGGAGGAGGAAGGGGAAGGAATAGAGAGTTTACCAAAAGATGATGAAATATGTGGAGATGCATCAGAGGAGCCAAAATCTGCCTTCACAATGGCCAAGGCAGCTTCCCCACAGGTGGAAGCTCACAGGATGCCAGCAGGTGAGTGCTGT
>VWYP01028698.1:0-10410 GCA_013400435.1 Pycnonotus jocosus | reverse complement strand
TCAAAATTCAATTTTCTTCCTCATTTCACATCCCCATTTTATTTTTAATAGTCATTTAAACTGTAAGTCTAGAGCAAAGCAAACAGTTGGTGAAGGTTTCATGCACACAGAATTATCCTGGCGTTTCCTTCACAGCAGATCAAAGTTACAACCTGTGTATTAACTTCTAAACAAAATTCCCACTCTCTTCCTGCCACACCAAGGAGTTTTCTGTAGTGAGTGTTTGATAATTCTTCAGTTATTTTATTTGGTGAAATGTACAGCCAATGCTTACCCTCCTTTCATGGAGATTTTCCGTTTTGACACATCCTGCTCAATGTAAATCTTTGTAACCCACCAATAAAGGAGGAATCCACACATCACAAAAATTATCCCAATGCTCACACTGCACATGTTGGAAAGAGAGGAAATTGTTATTTTTTATAGGATTAGTATTAGTTTTTTCTGATAAGGACTTACTGCTCTGTCTGCAAGCAACACTGGCTCTGGAGCCAGAAAATTTGCTCTTGGCAATTTTTAGTGCATCAGGTAATGAAAAGGGGAAAGAATTGAGAAAAGATCTATATGGAACTACCACCGTACTCTCATTCTTGGGTCCCATTGTAACTAATGTCAGTGGGAATTTTTCCAAATATTTACACTGGTATTGAGTTAGTTGTAGAACTCACTGAATTGCTAAACCACAGAGAACTCCCCTGTAAAGCTCACACTCTTGATGCACTGTCCAAAGGCTGGTGTGACAGTCCCCTAAAAAACTTCTTGTTCCATGAGGTACCTAAAACAATCATATTAATGCAGATTCTCTACACACGAGGTACACGAATTTTGCCCTACCAGGTAACATACAAAACCATAAGCATTCAAATTAAACTTTTGTACAGCAGCTTTTAAAACCCTCACCCCACACCAACCCTACATCTTTTCTGTATGAAGCTTCCTTACTCTTCTATACTAATTCTATCTTCAGTCCTTTTTCTTAGCACTCACTGAACCTTCAGAATTTATTCTGAACTATATACAAACTATTTTAGTTACAACCACTAAATAGGCTTTTTCAGTGATTTTTTTTTCTGAATTCAATGTGCACTAATTGATTAGGGTCCAAGAGGTGAGTAACAAATACATATCCCTACAGAACAGGAAGCTAGGGAAAGGTTTAATGCATGAGTGAGAAGCCAGATTTCCTCAAATACAGATGAGTACACAAAATTAGCAAAAGCCAATACCACTTTTGGAAAGTCTGCTTTGTGCATAATTTGTCATGAATTCAAAGTTATTCCTTTAGAAAATGAGTCTAAGACCTCCCAGCTGCTGCTTTATTGGTCTAATAAATTACCATTTTGATGGTAGGATGCATATGCAGCACACACCAGCCAGGCTCTGCCTTCGGAGCCGCGGGAATGCCGATGGGAGAGCGGGATGCCACAGGGATCACACTCTGCCTCTCCTCTTGAATTGGTAATGGAAACAAACAAAACATGTTCCACACATGGCAGAAGTGCAGGATGCAGTAAAAAGTGAGGCCAAGGGAAACTGCCCTTATTGTAACAGGTATCAGAGACAAAATGGATCTGTCTCGTTCCAGGTGCTCTACACTGTCCAAGTAAAAAATCTCTTCTATTCACCTGGAAGGACATCAGAATAAACAAAGGTTTCCTCTCCAAAGGATCTGTTTTGACTTCACCTTTGAACCTTATTCCTGGGGAGTTGAGACTTGGGGAGCTTAGATCAAATTTATATTCATGTTTATATAGCACATGAACGTGTTCTGTGCCAGGGCCTCCTGTCCGAGGTGACTCCAGCCATAGCCAAGGATTATCACGAGTCCCCTTCACAGCTGTGCTTTGCAAATATCCACTCAAGGAAAGAACAAAATGCAGAAAAGCCATAACCTTGTGATGGAGCATTCCCTGCCTTACCTTTCTCCAATGACCTGCGGAACACAGGAGTTCCCCCAACCTGACCTTTTGAAAACTTTCACTCATTTACTGGAAAACTCCAGACAGTGTGATTGCCAGTGGAGAAATCTTTTGTAACTCCAGATGTATTAAGGGGGCACTTTAAAAGGTCTGTATCCAACCCTAATGAAGATGATCCTTCACCAGTATTTTTTAAGCAATTAGTGAAGGGAGCTGTTAGGAGGAAAACTAGAGGAATATGGAGGGGTGAGGGCAATAATTTTGATTTAGTACTGGTAGAGCAAAGCTTACAAAATACAAGAGCCCAAGAATTTGAGACCCAGGTGTTGAGAGCTCCAGGGCAGCTGGAGCTGGGCACAGCATCCCTTACCTGCATTAGAATTGAGCTCTTCATTTTCTGACTCTGTTCCATTTTGACTCCCACTTCCATGAAGGCTGTTCATGGCCATAAGTTTCATTTTCTGCAGCTTCATAGCCTCCGCCATGGCAGCTGCTGTCAGACCTGGAAAAATAAAAATAAATAATATGCAGTGTCATATTGTACAATGTGGCACTGCAAGTTTGGTCAGAACATTCCTTTTCAGTAACAAAAAGTCACAGAAATTCAATTCCCACTCTTAGCCCAGTTAAGCAATGGTATCCCTGAATCCCATCTTTGTTTTGAAGTCCAGTTACTTCAATACACCATTCTAAGAATTAAAAAAAAAAAATCTTTCGTGTTTATTTTTCTTTTTAACATGTATAGCACAAAGAAATATTTACTTAATGGTATCCCTTTTGATTATACTTTTAAATATAATTTCCTGACACTTTGATCACCTTGTCACTTTGATCACTTTCTGCTTGACTTATTCAGCTGCAAAAAAATTTCCACATGCAGAGTAAGATACAGTATTCCTGTATTTCAATAGTTCAAAGCCAGTTAACATGTAATAGTACAGCATTCATTGTTCTATGATGCGTCCAAATATTGNATTATACTTTTAAATATAATTTCCTGACACTTTGATCACCTTGTCACTTTGATCACTTTCTGCTTGACTTATTCAGCTGCAAAAAAATTTCCACATGCAGAGTAAGATACAGTATTCCTGTATTTCAATAGTTCAAAGCCAGTTAACATGTAATAGTACAGCATTCATTGTTCTATGATGCGTCCAAATATTGTTTTGTCCTTTGGGGAATCTGTTGGTTTGGATTAATATTACTGCAACTGGAAAATATTACACTGGAAATGTGTAGAAAAAATACAATATGGATCATTACAGAAGCAATCCCACTCTTAAGAGACCATCAAGACCAGCAGAAATTCACAGAATTAAGGTGGGTATTGGTAGAAGATTTTCAAATTACTAAAACCCAATTAATTTCCAGTAGTAAAAGAGTAGAAGCAGAGTAACATCAGGCTACAGGTTACCGTAATTATCATGATTTTCAGTTATTACTTCGATTCCCAGTATCTTTTTTTCGTAAGTCTGAAGTTTTTAAGTTTTATCATTTTGGCTTGGTCACTAAATAAAGAATCAGATCTTCTTCCACACAGTACCAAAGTACTTTTACTCTGGGCAAGACATGACTGAAAATAATCTGAAGTTCTAGCAGGAAAATCCAAGAGACACGGGCACAAAATCAAAAATATCTCTACAGGTACAATTGTTTATTCATTCAGTTATGGATTAAATGGGTTTATTCCTCCCCTCAATACAGCAGGACTTGCTTTTATTATTTGCTAACTAGTTCCACAAAATCACTGAATTGCATTTAATAAAACCCATGATTGTTTTTTGGTGGTGGCGCCTGTTCTAGCAACCCACTAAGGTATCATACATCAAACCAGAATTATATAATCTGTTTCTACAAAGTATTGCTTACTAGGAGATTTAGATATTGATTAAAGGGAACTAATAACTTTCACACCCTGTCCATAAATTACAACATTCTTCTAAAAGCTGCTACGAATTTGACATTTGGATTAGCTGCTCCTCTAATGGGCTTCACAAAGTTCTCATTATTTCAGTAAGACTTAGGAAGCAATTCAGGACTGCATGGAGAGGAAGACCTTCTACCACACGTTGACTGGTGATAGCAAATTGGTCAAGTTCAGCAAAGATATCCTGATCATCATCAATAATTTTGTCTTTTAGGTTATTTAATGCAGCCCTCACTTCATACAAAAGACCACTACACTGTAAGGTTTTTTTTCAACACCCTTTGAAGTTCTTTTACAAATGCTACAGGTTTTTTATCAAGCAGATATAAAATCCTGATGTTTAAACTCCTGTTTTTATCTCACACACTCTCACTTAATCCATCACAGAATACATCTTCAATGATAAAACTCTCCACACACTTTCTGGAGAAGATGAAATAGTCTGCAAACTTCTTCATTTTTTTTTCTCTTAGGGAAAGGAAGTGGGATTGCTCTTTGAGCAAATTTTACATTATTTTCAGGAAGTTTAAAAAAAAAGCATCATCACAGTTCTCAGGAACTGACTGCTTTGAACATTTCCAGGTACCTTCTCACTTTCTACTTTTAACCTATTTTCAAACAATTCACACACATTTTAATGGCTACAAAAATAGAGTGTTGGAATATGGAATTTTTCTTCTAACATCTTATCATTTGTATGTACAAAGGGATGCACAGATAAACCAATATTCCAGTGTTTTCATCAGGGCCAATATTTATACAGGTTCTTTATACAGACTGGAAGTCATGAAATTCAATTAAATACACAAAATAGTAAAGAAACTATTTATAAGGAGGTAAATAGAGAACGGAAAAGAAATTCAGATCTTTAGCAAAATGTTGAGAGAAAAGACAAGAAAAAAAATTATCCAGAGCACTGTATTTAAAAAAAAAAAAAATCCCCCAAAACCTTCTACTGAACAGAAGTGTAATGAAGGCAGAAAGGTACCACGGCACAAACAGAAAATAATAAACACAGTCCCCAAATCACCACGATGCCGCCTGCAGAAATTAAAGGTAATTATTGTCAGGCATTTCTGAGCTCCCTAACCAGACACAGCTGCCATAAGGACACCAGCCAAGAAACAGTGATGGATCAGAAAACTGTGCTGTGCCATCTGCCACACCAAAGTCACTCCAGCAACAAAAGTTTCAAGAGTAAAATACAGCCCTAGTGCAGAAAGCACCAAGGTTCTGCACAGCCAGGCACAAGCTGGAAGACAGAGCTGGGATTATCCCTAAATTCTGCATCTGCAAAGACTTCACTCACTCACTCACTCACTCCCCAGTCTATGTAATTTCTTACTTGAACTAAAAGTCACAGAATCTGTCTGAGGCACTTTAAAAGCAATGTGCAGATTCTTCAGCATCTCTGAGCGAAATAAAATTGAGGCTAAAGAAATGGGTTCAGCAGTAAGGGGGTGCTGCTGACTGAAATCATGGCAGAGAACAGGCAGCACTGGCATAATCTTGAATTAGGTACTACCATGGTTAACGTTACTGGAGCTATTATTTAATTTACCTTTTAATAAAACTCTTTTCTATAACTGAGTCAGCTTGGGCTAGCTGTGGAAAAGAAGGCCATTCAACTGACTTATCTAATGACCTACAAAAAACTGAAGAATCCTTTCCATCCTCTTGGATGAGTCATTATCAGCAGTAGAATCTCACTTAGAGCACCTCACTTTGAAAAATGTCCTGGGAACTGCTGCAATGTATACATCTATCCCTCTACATCCCCCTAAAAAAAAAAAAGAAATAAAAAGGATTTCTAGGAAAACCCACATGCTGTATTACATACTTCAAAGCTTCTGGTTTTTCCTGCCCATTTACACTTTAAATTTTCCTTTCTTCAGTTATCTCCTGCCAGCTGTGATCCATCAGGGAATACCCAGGAAATAAACTGTGGACGTTTGTTATCAAACAGGGCCATCATTCACAACACCACAGCACAGGAGGAGTCTGGGCATGGTCAGGATGCTTTCCTGGCAAGGCTGCCCACAGCCCCACGATGGGGCAGGTGCTGCTCCAGCATCCCCAGTTTCCTGCCTGGCAGGGAGCAGCTCCTGGTGAGATCTCTGAGAGAGACATGGAATCTGGGAGCTGTGTTCTGTGCACAGGGATCCCATCCCAGCTGCTCAGGAACTCAAGGTGTGCACGGCAGAACAAGCAGCTGCCTTCTGTGATCTGCTTTCTGTGAGCCCAGTTAAGTCAGGACACTCTGCACTCTCCCTCTGAGGAGGCTGCAGAATTCGGCTGCACAGCACAGGGATTGGTATAATAAATAACCAAATATTTGCTGAAATAACCAAAGTAAGGACGCACAAACCACACACCTCATGCACAGGTGGTGCTGAAGAAAAATTCTGCAGTTGTATTGTGGACAAACAGATCGGGCCGAAGAACCAAATAATTTTCAAATGAAGAGTCTGGATCCAAATTAGGGCTGCTCTCAGCTGGCTCAAGAGAGCATTGCCTTGCCCTGGGGAGAGCCCCAGGTGCTTGGGGTGCTGGAGATGGAACAGAGCCCCACATCCTGGGAGCCTTGGCTGCTCCTGCATCCCCTGAGCACATCCTCTGCTCCTGCAGCCACAGGACCTGCAGCCCCTCAGAGCCTGTGAGAGGCTCCTCCACCCCTTGTCTGCATCCCATCAGGTCAGTGGTTAATTGTTCACTCACACTGCCCCATCACAGACAAACAAGACTACTGAAGGTTATTCCTCAGGGAAGTCCCAGGAGTTATTTCAAAAGCAGCAGCATTTTCACTGCATGGCCCAAAGATTACAGCCCCAGGTTGTTTGCTGTCTCCCACCACGGGGCAGTGCTGACCCCCCCCCG
The DNA here is from genome assembly GCA_013400435.1 of Pycnonotus jocosus. Taxonomy (NCBI): domain Eukaryota; kingdom Metazoa; phylum Chordata; class Aves; order Passeriformes; family Pycnonotidae; genus Pycnonotus; species Pycnonotus jocosus. The sequence continues at coordinate 3,684 of VWYP01028698.1, read as the reverse complement.
CGCACCAGGGGACAAGAGGACAGTGTCCCTCGCGTCCAGTAACATCACAATTTATTCTCTGGCAAACACTTTCTGGTGTTTGGGTAAGAACCCAAAACTCAACTACATTCCACTGGTGTCTTGGCAAGTGACTCCTGCACATTTAACCAATGCCCAGTCACTGAAAATTGCATTTTGATGGTGAATACAAGGGCTCTGAGCTTTTCAGGTGACCCTGAGTGTCTGCTAATCTCATGCTCCAGCTACAGCTATTTTTTTCCAGTTTCCTGATTAGTCAGACTGTGCCTCTCCTTCATATTAGTTTGAAAGCTTTTCTGTCACAACTGTGAACAAGTAAATTAACTAAAGGAGAACTATGAGTAATCAAATCCTGAGGTTTGCAATTAATTAAATGAAATGGTGAGTCAGTGAACTGAAAAATGGTTTTCTATTAAAACAAAACATTTAATTAAATTAACAGTCAACACATTGCAATTAATAATATTCAAAAGGAAAAACGAAACCCAGTTTAGCTGCACCATATTATTTCAGTGTGCAACAGTCAAGCATTGTGCATTGGCTTGTTTATTATTTGCATTCAAAGCTGCCATGGGTCAAGCACGCTGTGCTAAAACAGCAATGATGAAATATCTCATACTATGAAATGTCAGTATGAGAGACCATATTGCCAACAGTGAAAACAACCCTGAAACCTCCAACAAACTAGGCTTTCCAAGACTGAAAAGGAATGCTCACTTTAATTTAAATTAGTAAGTAAATACAAATACATACTTTACATTTTCAGAATACCCGCAAAATTTTACTAATTAATTACTTTTTAAAAGTCACACTGGAAGTGAAGGCTTCTCTGTAGCTGAAATGGATCATCCTGGCTTAGTGATAAACATGGAGGCAAAACCCAGCACTACACAAAGGACAGTGGAACTGAATCCTTGGGCAAGAACAGTAAAATGTCCAAAGCCTTAGAGCAGTTTGGAGATGGGTCCAAACTCGTAGGTTTTTGTTACTGCAGATGTTTTTCATGTTTGTGAACTGACTCAAACAGAAGCAGCAGGAAGGCTTAGCTCTAGTGCATGTCATGTTTTCAGTGGTCTGTGAGGATATCCTGGCTACCACTTGGGAATGGTCACAATAATCCTTCAATGTGGATCATCTGAGACACCCAAAGACACAACTCAAGGAGTAGCTGGTGAGTAACTGGTAAGTAATTGTGCACTGCAGGCTGGGGATGGGTTTCAGAGAGCTCTGTTGTGGGCTGGGCTGTGGGAGCATCACTCCAGACCCAGGAGGGCACTCGGAGCCCAGGTTGAAATCCCGGACCTCCATCTGACACTGCCCAGCTGAAAGCAGCCAACAGCCAAAAAATGCATCACAACACTGGAGCTGCTTTCACCTGTTCTTACACTTGCAGCCAGTTGCTCTGATGTAACAACCATACTTCAGAAACATGTTCCTTCCTGTTTTGCAACAGGAGAAGACCCCAAATGACAGCAAGAACGGATTTTTCAAAGAGAACATTTGAAATTCTGTATTTATCATGCTGCATGAGCAAGGCAAAAGAGAAAATTAAGACTCCTCGATTTATCTTAATAGGGCTTAGAGCAACCAGGTCTAGTGGAAGGTGTCCCTGGCCATAGTAGGGGGTAAAATGAGATGACCTTTAAGGTCTCTTCCAACTCAAACCAATCTGGGATTCTTGGATTCTCTAACCACACTCAGTTAATGACAGTTGAGAAACTACTTAAGATAATCCTTACCAAAACATTTCAGACAATATTTAAAAAATTTTGAGTGGCCTAACATTTTTAAATACCACCACTTCAAAATGTCAAAAACATTATACTATAGCAAAAGAATCCTACTGAGGGGGAAAAAAACCCAAACAAATATTACTCATATTTGTCAGGAATTGTGAGAAATTAATCTTTCACAGAGAGGCTCCAGTCATCTTGAAAATGTCATTCTTTTCTTGAGGGACTTGATTCCTTGCTTTTGTGCAGTACCTAAATATTCCCCAGGTAACTCCCCCTTCTGCAGCTGCTGGATGGGGACAGACCCACAGACAGCTCTCTTCATCCCACACAGGTCAATGGATGCTCCATCATCATCCAGGCACTGATGCTGGGGAAGACACTGACAATGTCATTTAAAGACTTTGCCAAATGCTCAAGGGATCAGAATTAGCATTGCACATAAGTTTCTGAGTTTCTGATGGCTTGATTTTGAATCAAAATTTCTGTTTAACACGGTGTGCTTGTTCACCTTACTTTAAAACACAATGTCATGCAGAAGTTCACATGAGCACAAACAAGATTAAAAACTCCAAATATCAAAACATCCCTGCCACTCCATGGAACAATTCACAGAAGCAACAGGTTGTCACTCTGTGATCTCACACACATTTAGATAGTAGCAAGAGCCCTGATTCTTACAAATCTGGGAATCTGTTTTAAACATGGGGAGAGTTCCAGATGCTTTCATCCCATGTCTGTCTCCATTATTTAAGCTTCTCACCCCACTCATAACCTTTGTCCTGATCTTATCCTCCCTGACATCCATCTGAAAGATTGGACACATTGTTAATGTGAACATTTTCCATCAAGTACCCAGGATATTTCATATCCTCCATCCACATGAGGCAATGATAACCCAAGAGCTGTCAGATTTCTCATGCAGATCCAAGGGACTCAGTTAGAAGTACACAGAAATTTTAATCCCAAATTTGTGCCTAGATCTGTAAAATGAGCATTCCTGTTCAAGCTGATGCAAAGCAAACCCAGCTGTATATTTTACAGTTGACTAACCACCAAAAATGAACCTGCATCTCATGTGAAACTAAACTGCAGCTTCCCCTGTTGGAGGGAAACAGGAAAATCAGAACTTCAAAAAACACCGAGAGGGTTACATTGCCTTTTCCCACCCCCTCCACAATTCTTACAGTGAGTCTCATGAGAATTGATTAATTTTGTGACATTTTCTGCTCTTTTTTACAGTCTGTGTCATGAGAATGATTTGTCAAGGCTATAATGCGTAATACTTTTAGTATTCTGCACTACTGTGACCTTTACATTCTTCTGTATATTTGATTGACTGACCACCCCAGTTTGGATGTACAGCTTTCAGAAGATGGAAGCACATGCCAGACACAGCAGCCATTGAATTATCACTGAAAAAATCAAAACTCCTTGATAACTTTCACATTCTCTAGTGCATATCTGACGCAATTTCAGTCATGTCACTGAAACTTTTCAAGACAAAATAGAAACTTACAATATAGAGTGTACTTAAGCAGTGTTTTCAAACATCAAGAGAGTGACAAAATTATGCATAAGGACTCTGATTTCACTAAGTTAAATTAATGCTCATAATCACCCAAACTCTCCAACTATCTGCTTATGCTTTCATAATGCTGTCACACACTAAAGATTGCAGTGCTATGAGATAAGGACTTGAAAAATTAAAAATTAAATCAGAAATGTGCTAAATTACCTCCCTGAGAGCAACACAAATTCCATTGACAGGAAAAAATATTAACTCCAAAGTGCTAAACATTCAGAAGTCACAGGAAGATGTGGTGGTTACCATCAGCAATTGCTTCTGACTGGGGACTTTGTTATCTACTTTAGAATATTCTTGGGTTTCTGGGAAGCTAAAATTATGGTATCAATATATTAAACCTCACAG
>VWYP01028696.1:0-44563 GCA_013400435.1 Pycnonotus jocosus | reverse complement strand
GCACAAACCACCCTGCAGTGTGTCTGAATGTTAGTTTGGCATCCTGACAATCATCAAATGTCTTGGAAATTCTGCTGAAACCTGCTGCTCATCCTTTTTTCCTTCCCATTTTCAGCCATCCCTTCCCAGTGAAGTTGTTCACCCTCTGTAAAGAAGAGATCAAAAGGTCCAAAGACATCCGGAAGCTTCGCTCCAGCATAGGAGTGTGAGTTCATGAAATCAATCTTTTCTCCTAGAAAGTGCAGGATATTTAACTTGCCAGATGTAACAGTTAGCTCTGGTTCATGTGGAATTGAAATACACACAGATACATGGGCTTGAAGATTGTGAGAGGCTCACAGTTCTGGATGGTTGAAGTGAAACATGATCTGATAAAGTTGAACAAGTGTGAAAATTTTTATAGTCTTAAAGATGCTTAAAAGAAATAATTTGCTTTTTCTTTGTAGAGAGAACAGCTTCCCCTCCCTGCCTTTTTCCCAATGTCCATTTTCATCCTAGTCCTCAAAACATACTTGTGCACTTATAACACAAAATCTCTTTTTTTCTGCTATTTTCTAGATTTTGTGGGCTGATTCAATTTCAAGGAGACATGAGACAGAAAGTTTTCTTCCAACTGTTTCTCCTCCTCTGCCATCCCTTCCCTATAGTAAGTACTGAAGACTTTGCACATTACCAACTCTATTCTTTGCAATACTTTATAAATGGAAAACAATTCAAAGTGCATTAAAGCAGCCTTGTCTTTAGCAGGTATTGATGAATAGAACAGGATTTATTTCTCAAGGATCTGCTCTCTGCAGTGCTGCCCCTGACACAGGCTGCTGGCCTGTTCTTACTGGTTAAACTGGGAGCAATGCAGGTGCCTCAGCCATTTGTTTCTGGGAAGATCTGTTCACTCTTTAGTGCTGAAAGCTCCAACCAGATAAGTTACTCTCAGTTCTGTGACATTTCTGAGAGCAGCAACACTGGAGTAGGGCTGGATCAAGAAAAAGAAACTTTTTTTTGTCAGGTGTGACAAAAGCTGGTGCAGTGCAGGAAGGTTTAGCAGACTTCTACTTTTTTTCTTATAACAGGACACAAAAATCTGAGTATGTACAAGAGATCATAGGTGTGATGGGATTATTTTAGTCCTGTAAAATCTATGTTGACTTAGGAAGGCTTGGGATTAGGTTTTTTTAGGCACAAACCTGGGAGCCCTGACCCTGCAAAGTTTGGTACTTCAGATTTCTATTCCATTTCCATGTTGCTCTGTGAGGAATCCTTTGCAGGAGGGACACAAGGGGAGAAATGGAGAGAAATCATTTCAGTTCTGTGGTTTATTGGCTTTTTTACATCACAAATGTGTTCCATTTTTACAGATAGGTCAATTTGATTTGTGTCCAGAAATAACCCTGTCATTCCTTTGCCTTCCTTTGGCAAAGTTGGGCCCTTTCCAGTTGGGCCAATCTCACATGTTTGAATTCCTGTCCTGTGAGGGACAAAGGTGTGGCCTTCCAGGTGGGAAATTCTGCACTGAGTGTAGGAGCAGGAATTCCCTGAGGTGCTGAGATGGAGTTCCTTGAGGTAGAAAACTTAGATGTTTTTTTAGATGAAAAAATACACATTATAGTAAAGCTGTGTAATGCAAGGTGGTTAATAAGCAACAAAGTTAAGAGAGTTTCTTTGTGGTTGTACTGAGTGGTGGAATTGTGAAAAACAATAAAAGTAAGGAGGCTTTCAGAAAGCTGTGGAGGCAGAACCCAGGAACAGAAAGAGCAGAAGAATTTAGAATCAGCTGCAACTGCAAGGCTTGAAAGTAGGAAAAGTTACAATAGTACAGCAAGCAAGGCCATGGAACGATAGTCTGAGTCTTAGGTTTGGTTAGGATAGGTCTTAAGGCTGCAGAAAAATTTGCTTAGCAAGAGAGTAGGAAGTTTTAAACTTAATAATGGAATATTGTGTATTGTTAGTAGAAAGCAAACAAGCAAGCATTGTACCACTGGACTTGGGGAATGGCCTGAGGCTGTGTCAGGACAGGTTTGGGTTGGATTTCAGGGCAAGGTTCTTACCCAGAGGGTGCTGGGCACTGCCCAGGCTCCCCAGGGAATGAGCACAGCCCTGAGGCTGCTTTGGGCACCACTCCCAGGGATGCCCAGGGTGTGGCTCATGGGGATGGAGCTGTGCAGGAGCTGGGCTGGCTGATCCCTGTGTGTCCCCTGCAGCTCAGCAGCCCCTCTGCTCTGCTCTGCTCTGGCATTGCTGACCCTGCCCCTCCCCGCAGATCCGCAAGACCACGGCCAGCCAGGTGTACGAGATGCTGCTCACCTACAGCGACGTGGTGGAGCCAGCCACGGTGGAGCAGGCCATGGCCATCCTCAGTGACACCAACTGGTGAGTGCAGGGCTGCCCCACAGCATCCCCTGTGCCCTGGGGCTCACCAAACCCAGTGCCTTTGAAAGCTGGGGGCAGGAAACTGTGAGAAGTGATAGCGTGGGTTCAGCTCTTTATTGCTTCCAGGCCATGGAAAGCATTGCTGCAAGGAATTCTGTGCTCTGAAGAGCTCTCCAGGATACTGCCCACTGGCAGGGGGATATAAAATCACCAGCAGATAAAGTAAAACACCCATATTTTTCTAACAACATAAAAAGGGAGGAAATCTTGGAAGTTTTCCACGAAGCAGAGACTGGGGCTGTGCAAACAGTCAAACTTCAAGTGTACAGACAGTTTCTTGGCATTTATGAGCACTGGCAGGATTTGGGGAAAGGAAGGATCTCTGCAAGCTGGAAAACAACAGAATTAGCAGAACAGCTCAAATCTCCCATGAAATGTAATTACTCAACATGCTACAAGCGTTGTATTCAGGCAGAGATTTGGGATTGGAGCAGTTCAGATGTTTCCCAGGCATAGGATGGCATGAATTAAACAACCACTTCACAGAATGTAATTCATTTTTCCCCTGCTCTTATCTGTACTGTCACTTTCTTCCAGGGGCAGGGGAAGAGGGGTCTGTTCTTCATGAGCATGATCCAGTTACTTTTAAAGCAAAGGAATCATTCCATGAGCACCTCTGCAGTGATAGGAGCAGGGAACAGCATTTTTAGCACTGGATTTTCCCCTTTCTGCAAATTCTAGCATTGGGCATTATCACCACCTGGGCAGATAAAACATTGCATGGTTGGAAGATTTGAGAAAATACTGAATTTGGAGATAATTATTAGTTTTTTAGTTTCATTGCTTTGTTAAACATTTTTCCTTGTCACAGACCTGGGCCATGGGGCTGCTGCCCCAAACAGCAATCACAGACAACAGATAAATATAGAAAAATATATAATTTATTTAATCATTATATTAAATGGCATTTTGTCTTCATTGACATTTCATGGAAATAAATTTATCCCAGACAAGTTCAAAGAACAAATACACCTTAAGGCTGGGTGACACAGTTGCAGACTTCATGATACACTGACTTTTATGCAGTTTCCAGTTTATTTCTGTGCTTAAGCTTAAAGAACTTTATATTTGTGAAAAGAAAGCTGAATTTATCATTAGGAGGGGTGGCTCCTGCTGTTTTTCTAAATTTTCCAGTGCAAAATTAGAAGAGTCTCAGGTTTGAAGGAGTGGTTACCAGCAGCTCTGCCTGTGGTGACAATTCCTTGTTTAGCTGCAGTGGAAGTTTAGGATTGTGCTGGGTGTGACTCAGAGCTCCACATGCATTTTAGAGCAGTTTTGCTCAGGAATTGCATAAGGAATTTGTTAAATGCCACTGCAGCAGGATGAGCTGAGTGCTGTCACCAAGGGATGGTTCCAGGGCCAACACTCCCAGTGGCACAGGAAAAGCAGCAGCAGTTCAGCTCTGCTCACCAACAACTGCGATCCTACATCAAAGCAAAACACTTCCCCAGAAAAACACTCCAGGAAAATGAATATTCTGTTTTCACCCTGTCATTTTGAGGGTGTGCCTGGCTTATTCTGGCTTGCAGCAAGCCCTGAGTACCCTGCTGCACTGTGCCCATTGCTCTGAGATGAAAGACAAAGAGCTCCTTTACTCAAAACTTAATTGTTTTATCTTGGTAGATTTGAGCTGTTTACAGGAAAAGAGATTTGAAGTTGTTGCTGAATGTCACAGTGAGCTGCTTGTTTTCCTCAAGCTCTCCCAGTGCTAAAATAATCAGGCTAAAATCTGAATTACCCTAAGTATTAGCAGCAGGAAGCCAAATGAGAATTTGAAGGAATATGGTAATTACTGCAATACACATATTTTCCTTGCTGAGACTCCAGAGACTTTATCATACAATTGTGTCATGCAGGGTTTAAACAAATTGCTCTATAAATTATACACTTTGTTTAGCCACAGGAAAGTTTCCAGTAGTAAATAAGACAAATTGTCCAAGGTGTGAAAAAAAAAGGTTGAAGTTATTTCTAGCTCACCCTTTTTTGCTTTTTTTTTTTTCTATAGAGGGGATGGGAGAGTCTTCTCCAAGTCCAATAACTTTAGAGAATAAATTAAATTAAAAGGGTTGTACAAATAAGTGGGGTTATTTTAATATAAAACTCTATAAAAGAATAGTTTTGGACATTTTATTAGCTACCTGTGGCAGATCTGGTGTGTATTTGTGGTTTATCTGAGCTGGGGTGGTAGAAAAATGGTCCATTAATCTTCAAATGTGACACAACACAAACTCCTGCCATTTGGAATGTGCATGAAAGGACATGAGATGCAGGGGGTTCACTTGGGGAGTTGTGTGGATGTGTCTGAATTAACTGGACCCAACCTTTGCTCTGGCAGGGAAGCAGAGCTGCCCGTGGTGAGGGAGAGACGCAACTGCCTCTGTGACCTCCTGAAAGTGCCCAGACCCCAGCTGGTGCCCAAGGTGAGGTGGCAGTGGGCTCCAGGGGTGCTTTGTTCATGGAGGATGTTCCCAGCCAGCTGCAGAACACGTGGGATGGCTGGAGCTGCAGCCTGAGGCCCTTCCAGCCTCATTCCAGAGAGCATTCCAGGCTGGCAGCGCTGCATTCCAGGCACAGATGTGCAGCCACTGCTCCTCTGCCCTTCCTGGGGAAAGGGAGAAGACAGGAACTTCTCAATTCCAACAGCAAGATGATGACAGGAGGTGGTGTGCAAACCACAGGATTGCAGCACTGCCTCTGTGGATGAATAGCAGACAAAACCATAAAGTGTGTGCATATATATATATATAATTTATATATATATATATATGTAATGTATATTTTTAGATACTTCAGATGTGCCCACCCAGCTCACTATTTCAGTACAGAACTCTCTGCTTTGGTAGGAGTTCTACAAGAGGTTTTTAGTGTTTTAGGGAATATGTGTTACTGGGTATATATAAATATTTATCTTTCTTTCAAGACTCATACTTAAGACACTGCGAATACCCTTCAAAGACCTCCTGCTGCCTCAAAGCAGTTTCTTCACTCATTTTCCAGTTTTTACCATCTGCTTTTAGTACAATTTTAAGCAACCTCAGCTAACATTTTTATAATTCTGGAAAACAAGAGTCTGAACCTCCTGCCCAGGCAAGGAGTTGTTTTTGGAACAAAAACTGACCTTGGTGTTGCTTTTAAAGGTTTTCTAATCAAGTAATAGAAAGGTTATGCTCAAAATAGGAGATCTTGCAAAATGAACTCTCTGATCTCAAAAATCTCCTTATTTTAATTCCTTAATTATTGAAGGCTGAGAGAAGACTGGTAATTTAGGAGAAAACTGTCTCTAGGATAAACAAAATAATGAGAAATATCCAAATACACATCCAGGTGTCTCCAGTGGAGCTGGGCCAGGTGGGATTTGGATGTTTTGTGCTCAGGTTGGAGCTTTTACCTCTTGCTCCCCTGAACAGAAGCAAACAGTGAGTGTAACTCAGCCCAGAGCTGAGCCTGCAGCTCATGGTGCCACTGAAGAGGAGGCAGGTCCTGGGTGCCTTTTCCTTTAATGTTACTCAGGGAAAAAGAAGGAAATAGCCAAATAACTGAAATATTGACCTGAATAATGACAGCCTGCCTGAAGAGCAGGGTCGTTTTTTGAAAGTAATAGAATGAATGAATGAAATGGAAAATATTTTAAAAAATCATAGTTTGATTAATGGCACTGAACATGGTTTCAGAGTATCAAGCTTTTAAGAGCATAAGATTATTTATAAAAATATTTACAAATTTATTCCTCCTGCTGAACAGTTTAGAGAAAGAAATCAACAGTGAAAATATTTTCACTTAGGTAAGTGGCAGTTGAACAAAAACTCTGGAAATCACAGTGAAAGAAGTAAAAAAGAAAAATTTAATTACCAATTCAGCTCCTGAAAAGTCAGAAGAACATAATCAGTCTCCAGGCCAGAATTATACAAGACAGAAAATAAAACCTGTTTTGTCACTTTTGAGTGTTTTGAATGTCCCCATGTCCCCAGTGCTGCTCCCAGCAGTGCTCAACACTCAGCACAACTGGGAGAAGCCAGAGAGGAGGCCAAGCATGGCAGGATAAAAAGGTGAATGAAGTTGGCTTCAGCTAAAATCAACACTTTCTCCTCCTTTAAATTTTGTACAAATAAAACTTGCTGGAGGAGAGTTCAAACCGTGGTGTTAAAAGTACTAAATATCACTTCAGTACTTTACAATACAAAGCTTTGTCTTTTCTTTTCTGTTCAGGTGAGTTGTTCCATGGCTGGGACAGTGCCAGGACAGCCCTGCCTGCTCCTTGTGACCTGTCCTTGTCCTTTCTCTCTGCAGAGCTCAGCGTGAGGAGGAGCAGCCCCGGCTGCTGGGCTGTGCTGGAGCTTTCCTGTGCTGCCAGGAGGGGAAGAGGCTGAGCTGTGATCCCAACACTGCTGGATCTCAGCAGAGCTGAGCACTGCACTGCTGGACAGGAGAGGCAGAGCCTGTCTGGAAGCACACATGGGCCACAGGAAGACAACCACAATTCCTCGTTTTCAGTTTTTTATGTTGCTGTCTGGCAGGTTCTTGTCCTGCTCTGTCACACTGACCTGCCTGGGTTGGTGGCAGTGGTTTGTACTTCCCTGGCTGAATGGAGCCTGTGCTTGTACACACCCCAAGAATTAAACCTGACCTGCTCCTCTGGTCTATGCAAGATTTATTTTTCAGAGGTGAGAATGGCAACACTCAGTGATACTGAAATCATCCCAAGCATCCCTGTGGAAAAGTCTGTCATTCCTATGTCACAGTCAAACAAAAACCCTTCAGCTGCTGTCAAAGTCTCTCATCACAGCTCTTCATGTAACTAATTCAGACAAATTGTTTTTGTGGTATATTCAATTTTGGAGAAGGTGAGTCAGCTCTTCAAGCAGCTGCCAGGAATCCAGCTCATTTCTTACCCCCTACAAAATGAAATAGCTCCAAAATTGATCTTTAGTGAGATCAGTGCGATGGGGAGGGCAAATGTATAATTACCTTGTTATTTTATGGCTATAATTACATCCCACTATCCCAACAGGTGAACAGTGGCTGTGTGTGTATATAGACACATCTCTACAAATTTGAAAGGAAGGAAAGATTCAGGCAGAGAAGCTAAAACCAAGCCAGTTTCTCTGTGAAGTAAATGCTGCAAACTGCAGTTGTTCACTCCCAATGCTCCAACCTGGCTGGCTCAGATTCTGTTTGGTTTTGAAGACAGTAGCTATAAATGAGATTATTCAATACTTCTTAAGGATTCTTGCAAACTGGACTGGCAGCTGGGATTAGTGGAGCTCAGGGTTCTTGATCAAGTGGTTCTGAACTCCCACTGAGCAGAGCTGACATTGGCCAGGTGCTGCCCACACCCCAGGAGGAAATGCTCCTTCACCCACAGCTAAAAAAACTAAAATGTTCTAAACCCCTGAAGAGTTTGGTCTTCCTGCACCCAGACACAGAGAGCAGCACCCTGCAGGAGCAGTGCCTCACCTGGGCTCAGTTAAAGTGATAATAATCCACCCCTTCCTTCAGCTTCAGCGTGTCCAGGTTTGTTTCAAAGGCTCCACCTGTCAAGTCCTGCGAAGGAAGAACAAGAAAATGAGCTCAAACTCATTTCAGGTTCTAACAGGTTTGGGTTGCTGATTCTTTAGCCCACAGAAGGAAGTCCTTTTTGCAGAACTAAACAAACAAACCAAAGCTCAGGAAAGCTTCTATTCAAAAATTCAGGGTATGTTGAAAAGTTGGTGTTGAAATCAGTGTTGGGGAGATATCAGACAACTCTGCTGTGCTGCTCAGCCCAGCTCTGCTCTCGTGTTTGCTGACTCAAACATTGGCAGAAAATGGACCAAGGAAGTGAGCTGGACAAAAGAAGTGGTTTGGGTGGATTTTGAGCACTGATAAAGTTGTCTGATAAAACAAGCCCTTCATCAAGCAGATGAAGTACTCTGCAGAGTTAAAGGTGTTTCCTTTTGAGCCCCAGTCAAGTTATCAGGACAGGAACTGGGTACATTTGGTCCTTGAGCAACCTCAGTGATGTCATTCAGAAAACAGGGCAACTTCAGCATTCCTGAGCACTGGGGTCTTCCTGGAATCCTTAATTACTGATCTTAAGGAATGTCAACAAAAAAACCCCCAAAAATTAATGCTGACAACACCACAGGTGGAGGATAAAGCAGTTGCTCATGTTTGGGTGCCCAGAACAGCAAGGGTGAAGTTTTAACTGTGAATGTTTAGGATGGGAAGTTACAGAAATAGAATCCCACTGAAAGTGGAATTGAAAAAGTTGGAAAAAATAACCTGCTTTATAAAGGGGTTAAAAAAATATATAAGGTGGTTAAAAATATACTTAAGAGACCAGATGCCAAATTAAGTGGGAGAGTTAAAGACAAATCTTTCATTCCCAGAGCACAGGAAAACCAGGCAGGGCTGTACAGTAAGAGACCTAACCACAAATTTTCTGAAAACTTTATACAATCAAACCAGTTTAATTGCTGTGACAGAAAAATAAAAATCCCTTTCATTTGCAGCCACTGGAATCCAAGCCAAGCCAGGGCACAATGCAGCATTTCTGAGCATTTTGCTTTTACCTCCAAATGGGAGCAAACAGAGCACAAACCCTTGGGTGAAGTGGCCACTGCTCTGAGCAGCTAAAGCCACACTTTGATTCTCTTCAGCAAAAACTCACACACACAGAGCACAATTGCAGCTCCAGCTGTCTGTGAAGCCATTATAAAGTGCAAACTGAGCAAAGATCAGAGGATGATGCTTCCAGAAGGATTTGCTCTGGTACCAAAGCCATGCCAGTGCTCACAAGGGAGGAACTGCCTGAAAAAAATAAATGAGCCAATGCTGCTCCAAGTACATGGCCAACAGAGTCACTTCTTGTAAACAACCCACTCAATAAACACATCTAATCTCCAAAATCACCCTCTTAGAGCTGCATAGAAACATGCAGGTTTTGTCTGTATTGAAAGGAAAAATAATCCCCTACCACAAACAGCAAAATAAAAGCCAATAAAGTCCCTTAAAGCACACTTCCTTCTTCAGAAAACGCTGATGAACTTAGGTTGGTAAAGAATAAGCAAGCAGAAAATGCTCAGTGGCCATGAGGGGAAAAACAGACTGAAATCCCAACTGGAGTCAGAGAGCAGAGCTTGCAGACAAGATGTTGTATAATAGTCTCATTGTAAGGGCTTCACAGATTAAATGTGCTTTAGAACAGGTTGCACAGATGTTTTGTCTGGGGACTTCCACCCACTGTTATTTGAAAAATTAAATTAGTTGTAACAGTACTTGCTGATCCAAGAGTTTATCAACCAGCAGTACATGATAATGCCCTGAGGCACTCTCAGTCTGGCTTTACAACCCAGAGCTAAAGCTCAGAGCTGCTCATCAGCTTGGGAGTGCCAAGTTAAAGCAGGCTGTACCAGAGGAGAGGAGATTCAGCTGATCCATCTCTGGAGAGATCCAGCACAGCCTTAGAATGTCAGTGCTGGGTGGAGCTGCAGGTTTTAGTTGCTGTCAGAAGGGTTTTTATTGGTGTTCACCACTGCAATTATTTGTTATTTTAAAGCTGCTGGGTTATAACAGCAGAAGAACTGCTGGTTATCATCTTCTAATCATATTATCAGGGCAATTAAACCAGTTGAAATAAGCTACCACAGTCAGATATAGCAGATGCTTCAGAACAGGCAGGACCAAACAAATGGCTTTTAAGGTCTGATTTAAAAACAAATCCTTTGCCATACATGGGCTGCAAAATACTTGGTCCAAAGGAGGCTGAGAACATGTGCTCAAATATATTTGAGCAATTGGGCAAGGAAGTACAACAGATCCAGCTCCTTCACAGAAGCTGCCCCTTTTCTTATTCCTAATTTTACCCAATACTGCTGATTTAAATCCCACAATACCCTGCACAATCAGTTTGATTAAAAAAGCCATTCAACTGTACAGCAAAAGCTTCTGGGAAAAGCCACTTAGAGAAAACAGAAACTCATTTTCCTAAGGAGCAAATGCTGCCCCTGCAGGTGGAGGCAAAGGTGGAACTCACCAGCTTCACACAGATCACGAAGGGCGGGCTGGCATCCCTGAAGTGACACACGGGAATTCTTGGTTTTGGTCTCTCCTGCAGGAGGAAGGGGTACAGAAGCACTCAGGTTACTTGCCAGCTTGGTTTTAGGAGCTGCTAAACTCTAAAAAGGAAAAAAAAATACGTTGAGCTGTGATGCTAAAGAGACCTTGCCCATTCTCTGCCGTTGTTTCAGTGCCCATCACATTTCAGTGCAGTTGTGTGAATTTACACCAAACCTGAACTTGGAGCTTTCTGCTGCTGACAGGAGCTGGTCTCACTGCTCCACTGCTTCCTCCTCACCTCCAAGTTCTACTTCCAACACCTTCCCAAACAATTCCCTCTTTGATCTGAGGGCAAGGTGTGCAGCTTCCACAGCCTGTCCCACAACAATGTTCCTTCTTTTTTTATTTTTGTTCATTTTTTGCCATTTTAGTGAGCTGCATCAGTTCCTGTGCTCTCAAACAGCATCAGAGCAGGCACAAGAGGACAGAGAAGGATCTTTCCCCACTGCTGGGAGCTGTTAAAGGGTTAATGCAGTTAATGCTCAGCTGGGACTCCACCAGGGATCCAGGCTGCAGGATTTGCTAAGGATTCACAACACTTGCAGTACAATCTCTACAGCTGAGCTGAGAAAATGGCTTTGTTTTAGGAGGACAAACGCCCAGGATCTGTGTCAATCACACCCACGGTATTCCTGAGCTGGTAGGCAGTGAGTCCTCAGTATTCCAGACCCAAATGCTGCCTCCCAGTGCTTTCATGCAGCTCAGAGCCCTCAGTGTTTTCCATTACAGAATTGTACAAGCACAAGCTGTACCTGAGGAGGGGCCCTCCTGTCCCTCCTTCCCTCAGTCCCACTCCCTGGCAAACTCAGGGTAATTTGATTCACAAGATAACTTGCTGGAAAACTTTTAATTTTGAGGGTTCCTTCCACCATAAACCAAATTCTGCTCCCATTTAGAAGACAAACCTGTCAGTGAAGATTATTTTACCCCATCATCAGAATCCTTTCAGAATAAGTATTTTTGTCTTTCTAAAGTGACTTCACTGAGTGTAGAGCTGACATTCCTGGCTCCAGTTTGCATTCCAGTGTCCGTTCCCAACCCTGCCATCTTCTGTCATGGCCTCTTTACCAAAATGAGCTGCTACACAACACACAAGATCAGTGACAAATTCCTTCATCACATTCCCCAGGACACCTCCAGATCACAATAAAGAACACAGGAGTGGTTATAACTCACCTCAGACTCCTCGTAAGTGTAGAATCCTTTTGTTATTTTCTTTTCATCGACGTCACAAAATGCAATTACCTGGAAAACAGGAGCAGAATGTTTCAATAGCAGCATTTCACCTGTGATGTATCTGTGTGAGCAAAGCTGCAGGCATGGGAGTGGACACAGGAGGAGAGCAAAGCACCCTGGGCCTCCTGTGGAGCTTAAATTAAATCCCTTTGGACCCTTATTCAGTCCTTTCTGGGTGTATCTTAAGATGTGGAGAAAATTCTGCAGTTGTCTTATGAGCAACTCAACATAAGTTGTCTTATGATCCACTCTGATCTAAGTCACTGCATAAGGGAACAGCACCAACCCCATCCTGAGGGAGTGAGCTCAACCCAGAGACCAGACTCCTCATTTTGGCACTTTAAAACCCAAGATGAGATGTGATAAAAACTTCTCTCTTCCTGTGCCCCCCAGGCATGGAATGTACCCCCAGACCCCTCAGGACCGTGGTGCTGCACCACTGCTTTGGGTGCTCTGCAATGCCAGCCTCAATTCAGGGCACAGCACTCCAAATTTGGGAATCCCTGTGGCTGTGGACTTGAATTTTTCAACTGAAAAGTTCAGCAGATCTGATGTTTAAACACAAATAATTACTGCTTCACTTTGCTTATTCTTACCAGAGTTATGAAAGCGTTATTTGCAGCCCTAGGTGCCAGATATTTCAGATGAGTTTTTATTTGCATTCCTCGTCTGCCTGCCATCTAAAATACACAGTGGCCTTATTTTTGAGCCACCAGGTTGCCAGGAACATTTTGGAAGACTTTTTAAAATAAACATGGCCATGTTTTCCTCTGACTTCTGTTGGATCTATTCATATCATCTACATGGAGCTCTTATGCTGAAGCAGAACAGTTGAGAGAGCTGAGGTGGTACAGAAATCAATTATTCTGGTGAAAGCTGGATAGCAGCTTTCATATCTTTTTAATTGCTCCATTAAAAATTGATTAACAACACTTACTGCTGAGAAAAATCTGAAAAGCCCAACAGCTGTTTATTAATTTATTAAGTCAGAGAAGGCTGAAAAGGCTGGCTGGCTTTCCGTGTCTAAAATCTCTCTCACACATTTTCTTCCTGTGATTAAGATGGTTTTCTTTTACCTAAAGTGACCTCATTCTGTTTGTGTAGAGGGAAACACTGGTTTTTCTAATACCATAATATCACTTCCTTCATTAAACATCAGTGGCAAGAGAATGCAAACAAAAGCATCAAGGGACTGCAAAGAAGGCAGCAAAGCACCAGGTCCAAAGCAATGAGGGAAAGGAGCTGAAAAACTGGAGGGGGTGGCAGGGACAGTCCTTGGAACTCCTTAGATGGAGACTTGGAGAAGAGGCTGTTTGAAAACAGGCACCAAAGGGAGAAGAGGACGTGAAGGAAATATGGAATTTCCACCATTTCCCATCATGGGCACATCCAGGATTTGCTCTGGGTGATCCCGATGCAGGGACTGCACCAAGGACATCAACCCTGTGTCAGCAGTGGAATGGAAACAGAAAGGGAGGAGGGAATTCAGGAAGGTCCTGGACATTGCACAAGGTGTTTGTGACTGCTGCAGCTGGGTTGGATTAACACACACAAGCAGCTCCTTCACACTTTACATCCCTGGCCCTGTTTCCATGCCCACTGCAATGCTTTGTTGGAGCTGGAAAATCCCACAGACAGATCTATAAATGTGTATATGGAGGGAATCAGTAGAAGTCACTGTGGGAAGAGAAGTTGCCTGGCTGGATTCTCTTCATTCTGTGCTAACCACCTTTAAAATTCTCCAATATTCAGCAAATCTCAGTTCTACCACTTGTGTTTTACTGTCCTGGAAGCTGTGATCATAATAAACAATATTTAGCAGGATATGCCTTCAATGTCAACTCAACAGAGTTCTAGGAATAAATCCAGTCTAATATGTAGACTTGCCATCCAATAAATGAAGCTATTTTTGGAGCTGCTTATGCTCTTATAGATAATAAAACCCAAAATAAACTAGCAAAACCTATGACACAAGGCAAAGTGAAATTCTCTTTACACTTCTCTGTCAGTAACTGAGAATTCAGCTGCAAGATCTGTGCTGGGAAGTCTCAGATCACCCTCAGTGTAACAGAAACCCCTGAGTGGTGCCTGCACTTCTCAGCATGAATCAATTTATTTCCTGATATCTAATCTCAATCTCTGCCACTTTAAACCCATTTCTCCTTGTCCTGTCACTGCATCCCCTTGTAAACAGCCTCTCTCCAAAGTCACTTCTTGTATCACTGAATTGCCATTAATTCCAACCCTCTCTCTCACCCTGGGCCATCACCCAAATTTCTGGGTGGAGAAAACTCTGCCCTTTTCCACAGTGACCCTCCAGATCACCCCCACACAAAACCCCTCCATGAAAAAAAAAAAAACCAACCCAGGTGAGTCTGTGACAAATTTCCCTTGGAAAGGGATGGAAAGAGCTCAGATCCTTTTTTGTTATCACTGAGGTATTTCCCCTGTGTAATTCTCAATGGATCCAGGCAGCTTAGATCTGGTATTTACAGTGGGATAAAACAGGTCAGACTTGAATGGGTGATTTTTTTTTCTGCAGGCTGCACACCATGTGGGTGGCCAAAATGTAAGGCAACTATTTTTCTGACACACACTATTTATTTTCCAATTAAAGCAAAGCTATGTTTGGAGTCTAAATACAGGACTCAGGCACAGTTGTTTATCCTGTAAGGAGAAGTCAGGGCATCAGGCTTCTGGGAGTTATTTACTTTATACACTATCAGGATAAACCCAGAGACACCTATTTATTTTCCTGCATTAATGGGCTCCTTTCTTGTAGCTTTTATGAAGAACATCTATCCACACATGAACTCCTGTCTCCCTGTGAGCAGCCATGAATTATAAAGCCATAAAGGATTCTCAATTTGCCTTTTTTTGTTTTTTAGGGTTTTTTTCCCCTCTCCTTTTAGCAAAATTGCTCTTTGGCAATACCTCTGACAGTATGAGACCACTGAGTCCTCAGATCATGCCTCAGTGTTACTAAAATATATGAATCATTACATGTTTTTGTTCTGAACATCACTTGTGTAAAAATCTGCACAGCTACAAAATTTCCAAAGGAGAGAACACTGCTAATTCAGCTCAATAGTGGAGGAGACAGCTGGGCAAGCCATGGAACTACTGTAAATTAATTTATAAATATGGATTGCAACTTCCATTGACAGTGGTGGAAGGGGAAAGGGAGAAATCTCCTTCTCCCTCGTAAAGAGAAAGTTTACACAGCTCCCAAGATAAGATATTTACTCAGAAACAACCTCTGCTGGGGGAAGACACGTTTGGGGAAGATAAAAGCCCTTCTCTGGCTGGCTCTTCCTAATAAACACAGGGGCTCTGCAGGGCTATCAGACCTCCCTGGGGAGAAGGGGATTAAATGGGCAGCTCCTCCTCCAGTGACAACCTGGGAAGTCACTGAAGGACCAGGAATGACAGAGGAGTCCTTGGGGTGCAGCTGGGACTACCTGAGCTCTGCTGGGATTACACAACAACTGAATTGTTTGTTCCCTGTGTGAGTGCTTGGCTACTGCAGAGAATGTTTCCTCACACTTCCCATTCCACTCAGATTTCATCATGGAAAAACTGAAAGGTTTCATCAGCTTCATGATGTCCTTTTATGGTGAAGGATCCTCACAGGATTTTGTTTCCCCATCTTATTTTCACCTGTGGTTTGGTTTGGGTCTGTAACAGCCATTTACAGAAAGCAACAACCTGTAAATCAGCACAGTCTCAGGGTCCCTTTCAGCTGGAAGGACATGAGAGGCAAATTCCACATGGGAGAGTGAATTACTGAGTAGAACCTGGCAGAAAACTGGAAAACCTTTTCAATAAATGCTCACCTGCACATTTTGACTTCTCTCTCCTCACAGCATCATATGAGTTCCTCAGAGTCACCTTCCAACCCTACAAAATCCTACAGAGCAGACCTTCCCTGCTGCATCCCCTCCACATCTCAGGCAATCTCCCATCTGTGTTAAACTCCTTGTGAACCCTGTGAATTCTTCTATTTGCAATTCTTTCACTGGAGCTTGCAGAAAGCCTCGGGAGCATGTTAATATACATCTCTGCAAAAGCAAAATCAATTTGGGCCATTCATGTCAAAACAAAGTAACTGAAAGCATTACAATGCAAGTTTGAATAGATGCAGCCAATGGAAACAGGACAGGAGACACACAGAGGAATAAACAGCTCCTGCCATCACATGGAACCAGCAGCACCAGGCACAATCTGAGAGATTTTCTGTGTCAGGAGCTGCTTTTATTTCATCTCTTTAGCACTACAGCCAGGACAGAAGCTGGGGATATCTCTAAATCCCAAAAATGCATTCCATTATTCCATTTAGACACCATGCCACTGAAAACAGCATCAGCTTCCCCCTTTTGAACATGTCCTCAACAGAGTCACTGGAGAATTTTCACACCAAAATCCAACACACAAAATCAGCTGTTAACACTGGGCATAAAACATTTCCCTTATTCTGTACAAGATACACCTGCTCTCATAGGTGTGGGACTCACTGCCAGGATCTCATCCCTCCAGAGCAGCTCTGAGTGATGCCAGGCACGTTCTGGGTGTGCACAGCCCTGTCCTGACAAAACATAGCCTGCAAAAAGCAACTTCCTCCCACATGGAAATAGCAGGGAGCTTTCCTGGCCAAAACTTATTCACTGCAGCCCAAAATGAAGCCTCAATTTACCCCATGTCATTTTAGGGTGTTTTATACCTGGATTTAACTGAAACCTTCAAATTTCATCTCTCTCCTTGTTCTGGAAGGCTTTTAACTTGCTTTCCCATTGCCATTCCACTGTGGAAATGGGTGTAAAATTCTCCCCTTCATTCATTTTTCTTTGCTTTCCATGTCCCCACTCTGCTAGTGCCACTCACACACTTTTAGAGGGGTTAAAATGCTACAAAACTTGAAATTTCCTTGGCTGTGAGAATGAGCTGAAGGACCAGAGCTGCAACACAAGATTTGGTGATGCTGCTCTTGGAAAAAAAGGCAAAGGAAAACCAATGGATGATTTTGGAAATGTGGAAAAGGGCCTTCAAAACACTTTTTTTTTTCTGTTTGCCAGCAGCAGACAGGGTTGTCCCAGAGGAATGGCATGGCCTGGCTGTGTACAGGCTCTGTTTCCAGCCCACTAATGAGCTGATGCTTAATTTGGTCCTTTCCCCTGCTTTTCCATGAGCCACTGGAATGCTATTTTCAGCCATCAGAAATGACACAAAATGTTCATGCTTAAGTTCTCCTTTGAGCTGAAGTTTGATGGAGAATAAAAGAGCAGACAGGACAGCTCAGAAACCCTCCAGGCACACGGAGCATCCCAAAAAACATTTGGTTTCCATCTTCAGCTGCAAATTATAGACACAACGGATGTGTTTTAAACAAAAAAAGGTCTGTTTGACTTCATTCTTGCAGAAATGCTAAGACTGGACCACTGTCAGCAGTGTGAATCAAGGAGGGGACAGCCAGGAAGCAGAATTTCCCTAAGAATACTGAGATCATGGTAATTAATTCATAAAAAAACCCCTACTAGTGGAATAATTTTTTTTTTTTTGTGTGTGTTGCTGTTTAGCAAAAATACTGAGCCTTGGAATTTTGCCTGACTCCTTTGGAGACAAAGCATCATTTTAATATTCACCATGCAGATGGCTGAGGGAAAAGGGAGGATTGCTGAGGTGTCCTTTTCTCTTTTAACACAACCAGAATCCACATTCACACTGTTTTCCAAACAAACTGAAGTAATAATTTGTTAGTGAGTATGAACACAGGCAGACTGCTGCTTCCTGGAATTGCCTGAATTTTGTTTTCTAAGAAACAATGCTCTTTGGCACAGGGCAGAGCTGGGCTTTTCAACCATCCCACAAAGACCCTGTCAGCATAAGAAATGCAATTGCTTTGTTTACCAGGTTCTAAAAATACTAGAAACATTTTTTTTTTAAATATGTTTTCTTACACACCCTAAGCCTGACAGATCAAATTATTTAATTCTTTTCCCGAGGATTTAGTAAAATCCAGGGTTTTTTTCAAAATTACAGAATAATACAATGTGTAGGTAGGTTTTTTGGGGTGGGTTATTTATTTATCATGGGAGTATGTGTCCCAAATTTTCTACAGGTACTTGATGCCAATTGAGAAAACAACCCTGCAGTGACTGCACAGTGCAGCCAAAGTCCATCAGGACATCTGCTGAAATTCTGCATCTCAATAAAAGTATGCAGTCAAACAGAGCACAGGTGAAATTTTCAGGAGCCTAAACTGTGTTTAGACTCATTGTTTCGGGAGTTTAAAGTGTAAAACCAACTACAATTAATTTCAGCTATATGCTGTCCAAACTTAATTTTAGTTGGTTTTATACTTTAATAGATTTATATATATAAATAAACTATAATTGTCATTATGAGTATTATATGTAATATAATAATGAAATAACATATAGAATATAATGGTCATAATAAATTAATAAATAAAGCATACATCTATTTAGTTCAAACTCAGTTAAATTATATAGCTAATTTTGGCAATGTTACCTGCATTTCCAAGGGTATTGGACCTTTTAAGATCACACTGTTTTACACAACTGGACCTTCAAGAGGAGAAAATGGGAATTATATAGAGGTAATACATCTTCTTTTGCCCTAAGGGGCTTTTGGAATTGTGTTTTAAAGGTGTCTAATTTGCATAATTGATGACTTCATATCTCAGGGTCTCCATTTATTTACAAGACAACATGAGATTCCACTTGGAGATTCAAACTGATACTAAATCTCTGGTGTTCTCAGAATTAACTTGTTCAGTTAGTTGCAAAGGGTGAGACAGAAAAAGCATTTTATTGTTTTCAGGACTGGAAAGGATGAAGCAGCAACTATTTACAACCTTTGCTCAAAAGGGATTTTAGAGGCTTTGGCAAGAGTTGCAGATTAGCCACAAAATACCTGAAGGATTTTTGAGGAAAAATATAGCATGGAGTTTCTCTACTGGCCTTTTACTGTTACTCATTTGGAATAAAATGAAAACTGCCATGAATTACCTATTGCAAATTATATTAATGTACTTTCTGAAACTCCAGCAGCATAATCTTTTGAATATCCTTGGATATTCAAAATCCTTGGAGAAGTGAGACATTTTCCTTATTTCTAAAGCCTTTTGCCAGTGACTGATATGAAATATGAGGATATCACTGAAGCTTCAGTTCTGGCTGAGATGGATGGACTTGGGATCTCACTTTTGGAAAAGCTAAGGAAGTTACAGTGCCAATCATAACGAGTCTGAACAGATACATCAAACATAAAGTGCTTTAATCACTACAGGGAACACTGATTTAATCAGAAATCGACCATCCCAAAGCCTCTACCTTGCCTTTTTAATCCCCTCTGCTGTGACATCTTTCAGTTGTTGCTCTGTTTGAACAGGATGTGAAGTCCTGGAGGTGGCAGATGTACCCCAAAGCAGAGAGAGGCTCTGTCCTAGCACCAATTCCCACTTTGGTTTGGTACAAAAAAAGCTGGAAAACCAAACCAAACAAAATCCCAACACCTGAGATGGTGAGACACCACTACAAAACCAACATGGTCTAATTTTTTCTGTAACATCTCAAAAATCTACCAGACAAGCTGCCGTCCCTACCCTTGGAATTTATTTTCTATTTTTCCTAATTTTAAAGAGAAAGAGGGACAGTGGTTGCTGAGTGTCAGCCCAGTGGCCACAGTCAGTCAGTGAAATTCCAAAGGTGCTCAGCAAACAGTAATGAAAGAGAATATTTCCATAAACCCCCCAAAATCTTGTACACACTGCACTGCATGACCAAGATAAAATCATATTTAATGGACAGGTCTGTCCTCTCTGAATGAAGAACTGATTCACAGCATTTAATATCTTTTCATCCAGCTCACCCACTGCTACATGATGGCAATGACTGAGGGATGGCACTGGAATATCCAGCAGGAAATTCAGTTCAGTTTTTGCTTTGTGCATTTACTGTCTGACAGCCTCCCATGCCTATTCAGTAATTCTAACTATGTGTACACACAAATGTCTTCTATTTTTTTTATATGTGTGTGGTCTGAGGGCCACAACATTAATCAGGTTTTTATATGTATTTGTCATTTTGTCTTCCCATCCATATTCTTAAGAAAAGAAAAACACATGCAGCAATTAAATGAATGTTCTGTGGCTCTTTATAAGAAATGGCCATTTGACATTAGCCCTAAAGCCTTTATCTGACACAAAGTTATTGCACACAAGAAAAAGCTATAAAAATGAGGTATTTAGACTCTTGGACAAATCTATCCTGAGAAATATCTGCCACTGCCAAATATAAGCATTTTCAGCTGACTGTGAATGGGACATGCAGCAGTTTCTACTCATCCATTCAGCCCACAACAACCCCTGGTTTTTTTTGGGAATCCAGCTTTCCAAAGGGAGTCACAGCGACCAGGGACATGTCCAGTATCCACTTTGGAACTGGGTAAATATTATCCAGGTATGGGTGACCCTGGACAAGGCAGTTCAGTACCAAACAACCCAAATAAGAGTTGCTCTACTCACTCTGAGTACCTTCCTAGTACAGCTCTGTCTCTCCTACTACTGTACTTAGCAAGAACTAAGTGCATTTTTTGCTCTCCATGCCCACCATAAGCTCTAAATAAAAAATCATGGCATTTTCAAGGAAGAAATACATCCCACAGAATATTGAGAATTGCTCCAATGTGTTATCATCAAGTACTCTGAGGATAAAATATCTTATGAGAATTTTGCAGGGTTTGATTAGAAGCATCACAGGGGCACATGAAGAAGATTTGGGTCTGTACAAATGTTACTTTGCAGCTCACCTTTTTCTGATTAGCTGGTGACAAGCTTCTGTAGAGCTTCTTGCCTTGCTTGCCAGCATTCCAAATGGTGAAGGATGTCCAGGAGCTCAGGACTCTGTCCTCAAGGAACCTGACCCGGTGATTCCAGATGGTTCCCCTGGAGAGTTGGAAAAAAGGCAGATTTTGACCCCTAAAATTTTAAAATTATTATAGACCTATATGTACAGGTACATACACATCTACATGTAAACCTGACCAAAGTGATTCATATAATACAAAAAATAATCACATCAAAACATTAGACTGGAAATTTCTGAGGGAAATGTAGAAAAAAAATCTGTGGAAGTTCTCAGACAAAAACCACTCAGATACATAGGAAGCAGTAGCTAAACAACTTGGATTTTCAAGAATTCTCCCAGATCACAAGAATTTGAAAAGCTGCAGCTGTGGTGATGAAATTCCACCCTTCCCACACCTGTACTCACCTATGAACTGCTCTAGAACCCTGCAGTGACACAGGCAAAGCATCTCCTAAAGCCAAGCTGAGCCCCTCCTCTTCCATCTGCCCATGGGATCATTCTCCTTGGCTGATGTCAAGTTGTCTTCTCACAGATTTGGAAGTCCAGCTTACTCCCATCACAAATGCATTTACAGTGTGGTGTTTGGCTGAAGCCTCCAGCAAAGGGTGTGAAAGCTCTGAATCAATGACAGCAACAACCACTGAGCTGCAGAGTCCCACACAAACCCCCCTGGTACACCACCCCCACTGACCAACCTGCACACACACACATTTCAGACCAAATAAGAGAGATTTAACTGGAAAAGTTCCCAAGTGTTGATTTGGCAACGACACAAATGTGATTGTCCCTTTATTTGAAGGCAACTTCCATAAGTCACTGCATTTCTAGGAACAAAAAAGCAGTGGGATTTTTTTTTTCTTTTCTTCTAAAATGCAGTATGCCTCATAGAACTTTTTAAAACATGCTTTAGGGAAGAAAAAAATAAAGCAAACTGGTAGATGTCTGTGTGGAATTACACCTTGAAGTCTTCATCTTTGGGATAACTTCCACAATATAATTAAGCCAAGTGGTTGAGGTAACAAGGGTGACACTAATACCAAATGACAAATCCCATTAAAAAATGATGGCTCTGGAACCTTCCACAGCAAGGGACCATCCAGCAGCCTTAGACATTGAAGATCTGCTGACATCTCCAACAAGTTCAAGACAAGTTCTCAGAAAGAGAAAACAATGTCAAGGAAAGCATTTGTTCGTGGTCCATTTCTCCCAACTGGCAAATCCTCTTGGACAACCACAGCTTTTTTTTTTCCTGTTTGAGTGTGTGTGTTGTACCCTATAATGTAATATTCAAGACTACAACATGGATTGAAGAAAGCTGCCTGCTGTTAAAAACATCTGCTGTATTTCCAGTGTTCATTTAATATTCATTAACTAAGAACTCAGACTTACTAAACACTTTCCTACAGAGAATAAATTGATTTCCTCAATTTGACAAATTAATCTTCCTAACCTGCATCTCTTGAACAAGGCACCTTGAGCTGTAACTTTCTTTCCCAGGAAATTCTGATGAATCCCTAATGGTGTCTCCTTATTTAAGGCAATCTTCAACTGGGGTTTTCCATTTGCTTATTTGCATCATTTCTTCACAGCCCCAAGTTATGTTCTGAAGAGCACACAACCCTCACAGGACCCAGTGACCCCACTTCACTTCAGCACAGCCAGATCCTGCTCAGCACTTCATCACTGATCCTGGGGTGAGAACTTGGAAAAAAACCTCATGCACAAATAAAATTTCCCCCCAGTTTCAAGGATGATGGCTCTGCACCAGCATTTTCGACTAATGGAGAAAAAGAAATTCTTGGATTTGGTCAAAAATCTCTTCTAATGCAACCACAAGATGAATTCCTGCTGCAGAGTTTTAACTGCTGCTGGCATCCTTTGACTCTTGCCTTTTTCCATGTTAATGTATTCCCAGAAGAAAATTTTAAGGAACAAAATATGAAGATCAAGTATTTTTCCAGGATCACTTTACTAGACATTTTAGAGCTCCTGCGTGCTTCTAAAAAGGAAGATTATTGCTTTGCACATAAATGGAGAGGTTTTAAAAGTGATTTTCCTTTGAAATGTGACTTCAGAAGGGTAACACCGTCTCACATTCCAAAGGAACTTCAGAACCTGTTCTGTTGGCTTGAGTGACACTGGCAAGTTTCTTTTCCACTTCAGTTTGCAACATTAAGAAAGCCAAAGTAAAAAACCAGGCAGCCTTACAAGGCAGGAAAAGAACTTGTAACTGATTTCTAGGTACAGTGCAAACACTGCAATCTACCTCCAGGCTTATAAAAGGTGTTTGTATTTTCATGGAGATGAAAATAAGAGCACAGCAGAATTGGTTCTTCCAGACAGTTCCTGCTTGCTGTCTAGAGCCTCTGTGCCACAGTTTTACCTGCTGAGGTAAAATTCAATCAGACCAAATCTCAGTTTTGTTAATCACTCAGGAAGATTTCAGCCTGAGGCAGATTTACTGACTCATCTCACCCCTATCAATGTTATCCTGGAAAAGCAAGTGGGGAAAGCTTGTAAGAGAACTGCACTCTGAAATAAAAGGGTATGAAAGGTATTAAACTCCAAATTAATTGGCTTGCTGTTCAACCACAAGAATATTGTCAGACAGCTTCATTTAACACCAATAAAAACTTTCTTAAATATGTACTGTGGGTTGTAAAAACAAAGCCAATATACCCAGCAGTTGGGATTTTTTGCTTGCATCACTACGAGGCATTCTTATGACAATGCCCACAGAAAAGCATTTGGAGCTCACACCTCCATATTGTTTGTTTTCAATGAAAAAATTAAGTTGCATCAAACATCTTGAAGCCTTGAATTAACCCTGAAATACTTTTCACAGTGCAAGATGAGAATACCAGATAAACACAGGACCAAGGGGAGAATTTGTGACTGAGCTTTCCAGTGACACTCAGAGGCTTCACCTTTGTGAGAACTGACTCTGCACAAACAATCCCACAGGCTGAGGTAACAGGGAGCTTACAGGTGTCAGAGGAGAGAGTTTCGGTTATTCCCTTCAGGTTTCCGCTTCACCTAATTTGCCACTTCTTTTNNNNTCCCCTATTTTGCCCCTTTTTTTTTTTTTTTTTTTTTTTTTTTTTTATGTTTCCAGAATAGATAACTGGGATTCCTGCCTGGAGGCATCAGGGAATGCCATTTTCCCATCCTTCACGAGCCAGTGCAGGTGCACCAGACAGGAGCTGTAGCAACGTGCAGAGGGTAATTAAAGAAAATGCCTGAAACGATCCAGAAGTTGTATGATCCACTACTCAGAGATGATTTTCTCACAGCTATTTTCAGATTATTCATTATTACATATTCACAGCCACCAGCAAAATCTAGGAGGTATTACCACTCTGCATCACCCCAAATCAAGACAGCTTTTCCTACCCATCTCAGAAAAGATTAGAGTAAGCAATTTGCAGCAGCCTTTAGTGCCAAGCCCAAGCCTGTATTCAGTTCACAAGATTTTCCTCAGCCAGAAGGTGGGACAAACTTCTTCTCACTGCACAAATTTGTTCCCATATCCTAATGCTCTTTCTTGACCCTAAGTCTTGAAATACGTTATTTTCATTTTGTTTTGTTTTGTCACAACTTTGCAAAAGAAATTTTAGAAGCATTTCCACTGGAAATGTCATTCTTGAGGCTTACACAATTTTCCTAAGATCTCACTTGCTGTGGCCCCTCAGTGCTCATCAGTTATGGAGCCTGGGAGGAAGAAGAGGAGCCAAAATTCTGCAGGAGTGAAACGAGGGTATTCATGCAGAGGGTGAGAATGACTACGCCGTGTGTTCCTCAGCCCCAAGTAGTTATTACCAGACCATCCACCCAAGTCAGGCAACAATGGAGCTCTGTTAAAAATGTGTGGTGACCCACTGACTGAGCACAGGAGTCAAGAAACATCTGCTCTCCTCCTATTTTGAAATGAAAGATAATGTGACAATAAAAAGCAACATGATTTAATGTCTGAGCTCAGTCAAATCTCGCCATATTGGTGCACTGCCTTTCCCCTCCGTCCCCCAGTGAGGCCACATAAGTGAATCCACAGAGCAAAGACAGATGTACAAGTACTTGAGAAATGCAGAAATCCAAGCCCAATCTCCTGAACAGTACTGGAATTTGAGGCATCGATTGCCATCCACAGAAATCCTATAGATCCATAAATCTGACCTCTCCTCCCCGTGCTGGCCCTGCACGGTGCTCAGGTGACACCAGGCAGGAAGAGGAGCTGCCCAAGTGAACGGCTTCTTCCAGGAACTCTTGATTGATGGCAGGGTAAGAGAGCTCTGTGTGATAGGTGAGCCTCACCTGATCCATAAACCAGAGCTGGAGGAACAGAGAACTTGGTAATCACAGTGAGAGCTGAAAAAACAGATCCCTTACAGCCAGTGTTGCATGCAGAATTCAAGGCCCTTACCATCCACAGGAAACTCAGAAATAAATTGTGTTTGAACCTCGGCCATGCTGGTGAATAAACGGATTTTTTTTTGCTGTTGTTGTTCTGTTGAACTTCATCTGAACTTATTAATTGCTGGACTATATCGTCCCACTGAGTTATTACATTTACACTGTTAATAGGTTCTATTAATGTCTGAGTTCATCTTCAGGTCACGGGTCATTAGCTGAGGCATGGTTTGCATTGTGGCCTATTTTTCATGAAAGGCTTATTAAGAGAGACAGAAACTATCAATGTTAATGGCATTTACTTTTCAAGAATCTAATGAGGTCATTAGTTTCCATGTTTAATTGAAGTGCCAAATGCAAGCGTAGAAGATAAAAATGCAGTTGACCTCATCTTAATTCCAGCTCTACAGGAATATGTAAGGCTGTTCCTCTCTCCTGCCTATTTTTGGCCCTGTGTGTCTGTGCAGGAAATGAAGGAGGCATTCCTGTGCTCACCACACATCCAAGGCCCGGCCTCAGAGCACCTCTGGAACAGCCAAATGTGTGTTTCACACTAATGCCTGTTCCTGCTCACTCAGAGGACACTGGAAGCTTCCAGTGCCTGAAACCAGATGTTTTCAATGGATTATGTAATTCTGCTTATTTCTGCAACATCATACTCCTTCTGAGCACAGGAGATCTGAAATTACTGAAGGTGCACTTCACTTTTTCTGTGTAAAGGGGAATTGCCTGGATTTTAGACAGAAGGTACAAATCTTATTTTCCACATGTATTAAATTTGTCTTGACTAAAAACTTGTAAACTGCTCCAAGGATTAGCAGCATGCCCCAGCCACCTGTCTTCATGAGCAGCCCTACCTAAAGACAAGTGCAATTTTTTATTGCTCACCTCACTCCAAGCTCCCTTTCATCTCGCAGTGAGGTATTGTTGTATATACAGTTCCTTTCTCTTCCCTTTTGGCAAGATAAAAATCTATGAATTTTAAAATGTTTTTATTATACATTAGACTTTCTCACTCCAGTATTCCTCATTCTGAAGCCAGCTCTGATATGGTCTCACATCTATTTAATGTGGCTGTGCAGCACTGAGTACACACAGCCCTAGGATACAACACCAAAGAGTGTTTTAGATCCAAGAGATATGAGAAGTGGAATTTTGTGTTGTGAATTCCTAGCTGAAGAGAAGTTTCTCAAAATCCAGCAGGTATCCATCACAGACTTTGGCCAAAATGACAATGAGAACATTCATATTTCTGCATGCACCTAATGAAATCTAAATACAGACACTGAACTTCATGCAGATTCTGTCACGCACCCAAAACATTTAATAATGCAGACTGATGCCTCCAGGGTAAGGGAGAATGCAAATAAGATTCAGTTTCCTGCTTCACAGATATTCTCAACTCCAGATATTTGTTCCAGAAGAATACTAATCATAGAGAATGACCTAAAGCACACAAATGTTTACAATTATACATACTAACTAAAAAAAATAAAAGAACTGAATGTCACTTGCCAAGCAGTTTTACATATATTTTAGGAAGTCTGAAAATGCAGTGAGGCTTCTTTCCCCCTGGAAGGTTCTGAAAGACACCCACATAAACTGAAACCATCACAGGCTACAAGTAACTGTTGTCTTGGCTGAAAAGAATGGATGATGCACCTTTGTACAAAAATGTCCTGCTATGGTTTTTAAGACTGAAACTAGGCCTATAGTGTTTAAAAAATAAAAAGTCACCTTTCCTACAAACTTCATTTGGATCTCAGACAAGATATTAATTTGGCTGGTGAGTTACTACTTGCAAATCCAGGTCTAGACTAACTTAGCATTAAAAGATGACCTCGGCCAATGGCAAAAAGCAAAACACCCCAGAAAACTGCTCAACAAAACAGACCATATAAAGAGAAAGGCTTCTAGAAAAGCCAGAACACGCATTAAATAAGGTGGTATGACCAAGAGGCAAATTAGGCAAAACCCAATTTAAATTTTGTGATGAGTCCATTAATCTCTTTTTGCTCAAGGCGCACTTCAGACACAAACACCAAGCAACTCTTCACGACTTGGGCAACAAACAAGAGAATGAGCCAGGACAAGGAGCTGTTGCACAACCTCATGTTTGGAAAATCACCCCCAATATCATCCCCAGTAGTACCAGCAGGAAGCCAAGAGGAAGAGCAGCTCGCCTGATTTCTTAGAACGAGACAAGAAGGGCGCCAATTTGGACAGGCACCCCGCACATCTGAAACAGCTCACAGCATTTCCACATTCCCCCTGGATGCTGTAATTCAGGGGGCTTGTGCCACACAACTCTGGAGATCTGAATGAGCAACAGCTTGCAGTAAATTCAAAACAAATTAATTTCCAAGAATTAGATGCTTTCCCACAGATAGAAAGCAAAAGGCTTCCAAGGGTTCTTAGCGTCCCGTAATGCGTGGCTGAAAAGTTGGTCACTATCTGCCAAAAGGATCACACAGTAAAACAGGGGGTGAAAAAAAAATCCTTACATTTCAGCATGAATAAAAAGGAAAACAATTTATCTCATGCTTGTTTGCAAAATCAAAATCAGATGTACTATTCGCTCGAATGACCTTTTCATAGTGAAATGATTTTATATAGATATGCACATTTATATGTATTTATAGAGATCTGTGGTGACATTACCATGAGTGTGCTATTTATGGGAGTTATTTGTTTCACATTTACACTGCATTTGTTTTACACTATGCAACACAACAACACAGAGAGGGACAACAAGAATGGACAAAGCCATAAAAACTGGACAGACTGAAAAGTGTACTTGTATCCTTAATCAGCAAGGAAACAGTTTACTTAATCACCACTGTGATCCTGGTATGGGATTCCTAAAGGACAGTACAACTCATGTCATTTCTTATTAATGCCAATGCATAAGAGAAAGGAACAGCTTTGGCTCTGCTTGCAGCATGTAGAGGAATCAGCAATTTAAAACCTTCTTTAGGGGCTGAGCAGCCCAGGAAAGGCAGCAGGCAGCAAAGGCAGCTTACAAGGAAGCACCTGAGATAATTACTCCTAAACATCCTCAGGGAATTTTCAAACCTCATTATCTGATTTAGGTGGTTTAGACCCTTTAAAATAAGAAAATAATATATGTAAAGGCAGCACATTATTAGATTAAAGGTTTGGTTTTGGTCTTTTTTTTTTTTTTTCCAAAAGACAGTTTTTGTTGGTATTACAAGTTTCTGTTTACTTTTTAAATATTGAGGCAGTTGATTTTGAAATTAAGCCATAACACTTCAAAAATATGTTTTTCATTACGGTTTGTATGGCATAAAAACCCATGAGAATGAAACCCTTGCATATTACATATTCAAAATCCTAATTATAAACCCCAATGATCCAAGATAAAATCAACTTTTCAATCCTCCCAGAAAGCAGAGCTTACTCCAGGACAGAGTGAGTGGCAGCCTGGGGATGGTACCGGTAGAGCAGGAGGCAACGGTTCACTCGAAACACTCCACCACCCTTCTGGAGATGTTCATAAAAAAACAACAAATCCTCTGGGACACCCTGCAACAGAAAACAGTTGTTGTATCAGCATTCAGTTACAGCTGAAGATGTTTTAATTTTCTGCCAAATAAATACGGTTTGACAGAATTGTTATCCATAAATACAATTTAAATACAAAATTTCTGTTGCCCAGGGAGGGTGTGGACTCCCCATCCCTGGAAGGTTTAGTAGAAGGTGGCCTGGAGGTGAAGCAAGAAAATCTTTTAAGTTCCCTTCCAAGCCAAGCCCATCTCTGGTTCTGTAATATTATTTGTGTATGTCCCAATGAACTTCCCTAATGGAACAGAGAAATAACATAAATGCAGCCAATGCTGCTGAATGATCAATGCTATTTTAAAATGAAGTGCAGCTGACTGCAAGGACAGAGGGGGAAAAATCAACATCATCTCCTTTTGACAGGGATCTCAAGCTTGGTGCAGGTGAATCCAAAAGAAAAAGAAGCCCAGCTGCTAAACAGTTTGTGCAGCCTAAAGTTCCATGTAACCAAATAGTTTATACTGAAAAGGATCAGTGACTTGAGAGTGGTTTTTTCCTCATTTTACTGGAATTCTCCTTCTTTCTCTGGCTGTCTCTAGTTAGGGAAGGTGACTCATGCCCCATAATGACAGACTTCAATAAAAACTGCAATAAAGGCAACCTCAGCATGAGGCAATATCTGAAAATATTTTTTTTTTCTTGAAATGTCCTTCTATGGTACATTCATCCTTATGGGATTGCACCCACTGCTGTTGAAAACAGTACAGGATAAAAGCTCCTGTAATTGTGGATCTAGCAGGCTCAAGGAGAAATGAGGAATTTCACAATCATTTCAACATTTTCCACTTAAAAATCAGAGTCTTCATGCAAGTGATGCAGTGTCAGAAGGGTAATTATATGGCTCATAGCACTCCATTCCATTTTGTAGCATATGAAAGCATAAACCCACCTTTAAAGTCCTACACAGGTGGTTAAAAAAGTAGCATTTATTTATATTTTGCAAAGTTACAACTTCCTGGAATACTAGAACATTTCATTTTTTCATGTTTAAATAGAGATATTTCTTCCCTGCAATGTTACTGTTTAAAAGGTCACATGGTTTTTACCAGACTTTAAAGCTCCCTTTTATAGAACCAGGTGGGTCAAAGAAAATGTTTAAGTGTAGCAACAATAAAAAGCTGAAAGATAACATGACAAAATTGAGAAGGAAAAGAAGGTGAAGAAGGTGAATTGAAATACATTTCTTTCTGTAGAGAATATCACACACATGAATAACCAGGTCATAAACCCCAACTTCAATCTTACCCATTTTATTTCAACACAGAAAAATAATAAGAGTATAAGTTAAAAAAAACATTAATTGCAATTTTTCCCTATTACTACAGCTTCTGAGTTTCTTCCATAATTAAGAAAATTAGATTTTCTAATTAAAGTGCTGGACTGGCCCTCTAGTTATGAGAGCAATACAGTTCAGTGATATTTCTCATACCCACCAGGCTGAGTAGCCAGAGGGGTGTGGAAGAGAAATGAGACAAAAAAATTCTCTGAACCCTGGAAAACAATTCCAAATCACTCAGCTGAACATGCGCATCTTGGGAGAAATCAGAATCCAGCTCTGGGCTCCCAGCTCCAGCCCTCACTCTGCTTCATGTGTGGCACTGATTGGGGCCACACTCCCACATTCTGGATTAAAGGGGTTCTGCTCTGGCTGCACACTAAGGGCAGCTCATCTGCAGCTCTTGCTTGTCTTTGTAGACATTTGCCTGAATTCTGGTTTAAGAACTGCAGTGCAGAAGAAAACTTTTAGACAACCTCATCCAATTTATGCTTTATGTGAACCTACTTTGAAAGCCACAAAAGAAATCTGGGAGAAACTGGAGTGGCAGCCAGCAACTCATAATACAAAAAACCCACAAAATCAATTTCTTTCCATTTATCTTGTACCCCTTTCTAATTTTCCTTATTGTGGTCTTTAAGGGAAACACTGAGCCAGCAGAAGAGTTTAAACATTTTTCTCTTTTCTGGTCACACACTAGACCCTGTCTCAGGGCACAAGTGCAGCAGAGATCAGCTTGCTGCAGCAGTCAGATCTGGATTCAGATCTATGATTGTGTCACACACACCTCAGCAATTCCTCCTCTTTTGGATAAGCATTCATATTATTCACGACAACTGTTAATATGTATATTCAAAAAGAGTTACAGCAGAAGTAAAAGGATTTTTCAGAATGCTGTTTGGTTCCAAGGGCTCTTTTTGCTTTCCTTTAAGTGGCAGAAATTCTCTGGAATAAAGTGCACTCAACCCTAGGAAGGAGCAGGTGCCTTGTCCTGCTCAGCAGTGGCCTCTCACATTACAAAGGAGCAGCAGTGCCACGCATTTTTCAGAGGAGAGATGTTGACTGTGTTATGGATCCTGCAGGGATGGGACTTCCTACGGCTCCTGAGCGTGTAAGTTTGCTGCAATACAAGAGTTCCTCCCCAGTTGAGATCTATTATTGGATCCAGATGGCATTTTAAACACCAGGAATCTTTGCGGAACAACACAGCTTTGAAAGAAAAAGCTGTTTAACCACTGAAGGGGTATTTTAATGTATTTTTTGAAAATTAATATCCACAGCTAAAAGTATCAATTACTAACCCAGCATTTCAGCAATAGGCTACCACATCAAGAGCTTTCAGCCATAATAAATACAATTAAATTGCACAGTTTACATGTTACTGGAGTACATGCAGAATTTTCCACATTACAGGCAAAACCCAACCCCACATCCTCTGCTGCAAAAAGGGATAAACTAATTACAGCTCCCAGAGAAAAACACAGCCTGCCCCTGCTCTGCTCTAACCAGCCAAATGCAAAATCACAGTTCACTTTATCACATTCTCACTGAACAGGGGAAGGGTTTCTGTTGACCCAGAATTTTGGGCAGGTACTGCTGGCTGTGCTGGTGGTTGTACAGATGATGTGAATGATTTTTTTATCCACCACGGGGTGTCAAGCAGAACCCTAACTTGAGTGAAAGTAACTCCTTTTGGTTCAGGGACCAAACTCAATTATCTCTGATCCTTCTCTTGCCATCTTCTCATTGCTCACTGTTCTCACTCCTGGCAGCAAACTCAACATTTTTCCAAGAGGTTCAAGCATCTCCCAAGAAGTAATTCTGCCTATAGCTCTTGCAGCTCCACCATCAGTAATGGTGAGGAGCCTCAGCAGGGAGGATCAGCAATTTTTGGAGGAGTTTTAATGCAAGTGATGCCCTGTGCAATGTTAATGTTAACCATTAACACCTGCAGATCCTTGAGAGCACAACCTGTGCAGTGAAGTCTGACTGGTGAAAATGGGATATCTACCATCATTCCATGAATACACACACTTATAATAAACAGCAATGACAAACAAGACAGGAGAAGTACATCAATCCACACAGGAAAAAAAGGTTTGGAAAAGTTTGGTCCCTCTCTTTTGATCAGGGGCATCAAGGAAAACTGGGCTGTAACTTGGTACACATTGTGTAAACCACTCAGCACCATCAGGGTAACTGCTGGACAGAAAAAATCACTTTAGTTCCTCAGAGGAGCCTAAAATTGGTGAATGGAAAGAATTAAATAGCTATTAATAGCTTTTCAACAGGATTACCCAAGTTATTTTAAAGTCTCCCTTTCTGCAGATCTGTCACTTCAATTCTTGGCTCTCATCCAAATCATGACTTTCCATCATTTTGCCTTGATTATAGGACCTGGAGCCCATTAGCTTTTATTTCATTGTTTGGGTAATAACAGGTTAAAGGGAACTCCAAAAGGCTGCTTTCATCCAAATGTCTTGGCACAGAAGAAATGCAGTTAAACAAAGATGATGGGGAAGTCAAATGGAAGAGAGGTGGCAAATTGTAAATGATATTTAATAACAGACCAGCAGAAAATATAATTAGACATGGGCTATGAGGTGAATTTTCAAATAGCTTATAAAGTGTAATTAATCACTGACTTCACCACTTTTTCTCTGCTTTTTAGATCAAATATCGATCTCTGTTCAGCCTTAACTATATCAAGCCAAAAACAAACAAACCCCACCCCCAGTAATGCCTGTATTTTATCTCAACTTTCCCCAAAGCATCTTGATAGGTTACTTGACAGACTGACAACATTTTAATTCATGTTCCAAAAAACCCCAAATTCCTACTTAGCCTTTTAGCATTATTATAACCACTTGCCTTTCTGAAGAGAATGACATTTGTGTGCTCTGGCAGAGAAACATGGAAAATTGAATCAGTGAGTGCCTAACAGCCACATTTACCTCAGAGCTTTACACCACAGCCTCCTGTGCTCAAAAGGATATTTTGACACCTCCTCAGCTCGTGTTTTTTGTGACCTTTTATCACCAAAATAGAATGAAAGTGAGCTCCAGACACTTTGTTTGGAGGCACACTTTGTATTCAGAAAGGCTGGTGGTTTACAATGCACGATTCCATCTGGGGCTCATTAAGAATAATTTCCCCCTGTTTACACTTTGAGATTAGCTCAGAACTTTAGGGCTGTCACTCCATTTTCAGTTTTCATACACTTAAAAAGGAAGGATAAACACAGGGGTGACAGGAAATTTGGAAGCAAGTTGTGGGTAAAATTCTAGAGAAAGAGACAAGTTTGGCAAGTAACAGTTGTGATGTTGAGAGCAATTCTGCCTGCAGAGAGCCAAGACTGCAATTTTCTACCCTTGCATGGCGTGGAGCCTGCAGGGCAGCAATGCTCATTTATTCAGCTCTCCTTGTACTCAGCATTTCATCAGACACATGAAAAAATAACTTTTCTTCACTAATAACAGGCACCTCCTCTCCCACTGCACACGACTGGGGAGTTCCCCACTCCAACAGATGATACCAAAAAAAAAAATCAAAATCTGCTTTTCACATTAGACCAGAACACGGGCATTTTTTTCCTCAGCACAATTTTTTGTGATGCTTTTGGACATGGTTCTTACTTTTTAACAATGGTGCTGCTTATTAGGAGACACCAAAAACTCCAGCAGCAAAGCCACCCATGGTATTGTCACACACCAAGTGTCAAATGGGAATTCTGAAGGGTTTAGTGAAGTGATGCTACTTCTTTCAATAAGGAAGTACTGCACTCTTTATCCAAAATGGCTTAAAAGATTATTTTCTTTTAGTTTCCTAAAAAAAAAAAATAGTCAGAAATATGGTTCATCATGTGACTCTTCTTCCAGCAGAGGATACTATTTGAAATGTTACTTCATAGGCTTGTGATCACTTCCATTGTATTATCTCAGCCTCAGAACACCATCAGAGGTTGCTAAAATCTTTTCAGTACTCCTGCTTTAATTATCATTTATTAGAGATTGCATAAATAAAACCTCTATAATTATAGAGGTTTTTTAATATATTTATTAATATATAAAACAAATCTGTCAGGTCCTTAGAGACCATTTATATGAAGATATTATTTTGTTTGGACCTAAAAGAAATACACTTCCAACAACTGCAGATCTTGATCAGAAAGAACTTCAATTAAAAAAAAAAATTGAAAAAAACATGTTTTACCTAAAGCCTGAATGGCTGGAGAGAGAGATACACATCTATCTAGAATTAAAAAAGGATTACACCATAGCACATCTATTTGTATTTTATCAGTCTACCCACTCTGTTACCATAAACATCAAATCACAATTTCTCCCATGGAAGAATTACCCTCCATTTTTTCCTAAGCACTGAAATATGAAGAACAGGTGTTTGGATTTAATTTCAAATGAGAAATGCAGCTTTTTGGCAAGGAACAGTTTAGCAAACGGAGCAAAAGATGGAGATTTTTTTGGCCTGTTCCTGTGTTTATTTCCAGCAATCTGACACTCACAAGTCTCATTAATAAACACTAACTCAAAAATGGAGATGGAAACGATCAGATTAACACAAATCCTGTGTTAGAACATGCACACAGGGATGAGATCCTTCATAGTACTCTCAACTCTGCTATACACAGAGAAAAACTTCCTTGGCCTTAAAGGGATTCTTTTCAAATGAAAATGAACGAGTCAGAGCAATGCTGAAGACTTTGTAACACTAAATGCTCAAGATTTAAGAGTTGATTTTGTGTCCTCTAAACCCGCAGAAGACAAATGTTTGACTTCAGTGCTTTGTTCAGATCTGTCCTGTTGTTCACAGGGTGTTTTTCTGAAGGTCCTCTGCATCAGCCAGAGGCTGAGCTTGGACACGTTGGACACTTCACAACGGGGACAAACAATATGTTCAACTTATCACTGGTAATTCTTAAAACTAGAAGGACATATCATGCATTGTGGCTGCAAAATCATCAGGATTAAGATTGTCAGTGTACTACAGCTGAATAACCAGTGGCACAATTCCTACACAATTACACAGGGAGAACAAAACAGAAAAAACCCAACTCATAAAAACAAAACAAGGAGAAGAAAACCCCAAAATGAAAAGCAAAAAGCACAGAACAATAGTCTATTTAACTTAACCTCTTGAACTTTATCATTAGGCTTGCTGTTCTATTGTTGCTGCTGCTTTAACTTGCTTGCTTTCTTTCTGGAGCTTACTAACAACGCTCAAGAAGTCAAACATCCTTCAGAGAGTGGAAATACAATGATAAGAAATAATAATAAAAAAGAAATAAAGAACATAGGTCAGCAAATGTAGATTGTATTGGGAGCCAGGCATCATTCCCAGCTCTTCCACTCACTCACCATTTAATTAAGGGCAAATCTTTTCACTGCTCTAAACAATTCAGTTCTCTGTCTGCTGTCTCCTTATAATTATAATTTTTTGGCAGCCCAAAGAATAATATTTGTATATCCTCATACATACATACACATGTATATACACACACACACTGCATGGCACTGAAGGGCTTCATTTAAAAAGCTATAAAAATAATAATAATCATCATCATATGTTGTAGTTTAAATAATAAAATAGGAAATAGCCTTAGCAGATTTTTTTAGAGTGCTAACAAATGAAAGCTTTAAAAAAAAAAAATCAGAACCACCCATTTTAGCCCTAAAGTCTCAGCAAAACCACTGGAAGCAAAACCTCTCAGAACCAAACCACACAAAATGGATCCAAATATATTTAAGTTAGATCTATTTGTCAACATACTTCAACTACCAGAATAAATACTGCTAAAAGACAGGCATGGGTTTTATTCTATAAACATGCTGATGAGCTTAAAGCAATCAAACTGAACTCATACAGGAAATTCAAAAAGACAAAGAACACACCTAACTGTCAGGGAAGGAACACTTCTGAGTCCACAGGTATTGAATTTGTAACCTCTCAGCCCTGATCCCTGAGGAGAAGCTACTTAAAATCTTCCAAGGACAAGCACAAGAACTAAGATTGACAAGAGGCAGGTGGATAAATGAGTTTTAGTGGTAGTATTTTATGGCCCTTCTCTTTTCCTCTCAGGGATTAAATCTTCCCCCTTAGGTGAATGCATTTTTATCTCTTCCCTCCCAGCCTCTTTCAGGAACCCACCTCACCTTGCAGGGATAATTCATAACAAAACTGTGGGCTCACCTGTTTTTAGCATCTATTCCAGGGACCAAAGAGGAGCCTGTAGGTCTGAAACCTTTCATTTTTCCAGGTTTGCTGACACATTTAACAGAAGTGTTACAAAGTCAGTCTCAGGTAGGTCCTTCCATCACCAGGGTTATTCTCAAACAACTTTAGTTGGTTGGAGACTGGTTTTAATTTTTTAAAATGGTTTGACCCAGGGTTTTTTATTCAGTTTTCACCTACATCCCTTCCCTTTTGTTCCAGGCAGAAGGCTTTCAGAGGCTGTAAAACCAAGGGATGGCCCCTGGATTACAGATCACCTGCACCACTCACCTTTCCACCTTCATCAAATCTTCCCACGTGGAAAAACCATTCTCGAGAACAGAACCAGGTTGGCATGATCACAGTGGGCCCATGGGAGGTGAACACCTAGGAAAGAATAAAAAAATCCAGTCAATTAACAAAATACCAAACCCAGCAGCTGCTGAGGAACAAAGCAGACCTTACACATTCACCTGAAATTATACCTATGCATGATCTTCAGCAATTTCAAGCACTGAGAAGAGCAATTGTTGGAAATTTAGCAGTTGTTGGAAGGTTTTTTTAGCAGTTTTTGGAAGAAATTCAGGTGTTGGAAGTGCACTATGTACCAGAATTTCCCAGGTGCCACAGCCCAAAAGGTGAGTCTGGTTCCTGCTTCATATTCCATGACTTTCTCTTCTCTCCCAAGCTGCAACACGTGCAGAGCACTTAAAACATTTTTCCAAATTTAGAGTATTATACTGGAGTTGGCCCTTTATCAATAATGGAGATCTTGATATGGAAGTGAAGTAATTGAGAAGAGTCACAGAAACCTACAATTGCTGAGCATTGATTTTTTTCCATTTTATATTCTTTATACATATATTAGGTATGAACTTTCACTGATCTTTTATTTCTGCCAAAGACACTTAAATCCTAATCAAGCTTGGACAAGTAAAATGCAATTTGTTTTAAACATTACCTGAGTACTGTGGATTTGCTACCCAGGGGTACCTAGGATAAAAGGTTGTTGGAAAAGAAGAGCTTTAATAGAGAAAAGGGAGTAACTCTTAAATTCATCTCTTCATTTGTGACAGCCAAGAGCTATACAAATGGGTCTTTGAAGCTTTAAACAAACTTGTTGTAAAGATAACTGTGAAATAAGCCAGAATGTGGATCACAGGAGGTAAACTGGTTCCTTCTTTTAGCACAAGATGAAGTATCCAGGCAAAGAGGAGACTGAACTTGTCAAACACAAAGTGCAAAGCAAAGGCAGGAGCTTCCAGCAGAGATACAAACTACAGAGCACACCCTGGGTCATGAAGGCACAAGAAACCAAGTCCACCACTCCTGTCAGTCAAATGACAATGCTGATCCTATCAGCTGACAATTGTTACAGTGGTAATATTAATATTCCTGTACATCTGAAGTTCTTAAACTAAAAGCATGAGTACATTTGTCACACGCACCTCAGCATTTACATTTTAAAGGTGGTGCTCTTGATGCCAGCATGAGGGAGCTCCACCAACTCTTACATCTGGCAACTTCCATTTCCACAGATAAACATGGATTTCAAACCAAATAAAGGCACTTCAATCAACTGTCCAAATTAATTAAATTAGAAATCTAATCAAAATTCGATGGATGACCTACTCTCACTTTTCTTACAGGCATCCACTTGAGGGTGAAGCACACAGCTCCAGGAGCAGAGTGACACAACTTCACTGGCCCCAAAGGGCTCCTAGGGTGACTCATTTGCATCCAGACACTTCAATTCGAGGCACTCATGTTTAGTCAGAACAATCCTATCACCTAATGAGTCTTAGCACATCAGCAGGTTGGCCCAGAGCTGAAACAGTTCAGCTCAGAGGTGTTAAATGTAAAAATCTCCCCCCAAGAATCAGTGGGAGCTGAAAGAGTCAAAACAATCCCAGAAAAGCAGAGCAGCCTGATTACTCAGTACATGGTTATTAGCTCCACATTAATTACAAGGGCAATTGAGTATGGCCTGAACCAAACAATGACCAAACAGTAATCCCAAAAGAAAACAGCAGCAAGGAGAAAAGCCAGGCCAGAGGGCATTGCATTGAATCTCGTCTCTGAAAGAAACAAAAACTTCAAAAGAGAGTCTTGAGCCCTTTGGTACTTGTGAAATGTGTCTGGAGAGGCCAGAATGGCATTTCCTCAGAGCTGTCAGGTCCCTCAGAGAACAGAAATGCACTTCACCTTAGAGATGGAGCTCCATGCAATGAGCTGGGCTCACGTGCCAGGAGCATCCATCCCAAACATCCAAGATAACGTGTGTTCCACTGACACAGATACCTCAGGGAAACCAGGTAGAACACATTGGAAAAATTTGAGAGAAAACATCCAAAAGCCACTTCTGTTAACACAGGTGATGAGATGATGATTTCACAGTAGACCCTCACACTCTGCACACATCAATGTCTCTCCTAAATCCAGCAGTGTTCCATGTCTCACTGCCCATCTCAGGAGAGACACCAGAGGAAAATCACATGGGCAAAACAGAGACTGATGACGCCTGATGCATGATTTCAGGATCTTATCCTTCAAGGAAGTCTTTAAACCTGCACTGCACAGCAGCTGAGAGTCAATGAATCGGCAAGGAAACTTTTTCTACATGAATACTTCCAGTGCAACATCAAAACTAACTTTAGGGAATTTATTTGTGCTGCTGTCACAAAGAACAAATTCACAGTACCTTGTCCCTTGCTATGTAAGAATAACTTTTGTGAGGCTGAAATTCTCTTTGTTGTTGTTATTAGCTCAGTCTTCAGCTGAATCTCCTGATCCAATAAACCATAAATCCACAGTGCTACCCCAGAGGAGGACGTAGGAAAAGAGGGCACCAAGCAGAGAGAACAAACCCCTTCTTTTCAGCAGGAGGAGAGATAATCCAGAAATAATCTTTAACCTGATAAAACTGCTAGAAATCTAAATTTACATCACATTTACATTAACTGAAGAGCTCTCCCACTCATCCTGCCTCTGGCTACACAGCCCAGTCCCAGCACTGGCACTCTCCTGACCCCAGGATGGATCAGAGCACTACATCAGTAAAAAGTCATTATTTTCCTTGGTTTTCGTGTTAGTTTTCTGCAGCCTTAGTTCTCTGAATCAGTTCACTGTGGGGTCAGAGCAGCAATACCACTGACACACTGGAGAGGGAAGGAAAAGCTCTGGAGAGGAAAACAAGCCCTCCCTTTTTGGTCACTGCCCACAGTTAATGAGTCCAGCTGTAACATAAAACTGCATCCTCTGAATACCCACTCTGATGGGAGGAGAAGTGGCCAGGAAAAACACTAACTCCTAACAACTGTTCTGAAACACTGAGGCAACTGCCAAACTTCTGAAAACCACCTTCCAGAGCTTTTGAAATTTTATCTTCAAGAGGAAAAAAAAATAATCTCAAACCTTCTGCACTTTGGAAATTCTATATTTCACCTTGGTTTAGTCTGATGGGAAAGTTTCCTGTGAATTTCTTTTTTGTCTATTCTTGACATGAACTCTTGCCAAGGTGTTAAAAACTAGTCAAATTGCCTTATTCTGTGATAAAAACTGCAACTTCTCACTTTGTGAGACTGACACTCCAGATTTTATCCATAAATCTTTTAGATTGCATGGACTGGAACAAGAGAAACAAAGAGGACATGCTAGTCTGAACTTGAAAATCAATCAAAAGCAGAATTTGAATGATGGTGCCATGAACTGTGTTTAGTTTTCTTGGAAATATTCTCCAACTGTGCTTAACAAATGTCTTGTGTCACTCTTGAACACCAGTGGGTTTCCAGACCTCCTTGAGGAATTAATTCAGTATTCTGAGAGCAGGTTGGACCTGTGAACCTTTCACACACAGCTGGATCAAAAGATTAATGCTTATTAATAATTCTTGTTATTAATCACAGTACACTGTATGCTGTAAAAAATATCTAAATATATGAATATTTCATGTTAAAAACCAGAAGGTGAAGGTATAAATCTGCTCAGGTTTGAAATTCCTGAAGAACAGCGTTGTCATAACCTAACTGGAATCCCTCTCCAGATGATGGGCACAAATTCCTAATTTCAGCATCTTATTTACTAAATTATTTTGAACTTTTATAACTATCTGGGTTTATTCCAAGGATCAAGTAGCAAGTAATTGGAACTGGTTTGTTCTTGTTCACTGTTTGGCTATCGAGTTACATCCAACTGTTACACAGATTCTCTGAAAATAAATCTAAAGAATACAAAGAGTTGATAAAGTGACTTTCATTGTTGGGTTTCAAAGCTGTCAACAGCACATGGAACTCTGGTCCCCACTGATGCTCACTGTCAGCATTCAGTGCAAAATTCCAGTTCTAATTCACAGAAAGGCATTTGTGTGTTTACAGTAACTTCTCAAGGAAAGTTCTCCTTCCTGAGGCAGCAAATCAAAGCCTAAGAGTAGTGTGACAAAAGCAGACATGCAGATGGTGAAACAACCTTATCACAGCAGATATCACCGTGCCATGCAGGACACACAGGGGAAACCAGGCAGCCCAGAAAAGCAGCAGATTTAATCACAGGCCCAGACTGCTCTCCAAAGCAAAGAGCTAATTCCCCAAAATACACCACACATTTCATTCTACTCATGCTACAGCATTTTTCCAAGTTCTATGCACACAAATCAAGGATTAGGCACAATTTCCTCTGTTGAGATAAATGAAGCTTTCTCGTATCCAGGGGCATACATTGACACGTTAGAAGGTGGAAAAGAAAAGAAAAGAAATCCCATGGGGATGGCTCCAGTGATTCTTTAAGCTGTAGGCAGACTGAAGGGCATCATTCCTCTCCTTGAAGCAATGATGTGTTAAGATACCTGTGCATTAATTAAGATACCTGTGCATTAATTCAGCAATAAATGTATCAGGACCTTGTT
Source organism: Pycnonotus jocosus (assembly GCA_013400435.1). NCBI lineage: Eukaryota > Metazoa > Chordata > Aves > Passeriformes > Pycnonotidae > Pycnonotus > Pycnonotus jocosus. Next base: position 3,522 of record VWYP01028696.1, on the reverse strand, counting down.
AATGAAGTGTACCAGGTTTACATCCAGAACTGTCTCTGTGAGAGAGAAGATGTACAGAGGGTAGGGAAGAGAAAAAAAGACTCCTCCTAATTCAAGAAAGTATAGGGCAAATAAGATTTTTCAAAAGAAAATAACTNTGTGAGAGAGAAGATGTACAGAGAAAAAAAAGACTCTTCCTCCTCCAAAAAAGTACAGGGCAAATAAGATTTTTCAAAAGAAAATAACTACAACGAGCTTTATTAAGCTTTTAGGAACCCAAACAGCCAGTGTGGTATGGATTCCATACAGTTAGTTTATATTGTACTGAACTGCTGCACCCTTTCCTAGGGCACAAATAAATGCCTGTGTCACCTCATCACTGCAAGCTTTGGGAGCAGCTGAAAATCCTTCCCTAAAGAAGCTGGAATCCAGCACAGCAAAAAACAGATGATTGAAATAAACCATGCCTTGCCCCTCTGTGCAGAAAATCTGGTGTATACACAGTAATTCTGGTGCAGGCCTGACTGAAAATCACTGGTATTTAGCCTTCACAATCCCAAACTCTACTAAGCAACAAAATTAATCAGAAAAAGAGAGTCCTGAGAACTGCTAATGCCAGTGAAAGCAGAGAGCATTCAGCACCTCCATGAAGGTATTCCTGCTGCTGGAAAATTTATGACCTACAGTTCCTCTGGATTTGAAGGCTGAATGAAGGCTGGAATGTCTCAGAGTCTGGAGGAAACCCAGAGCAGAGGCAGTGAGAGGAGCTGGGAGATGATGCTTTCTCTTAATGCAAAGGGCACAGCAACAGGAGGAAAGCTGGGGGGGAAAAGCTGAATTTGGCTGATCTGCTGTCACAACCTCCCTGGATCCTCACAGTTTATTGCACTTTTCACCAGACCAGTCACTTTCAGAAAAATCCAACAATCCTCTTTACAGCTATGCAACCATTATTTATATCCAATTTTTTACAAATAGCATTCCCTACGTTAAATAAAATTTTCACACCAAGTCTCTACAGTGAAACCACCACGTGGAATAAAAAACAGGGCATCACCTTCTCCTGACATCTCTGGCTACAGCAGAGCCCCACAACGAATGAATTGCTGGGTAAAGACTGCACATAGCAGGCTATTCTTTACCTATGTAATTAAATTTTCTTAAAATTTGCTGCTGCAAGCAAAACTGTTTACAAACTTGCTACAAGTAAATCTATTAACTTTGGGTGTTCTAGTCCAATTCCTATGGATTGAATTGGCTGTGGCTTTGCTTTTTGTGAGGCAGCTCCTGCCAGCCCCATTGTGTGGGATAATTGAGAGCCCACCACCCTACTGAATATCTCTGTTTTGTAGCTGAATGCCCAAGAGCAAGCACCATTCTTCAAGACATTTTTAGAGTTTTTCCCTACTAATGACGATGAATTAACCCACTGCTGAAGCCCAAACAATAGCTGCATGCAAAGGGCACAGCTTGTATGATTTTAACATGTCTTACAGCTTTTTATTTTTTTTTTTATAGCTACTAAGAGTGGTCTTTGCAAAAAGTTTCTCTAATTCTTGGAGATTTTCCAGTATTTAAAGAGTCAAGTATTTACAATGGAAGAATGACTCCAGCCAGTAAAATAAAGCATTCTGCACCAAGAGGTTGTCTCTTCTTGGCTTGCTGTTTGTGCTGAGGTTTTACTACAAAAGAAAGAAAACAATTTGCTTAAAGTCACATTGGCAGGCCCTGAATTGTGATCAGAACAAACAAGAAATTTGCTAAGAAACAACACTGAGCAATGCTGATGTAAAATAAGTCCAAAAATGAGTTTTCCATGTGACTTGTGGACATTTAGAATTTTCACAAGATGAAAACTGAATTGGTATTTCATATTTGTGACTTATTAGATAGCATTTAACAGATGAAAATAAATGACAACAGAAGTATCTCCATATATGGTGTGTAGCTAAAAAATAAAACTATTCTGCTCCTAAAGAGCATGATGCTATGTCCACAATTAACAAACTCCCTAAAATGTGCCGGCAGAGAGGAAAACAAAGTCCCATAAAATACAGCACATGAAACTTCTTTATTTATCAGCTCCCAGAATTAATGTTCAGCTGAAATGTGAGCAAACCTCAGCTTCAGCAAATTTTAAAACACAGGTATTTGGAGAGAGAAACACGAAATATTTCTGAGTGTTTAGGATTTTCAGAGAGGGTAACATATCCTTCATCCTAATGCTCACTGATTCTCTTTTTCAAATAAAAGCTCGTGCCATAAAAGTTTAATGCAACTTGGAAATGGGGGACACATGACCCTCAGCTAAATGCAAGAAACACAAGCACTTTATAAACAAGCATCAAACTGTAGGGAAGGAGATCACTTTTGAATTTGAGAAGTTCAGCTGTGTGTTAATGTACATGCAAAAGACCCACAGGAGAAATATTAAATATTCATGCAAACTCGCTGTATTTATTCCAATATAAATTATAATTCTTACATGTTTTTTTCTCCCCCATAGACTCTTACCCTTTAGAGAAGGCAAAAAGAGAAAACTCAGATCAGATCTTAAACTCCAGATTCTGATTATCTGATTAACAGCTGCGACAGTAGAATGTTTTCTTTAGGAAATCAAAGCAAACTTTACCCTAAATCTCTCCCTCATGTCTTCCATCATATCACAAGTCTTTGGGGAGTATCAAAGCACCAAATGCATTCCAGTGCCTTGAGAGTGTTTGATTTGAGTTCTGTAACCCTTCAAAACCGTGAATGGGAGAACAAGGAGAAGACAGAAAATAAAAATGCGTTTTAGAAAAAGAAATGTCACTGCTAGTGCAGAAACTGTAACAGCAGATTTTACAGGGGGAAAATTTAAGATCTCAGGGTCTTGGCCTTCTGTACACTGTCTCTAATCTTCTACCCCACAAACACTGTCTCACAATAAAATAGATACATACTGAGAGAAAAAAAAACCCATCACCTCAGCAACAGTTTTTACACAGACCCACATTTTTGATAATGAAAGGGACCCAGGACATGTCAGAACCCAGTGGTCTCTTACAAGAGTTTGTTTTTCAACAGTGCAGATGACACAGCTGGAAAGACCTCAACCAACCCTGAGCATTTGCAGAGATAGAAATGAAATACCCATCAATCTGCAAGAGTCTGAGACAAACCAGAGCTGAGAGCACCACAGAGCTTTCCCCTCCTCTCTGCAGTCTTCTGTTTTAGCCTCCCCAATAATTTGTTGATGGCTTTATATGTGGGGTTTGATTTTGTAGGTTCTTCCCCTGCTTCCCAGGCAGAAACATGACCAATATTTCATAATAATTACATTGTATTTCATAATAATTATATTATAATTCATAATTTCATAAACTCCAGGCTCCCACAGCACGAGCAGCTCAAAGTCACACTGTACCTCTGAGTCTGGGCCCTGGGTGTGCATCACTCCTGACATCCAGGAGTAAATTCTGCCTGAATTTGGCTTTTCCCATCCCTGCTTTGGAGCAGTTACTGCTCAGACAGTCATTCAATCTACTCAGCACGTTAAAATAT
>VWYP01028693.1:0-17577 GCA_013400435.1 Pycnonotus jocosus | reverse complement strand
CCCCTGAAAATAAAAAAAAAATGGTTTAGAATAAGTGCATTAAAAATTTTGGCAATGTCACACTTGATCTCTTGAGACTGAGGAGGGGGTCTAAAAAGAATAACCACTGGAAGAGATGCAGTTGTGTTCATATCAGTTTACATCAATTTCTATCTGATTTCTAGGACAAATTACAGCCTGCAGCTGATGTACACAGGGCTCCTAACTAGCTTCTTTAATTGGTTGCTTTACATGGAGTCAGATAATATTGTTAAGCAACAGAATGTTATAATGAACTGAGGACTGCACTTGAAAAATTAACTATGCTATTTTTCAGGCTGGTAAAACACAGATTGCTTTCAGTTATTTTTCTTGGCAGGACTATTGTTTCTGCCCATAGCCTGTCAAGCTAGCATAGTACCCAGATGGTTCTAAGGCTCTAGGGCACCTGTATAACTCACATCAGGCTTTAACAGAAAAGTAGTAATATTTATATATTTACATTTCAGTTCCCCCTCTATTCAAAGCAAAACACAGCTGTTATATTTTCATCCTGGCCATTACCTTGTGATGTCCTATCCAGCCAATAGATCACTCATTGTCAATTTGTAATAATGTTCCTGTATTTCTCTTCTTTCTATCCCTTGTGTAAAGCCACATTTGAATTAATACATCTCCTGTAGCTAAAAGAAGAAAGCAACATACCAGGGGATTGGTCTGTTTTGTATAACTTAATAGCATAATATTTTTTAAGATATTTTTTATGCCACTCAGGCTTACTGATGAGGTGTTTTCTTATCTTCAAACCTGCTTTCTGCCTCCCTTCCCATTTTCCATGTGCGTCATCTGCACCATCTGGGATGACCTTTCTGCAATGACTGAAAGTACAGCACTAAAATGTCTAAATTCCCTGATTTAAAATTGACAATGTTACATTCCTTTCCAGAGCTGTGAAATGTTTTTCTTTTAATCATTTTGTGAATGGTACACACTTTGCATTAGTTGATAAGCTCAGTGTATACATAAGGAAAATGTAGATATTTTATATTTTGATGGATAGAAACTTATAAAGAAGATTTTTCAATAACTCCTCATTTAGAAAATGACTTTTCAGTAAGTTAACACACTATTGATTGTGAAATAATGTTCCCAGAGTTCTGTTTCATCTATTCTTATCATTAAGTAAGTATGACAGAGTATATATGCAATTGCAATAATTTTTAGGAATCTAAATTGTAATATATTTAGGGCAACATAGAAATAATTACCTAATTTTGAGTGAATTTTACTTAAATAGACCAGTTCTCAGTGTTCAGTTTATTTTTGAAGGGTTTTTTGCATAGAAAATATAACAAAAATATGTTACTCTTAGGACTTCCTGTTTACTGCCTTATATTACTTTGATAATTGATGTTCTTTGCTGAGATTAGATCCGTCTGCTTAAGAATATTTTGTGGTAGGTAGAACATCCAGAAATTGGATGGAGTATTTATATTTATAACCATATTTCTTTAAATATATTAGAATATGTGCATTTATCACTTCTTGTCCATATCTGTTCTATCAAATAGAACAAAAACTTGCACAAGTCTGAGAACTGTACTGTGCGTTTATCTGCCAGATACTAATCAATAAAGTTCCTGAGGCAGTTTTACGTAGGACTTTTTAAAAACACTTTGCTAGAATGACAGGGCCTTTTCTAGTCAGCATTTCAGATATACTTTCCTTTACTCCCATTCATGTGTTCCAATACCACAAAAGAGAAAAAAGGAAGACAACAGACATTAATCCAGAAAGCAGAGAATTAAAATAGAATTTAATATAAATTTAAGGTTATTGAACATCAATCTATTTTATTTGGCTTGTCATATATGTGGAGCACAGTGATTCACTGCATAAGACTGATTTTCTATGGACTCCATGAAGATCTTTTCAAGCCTTCCCTAAGTGTCTGGCCTAGGAAAGCCTATCACTGTTAGTGAATGACAATGTAGAAGAAAATAGAAGATTCATTTGTAACTTTAGAGCAACCTTTGAACCCCTCTGTTGTAGGAGTCAGTGATAGAACCCCTCTCCTATGAGGAGAGGCTAAAAGAATTGGGATTGCTCAGCCTGGAAAAGAGATGTCTTAGGCATGACCTAATTGCTACCTCCCAGTACTTGAAGGGAGCCTACAAGAAAGATGAAGAAATACTATTTACAAAGACATGTCGTGACAGCATGAGGAGAGTAATCTAAACCTACTGAGAGTAGGTTTAGATTAGATATTAGGAATAAATTCTTTACTGTGGGGGTGGTGAGGTACTGGAACAGGCTGCCCAGAGAAATTGTGGATGCCCCATCCCTGGAAGTGTTCAAGGCCAGGCTGGATGCTGGATGGAACACTGAACAATGTGGTTTAAAAAAATGTATCCTTGTTCACAGCAAGGGAATTGCAGCTAGATGATCTTTAAGGTCCATTTCAACCCTAACAGTTCTATGGTTCTAAATAAATCATAATTATAAAATTGAAAGCAGTCCTAATCTTTAGGGAACTGTTGTGGCCACACACATGCACACGCACACACACATGCAATCCAAAAGTGCAAAAATAATTAGTGTGGCAGGCTCAAGACCTGATATAAAGTTGAAAAGATAAATTTCATCAAGCAGTATAGTTAATACCAGATAGGTTGCAATGTCTAAAAATATTAGCCATTGTAATCTAATTTTTCAGTCATCATGCTAAAAATAAAATTTTTAACAGCAGAAGCCTTGCAGGATGAACTTGTCATACAAGGCAATTTTTATTTTTTTGCCTTCTTTTTTTTTTTTACTCTAAAGAAGAAAAATATTCTTGGAAAAATTTTGTGTATAAACCAATACAGTTAAAATCATTATTATATACACACATATTTTAGAATGTCTGTATATATAAGTACACATACAAAATTATTTGAAGTTTAAGTTAGCTTACTGAAATCAGTCCCAACTTTATGATCAACTTTGTTTCCATTGTAGCTGCACAGGATATGACAGCTTGCATACTTTTTGTTTCCTTGATACTTAACTGTTATTAAGATCTAAAAGTTATCTATTTTTTTTTTTCTTTCTCTTGAATTGATCAATTTGCGAAATGAGAAATACTTTAGAAACATCTCAGCTGCCTCTTAGCATGGAAATTCTGGAAAGAGACATTATCTTTCATAAATAGAAATAAATTCTAATTTTATTAGATGGATATACGTGGAAAAAATAGACCAGCTGCCAACACAAAAGTTCCTCTCCAGTTTTGAAGCAAAAGCAATGATTCAATCTCATTACAGATTAGAAATGTTTCAAGTTTAATTTACGCTGTAAATGCAACCATTTAAGCAAAAAGTGTATTGGGTTTAGAACATAAAAAAAAAGTTAAAAAAAGAGTAATATTAAATTTTTAATTATTCTCAGGGTTTGTGGCACAATTATAAAGTGGAATAACAAGATATTAGAAGGAAAACAGGTAGAAGAGACTTCAGCAATGTCTGTATTAATGACACAACTCCCTTTGAAATTCTCTGATGGTAACATTGCTTTTGGGCACCACGGCCTTTAGTTTTCTCAGGGTGCTTGTTCTTGCTCTTCCAAAGCATCTTCCACTATTCCAGCAGAAACTGTTTGTGCAGGCATGTACCATACTAGATCAGGAAACTGTGGTTGTTTTCGATGGTTTGGGGGTTTTTTGGTTTTTATTTTTGGGATTTTGGGGGATTTTCTTGGGCAAGGTTTTTGGGTGTTTTTTTTTTATTTTTTATTAGTTTGTTTGATTTTTTTTCTTGTTTGTTTTTGTTTGGGGGGGGGTTGGGGGGGGGAATTTGTTGGTTGTTTTGGGATTTTTTTTTTCCATTTGACTGGTTCAGTTCCCCATTCCAGTTGAGGTAATGAAACAGATTGGCCAGCTGATGTATGGGCAATATCTCATAGTCAGCTAAGAGGAACAAAGGCAAAACTAAGATGAAACCCAAAGGCAGAAATGTTATCTGGAGACCCCAGCCTTAACAAAGACATTCTTAATAACACATGGCCATTTTCCCCTCAGTGTACCTCTTTTTATTTAGCGTGTAGTTGTAGCTTTGTTCCAGGTTTTTCATCTCTACTAGGGATTAAAATTTTAGATCAGTAGAAATAAGATAATTTAATACAAATTATAAGAGATACATACTACATGAGTATGTAGATAAATAGAGAAGCCTACTTTACCTTTGCCAAGGAGAAAATGGCTCAGAAACTGATGAATTTTTCAAATTTTAATTTTGTCTCCAGTCTCACATAGAGAGAAAACCTTTTATCCAAAGAAGAAAATGTTTCTTTTTTTCACTTCTGTAGAACAAGGTTTTGCTAAATTTCCTCAGTCACTTATGTGGCAGAAAAGTGCAATATTTATAGATTAGGAGGCAATAATCTATTTATGGTAGTAAAAGATGTCTTTTAACAAAATAAGATCCTGAAGGATCTTTACCCAGCTGTATAATTGAAATACAACTATTGCATTATTTTAAAAGGTACAAAGTTATTTAGTTTAGAGTCCTATTTCTTAAAACATATTGTGCTCCACTGACAGTACGATAAAGCCTATTATTCTCTAGCTTTTTAAACACAGAAAAGGCCTTGAAATTGCATACAAGTGTCTACCTTGAACTTCAAAACTATTTATTTAACTAGTTAATACAACTCACTACATCACTGAGAATACATTATCAGGGAAAATTTTTATTAGCTTTAGACTAAGGACTGTCATAAACCTGATTTTTCTTCTTAGCTAGAATGTGACAAAACAACTCTGGCTCCTAATTTTTTTTTTCTTGTGAATAGAACACTTTAGGAAAAATAACATAAATCACAGAAAACAAATTCTATGTCATTTAAGCAGCTAAATCCTACAACAATCCACCGCAATAGAGAAAGTCTTCAAAAACAGAACTAATAAAGAAAACAAGATGGAACAGGTAGTGCTTATGCTTACATGTCATTCATCAACTTCTAATAAAGAAGATTCTGACAAGTGAACAGAGTATAAAAGGAAAATTTTTCCTTGTGTTCTTTGTCCTCTGTTTTTGGCTTTCTCTCATAGCTCTTTTTCCACCTAACACGCAGCCAAGCGAATTCAATTCCCTAAAGAGTGAACTGATAGACCCTGAAGCAAGGTCTGATAATATTATGCCTCACAGAAGAAAAGAGACATAATTCTAGACTAAATATAGATATGCTGATTCCCTCATCAAAGATACTTTTACGCTGAAATAATTTGACTTATTAGTTAAAATAGTAGTCTTCATCAGAATATTCTCCTGCTGAGTAAAATTTTCTCCTTTCGCTTCTTTCAGTTCTTGGAGTTCCAAGTTGTAGAATGTCAGCTTTTCATCTTGTGAAGCTAGAATTGTTCCTTTCTTGCTTTTGTTCATCTAAAACCCCTCAGAAAAACACATGTATGTGTCAATGTCCCGGTGCTCCCACAAGCCCAGAGCAAGGGGAAGGATTGCAGGTCATCAGGAGAGCACCTGAAGAGCAGAATAAAGGAATTCCATCTTCTCGGTCAAAAAATCATCTTCCTCGGGGGCCCAAATTGAACGTGTCTATACCCACGCTCATAGCACTGGAGTAAGCAAGAGACAATTGAGACACGCACAAGCCTTGCAGGGCTATGATCCTATTGGCATCATAGAAACGTGGTAGGATGACTCCTATGACTGGAGTGTTGGAATGGAAGCACATCAGCTCTTGAGGAAGGACAAGGCAAGGGACAGAAGGAGCAATGTCAATGACCAGCTGGAGCATGTGGAGCTTTGTCTGTGGATAGATGAGGAGCCAACTGAGCATATATGGGCCAGGGTAAAAGAGAGCACAGGGTCAGGTGGGGGCTACAGGCTGCCTGACCAGCAAGACACAGTGAATGAGGCCATCTTGACATAGAGAGGAGTAGTCTGATGTTCACCTGCCCTTGTCCTGGTGGGAAACTTCAACCACCCTAAAAATTGTTGGAGTGGCCCAATAGACTAAGTTTTGTGTAAGCTCAAATTTCACCATATGTGCAGTTCTTAATATTTCAGATGTAGATAAGAAGATAGTGAACAAAAACAAAGCTGATTACTTGGAAGTGTACTTTATACATGAAAGCATGATCCAATTTTATTTTAACTAATTTCAGAATTATTCTTGTGTTTCAAGTGATGAATGCTATTTGAAACATAATTCTATTTAAAATTAAAATATTGATGATATTCTAATATATCAGCATCAGTCAATTATTCCTTCATATTACCTCAAGATTAATGCATAACATAATTTATTATTAATGTCTGAATAATTAAAGAGAGCCAGAAATTGAGTAATACTATTCATTTTGTAACAGGAAAACTATGTTGCAATTATTGAACATGAACAATGTCATTGATTCTATATGAAACAGAATGTTTTATACCTGAAAAAGAAACAGTTTAATTAATTAGCAAGTCACTCAGATAATGACTCTTCTCAACATACATGATATGATTTATTAAAGACCAGAACCAGATTCTGAACCAGAATTTGCTGCAGCCAGAGGACTAAATACAGCTGTTATAAGAAAGACCTCTATTTTACCCCAAAGATAAAGTTTCTTTTCTGATACTATAAACAATAGCTGTAGTATGTGCAGCTGCCTCATTACTTTAGTTTATTTCTTGCTAAAAGAAAGTGATTGCTGTAACCATTCTTATAATATTAAACCTCAAGATATTTTAAACAGGTTCTGCTTTAGTTGTAATGCTTCTTCCCTTGGCACAGCTGCTGCATTTGTATGCTTTTAGAGATAATTTTCAGGTTAAAGTGTTGCTTCTTTAAAGAATAGTATTGTAGTTTCCTGTTGCACCCCCAAAGTACCTTCAGTTTACCACAGACTCACTTTGTTTATTTTGTTATCACAATTAATTTCATTTAGAGTTGTTTTTTTGTTTAAGATTTTGGAGGTCACACATCACCACAAGAATTTCTGGAAGTAGTGTTCAACAAACTATTTCTAATGCCATCTGTCTTGGAATTCAATGCAGTATTTTAATGATGCTCCTGCGTGGCCAGTCATTAGATCATTAAAAAAAGAAATATGCAAGACAGAGAAAAGGAGTAGTTAGAGTTTGTGACAAATTAAACATACCTTTGTGACTGCTGTTCTTGATTTAAAATTGTTTACATTCATGGCAAAAGTAATTTCCTGGGATACTTCAGTGTTCTCCAGAATGTTGCTCACATCATGGAAGGCATAAAGAATTCATCTTGCCTAAACTTAGTCATTGAGAGGTAAGGACATAATCTAAGCCATTTGTCTAAGTTACCTTGTACTAAATGGAAAAGATAAGCATGATTTGTTCTTTCAAGGCAACTCATTCCATCTGAAATATGTGGGATGGATTTTCATCTCCAAATGGCTTTTTATTTCAATCAAATATAATGGGTATATAAACACACTATGTGGGTGGAATGAATGCCATTCACTTTAAGCCTCACAAACATCCCAGATGATTTTTCCAGTCCCAAGTTAGTGCATTTGTACCACAACTAGCTTTCAGTTAGCTATTTTCTAATCACTTCTCAGTCATTTTTACTTTGGTTTTTTTGTTGTTGTTGTTGGGGGTTTTTTTTGTTGGTTTTTTTTTTTTTTTTTTGTCAGGTCTTTTAGAGCTTTAAGTTGCTTAGGCCACACAGCAAATGGTAAACATAAAGAAGTCTTTACTGTCAGAGTTGTTGCCAGTGTGGAAATAACTTGTTGGGATCACTGTCAACTGACAACTTTTTTTGCTTACAGAGTGGATTATTTTTAAAAGATAGTATTTCCCTAAAGAAAAAAAAAAAAAAAGAATTGGGATATTTATCCATTGTCTTTTCATATTCAGGAGATGAACCAAGTAGGTCAAAAGACAAAGTTGCATCTTAAATGAATTCAAATTTGATTTTTTTTTTTTTTTTGGTTTATGGGGGTTTTAATATTTTAAAGCATGTTTTCTGAAACCTATGTTTCTATTTGATTAGAAGTGAAGTGGTTTAACTGCAACTGCCAATCTGAGAAATGGTGAACTATCAGTTAAAAGAAAGAGGTACTTGAGACATATAAAAGGACAGGAAATCAGTAAAAGAGACTTGAGAGACAGAATTGGCACTTGTGTAGAAACAATACATATGACACCTGAGAACACTGCCAGACCAAGAGCAAAAGCAGGGAACAGAATATTTATTGCCGAGGCCAGTATTCACAGAGCTGTGGAATGCTTTGGATTGGAAGTGACCTTATAGATGCTGCATGCTCCACTAGATCTGTTTGCTGCTATGCAGACAGGCTGAGAGAGAGGGGGCTGTTTATCCTGGAGAAGAAAGGGCTTCAGGGAGACCTTATAAAAGCTTCCAGTATGTAGAAAGTGTCTAAAAGAGAGCTGAAGAGGGGCTTTTCACAAGGGCATGTAGTGACAGGACAAGCAGTGATGGCTTTAAATTGAAAGAGGGTAGGTTTAATTCAGATATTAGAAAGAAATTCTTTACTGCTAGGGTGGTGAGATACACCTCAAAACAGGTTGCCTCGAAAAATTGTGGATGCCTAATTCCTGTGTGAAGGCTAGGATGGACAGGGAAAAAGAAATTGCTATAATGTGATATTCAATAAAAACTTTTACATTCTCTCGTAAGGAATAAACAGTAATCTTGTAAGGTATAGTAGAAGTCTGATGAAATGACTTTGGCCTACACCACTAACAATGTGAAGTAATAAATAAGTAATAGTGACAAATTAGAAAAAAATAATGTGTTAGGAAGATGGGATGAGTGTTATGATCACAAGATATGACAAAAACAGCAGATGCATGTGGGATGATGTAAAATATCTGAGATTACTGATATGGCATATAAGGATGCCACATTGAAGATTTTCACACTCAGACAGAATCATAGGCTGAATCAAAGTAAGAGAATGCAATTCAAAGAAATTGTAGTAGTAATCTAGTAGGAATTTCAGAAAGTGAAGTGTGGTGGTGCATTTTTTAGTTTTTTAATGTTTATTAGTTATTGTTAAGTTTTGTAAAATGGATTGTTCTGTGTACCCCTTTTAAACTCACCTTTGGTCTTTTCCCAAAGCTACCACCCCCTGGGACCCTGTCATTCACCCCAAGGCTTCTCCCTTTCTTCTAGAAAGTTCCGAGAGGCTGGTCAAGCCACTGGCTGAGTACCAGCCCGCCTCCCTACCCCCTGTCTCTACTGGTGATATCTGTTGTCTGTCCCATCCTGAACCATCCCCTCTATTCTGCTATTGGACTTCAGTGTTTCCCACCCCTGGGCAACACCTCCCTTTAAAACACAGGGGCAGGGGATGGGCATGGGGCTCTCCTGAGGGATTTTCCACTGAACCAGGCCCATGATCTTGCTGTTTCCCAACTATGGACAATAAAAGCTGATATATAAAACTCTCAGTGGAGCCACTCTTTCTGCACCTCACCACAGCCGTCTCTGACGTTGTCTTTGGGCAAAAAGAACCCACAGGTACCCCGAAGTAGAGCAGCTACAGACGGGACCTTCTGATTTGTCACAGTGCCAGGGTCAGCCAAGGCAATTTGGAACAAAGGTACGGAGACAGTGAAGGAGTAAGAAAAGGGCTTTTTATTCAAAAAGCACGATTGCCATCTTACAGTCTGATAGAAAACAGCCATTTTTTAAATAATGAATTCAAGTGTGTATTTCTGGATGTTTTGTATCTGTCTCCATGAATCAGTGGTTCATTTGCTACCATAGATGAATTTTCTTTTTTCAGTCTACATGTTGGTGTAATCCATGTATTTGAATGTTTTGAATGAAGACTGCAATCTGCTGTATAACCTGAATGAGAATAAAGTTCAAGTATATTTTTCACTATTGTCTATGCAGTGAAATAGGCAATTTCATCATCAGTTCCAGTCCTCACAAACTCATAATTACAAATATCTTAACAGTAGACTCACATTTTCATTCATTCTTCAAAAACTTCAGATGATACTGAAAGAGGGGAACAGGTTTTGAGAGGAGAGATTGCCATATGGAAAGCAAGTACAAGAAAAGAGCAAACATAGAATAAAACATATGGAAAAATGTCTGTATGGAATAAATCAAGTTAGTCTTATGGAAGTTATATTTGGCCTTTCCTGACTTTTATTTATGTCTCTGAATAGCAATTACCTACATCTTATCTTTTACCAACTTTGAGAAAAGAGGGAAAAAAAAGTATTAAAATGAAATTTCAGGAAAATAAACAAAATGTACCTGTATGGAGAAATTTCAATTTCTTTATGAGATAACCTTCAGATAGAACTACAGGAGAACTCTGAATCAGGGTATGAATATGCTGCCCTTTACAATGAATTAACTTCTTGAGAACTGTTTAAAATGTATTACCAGATACAGATTTTTTTCCCCCCACTGGTAGAAAGGTAATTTGCATTATGTCTTATTGTTTCAAATAATGAAAAAAAGAAAATAAAAGGACAACATTTCATAAAATGGGTGCTAGATTACACGGTCTAGGTTTTTTTTGTAAACCAAAATTCTAGTATCTGCTTTCACATCCATGAGTTGTTGCTAAGATAAAGAGAAAACCAGGTAGTTTATTGAGAATGTTTCCAATGCAACACCTTGTATTTCTATTAGTTTATAAAATTACGTAACTGAATATATAAACCAATCTAGCATATTTTCTAGTAAGAATTTTGTAGGTAAGCAAGCAATGCATTGTATTTTAAATAGTGTGGGGTATGAATAATCCGGAAGATTACATAGATATTTCCACTTACTGTTGAGAAGATATTATTTAATGCTAATGCATGAAATGAAGAAGATATAAGAAAAATAAGCACCATTTACAGATCCGAAATTTTATGGCAAACAAAATTTTATGTGTCAATATGAACATGAAAAAAGATTTCATTTTCTTCTCTTTTCAATTTATCTTCAAATAAGGAATGATTGAAAATTGCAGGTAGTTAGGATGGAGTCATTATGATACTATTAATTAGTAAGCTATATTTCAAATATCTTTTCTGTGTGTGGATGAGCACAGGATGTTTCAAAATGTGCCAGAAAAGACTGCATGTCTGTCGAGAAAGATGTGTTAAAAATCACATCTAATTGTAGGTGTATAGATATGTCTTTGCTCAAATACGTGTTTAAGCTTGTATAATAGAGCAAATATGTCTCAGGTTCAGATGAGCTGATGAGCACTGAGCATGGCTGTTGAAAGAGAGAATGCTGTTCACCTTATTCTAAGGTAAAAATGTGTGTGTGATTTTTATCTAACATGGATTTACAGCTTCATTTGAGCTATCCAGAGTATCTGCCAGGGTTTCACTTGCATTCCAGAAATGAACAAGACTACCGCTTGGAGTGCTCTCATATTTGCCAGCCTTCTGGGGATTTCTTGGATCTCCTAAGACATTTCGGGCTGCACTAGATATCTATGCCTACCAAATTTAGTCAAATATCTAGTTGGATGCTGTCATATGCATTTAGAAATTTCCATTTAAATGGCTTGATATATGAGCTCATTTCCATCCCAATGGACCTGAGATGACATTATTAACTTGAAAATAGGTTGTAATAGGTTGAAACAGGTTCTTGGAACAGAAATAGAACTGACTGATTGCAGACCAAAATCTGACTCTGCCATATTTGAAAGAAATTCTCTAATCCTTACATTATTTCAGGTTGGCAAGAAATGAGAAATTTCCTGCTAGCCAAGGAAGTTTTTTCCCCTGATTATTTTCTGACTGTGGAGTTCTAGCATAACCACTGTAACATTGCAGATACTATTGTAGTGGCAATCTGTAGCACCTCTTTGGGTCAGGATGAACAAGCAAGTTGTTGAAATCCTGGCTGACAATCTTCTGCCTTAGTCACATTACATTCTAAATAGAACCCAAGTACTAAATGTAAAGAAAACACGTAGTTAAACCTACAGATATGAGTGTTTTTCAAGTAAATATCTTTTCTAAGAAATATTTGCAGAAATATGAGTTAAAAATAACAGCCGGAAAGGAACATCAGAAATGCTAATTAACTTGCAGTAAAATAGGTAGATATTTAAATATCAGTAAATATCAGTATTGATAGTTAAATATCAATATCTCTACACCTAGATTGGCTAAAATCACTTCTCAGATCTGAAGGTAAAGGAGAGCAAGGCACACAAAAAACATTTAAAATTGGTTTATAGCAAACATAATAATTGTTGCTATCCTTTTTAAGATATATGTCACAATAATGGATTAGAGGATTCTTCTAAGTGAATAAGGAAAACAAAAAGCCAGGAAACATTAAAACCAAATGAGTCACACATTGAAAATTTTGACTGTCACGAGGTCTCTAGTAACCCAATACAGCCTCAACAAAACATTTTTGAATGTTTAGATATCTCCAGGCTTCCTACTTTATGTGACTAAGTTGTATCTATAGCAACAGATGACTAGCTTTAGCTGTTATTTCAAGAAAGGCAGCAGAAAATCTTCCTTCCCTGATGGTTTTCTTAAGGTTGCTATGTTGGTAAAATACTCTAATTCCCATCCCCCCCACCTCCCTTTGGTTTGGAAAGCAACATTGACCTCACATTGTTTCCAAGCTCTTTTAAGCACTTGTTAGCAAAAATACCTGTGTGTGCGTGTGTTTTCAAATAAGCCTAACAATGTCAAAGCTAATCTTTGACATGAACCTCAGTACTGCTTTTGCTTCGCATGTTCTGAAATACCAAGATATGGACCACTTGATACTTAATTAAGTACAGCAGCAATTGTCTCACATAATTTTAGATTTCACCAACCTAGAAAACTGTATATATATTAAAATTTTTAGGCAAGCCAGGTTCATAACCTCTATCACTGGAAGAAACTTTATCTAAGATTTTTTCCTTATTGACTGTCTTTCAGTGTCACTTATACGTTCAAGAGCTCTGTTGTGTTTTGGTGTAGCTCAACTTTAGTTTCACAGTGGCACGAATTCCCTGATGCTACCATCTTAACTTTTTGTTTTCAAATGTTTAATGTCATGATTTACCTCTTGTATTGTTGATATCAAACTGGATGATAGAGGTCACTGATTTTCAGTTAATTACACATTAATAAATCCATAGACTGCTTTCATCCTTTTTAAACAGCTTGAGTTGAAGGGTTTTTATCTGCAACTATATCAGTATTAATTTACTAAGTATTATGCACATGAAAAACTGCCTGTGCTTCCCAGTCTACAAACTAGCATAGAACCAGCACACTCAAATATTTCTAAGGCAAATGAAGCTGCTATAAACTGTTCCTGTGCCTGAGGACACTAGCTAATTTACTGCTCAGTTTTTCTGTTATAGGTATCCAAAGCATTCATTTAATCTGAACACATAGTACCTGAATTAGGTCTGTGTCAAATCTTTTTTAATTGTATGTTTTCATGCTGTGAGAAAGCAATAACTCATTGCAAAGTAAATTGTCTCAAGGAATCTCTTTCTACAACACATGTAGGACAATGAGAGTTAATTTTCCTGTCTCTTCCCTCAACTAAGATATCAAAGACTGCTCTTGAGTAATGGTAGGGTTTTTCTGAGATGCTTTCGCACCTAACAGTATTTACTGTATTGGTTATGTCAATACTGTCAGTCTGAAATCTGAAATTCCCATTGCAGAATTTCCAAGTAGTTTAATTTGTGATATCTTGTGCAAGTTACTGGGATTTCTGGTAGTTTGATCATATCTAGAACACTCATTGAAAAATTTCTCAATTGATTTTTTTTTTTTTAGATCAGATACCATTGAAATGAGTTTTTCAATGTCCTCTAAAAAGTAACAAATGAGATTCATGAGACTGAGAAATGAGTCCTACAAAACTTTATAATAACAGAGGCTCCTTAGTTTTATTTTTAACTTGATTTCTTAATATTCAACCTATTTTCTGTCTGTAAATCTTGTTTAGGGTTAATTTTAAACTATTATAGTCCTAATATAGAGATATAGTTCTGGGGACTAGTGAAGTCACTGTAACTAGAAATCTAGGTCTTCCATGGCTGTAGACCTTAGTAGTTTGGATTCAGACTCCTAAGAGAATTAGACTGGTTTTCAAAGAGCTGGAACACACACTCTTCCCATAACCCAAAACAGGAACTGTAAATCCTAAACAATGCTTTTCAGAAGAAAATATCTCTATACATTACTATATCAATTTTTAGTTCCTACTGTTCAGCTCTGTCCTAATTCATGTTAGTATTGTTTCTTTCAGTTTTCCTTGTAGCAAAAAAAAAAAAAAAAAAAAAAAAAAAAGATAGAATAGAAACAGCTAATATAAATATTAAGTCATATCTTGATGTGCTTCATTTTGTTTTTTGTTAAGGTACATCAGGAATCTGTTGGTTTGGGACAGCTAGATATATAGAATTCAAATTATGGCAAGACACCAGAAACATAGCACTACAGGGGGGGTTTTTGTTCCAAATTCTGGCATTAGACTATTCTGTCTATTTGGAATATATCAGAGAATAGATAAAACGTTCCTCAGGGAATCGAATGGCTTCCTAGCCAGCCTTGAAGACCCCTCATTTGATATACAGAAAGAGCTTTAATGACAATGCAAGAAAAGTCTGGCTTATTTCACCAACTGAAATCTGTTGTAATGCCAGAAAGAAACACTTTGTTAAAGCATCAAAAAGATAAATAAAATAGGATGTGTTTTCTGCCAATACTTTCTCCTGTAGCAGCAGAAAGATGGACAGAAAATAGTTGAAATCTAAAATCAAGAATAACTGATAACAACAGTTGAAAGTGTTTTAATTGACTTTGGTAGTCCTCTTCCTTATTACTTAAGCCACTTAATTATTTTATCAAACTTGTACTTCAAAGGAGAGGAGGCTGCAGAATGCTTTATATGATCTCATAATTATGAATTCTTTGCTGCACCTCTCTTAAGCTCTATATTGATTTATATATGAGGGCAAGCAGCTCTTTGAGGCTGATCTATCAAACATGACAATATTTTAAAATAAAATTAACAGACACATCTCAACCACCCTCACCTCGTCATAAGGCAAACAACTGCCAAGAAAACAAGCCTCAAAAAACAGATTGAAAGCTGTGACTCAGGTTAGGTATAGGAATTTCTTTCGTTCTTTTTGATACTCTGTTACTTGTTATCTCTACAGGTTTTTTAGCTTCTACAGCAAACACAAATTTGATTTGTGTAACAGGACCATCTGTTGAGGTTACTTGTTTACTAGCTCCTAGTCATCAATTTTTGATGATGGCAGCAGAAAAATATTCAGTCTTTTTGGACAGATGTTTCCATCTTCTAGATACTAACCTTAGAGTCATAATGGGTTTGATCTCCTTTTTCCTTTTCTAAATGTTTTGATGGAAAGATTTTGTCTCTATTCTGCTGATGCTAACCTGCATCACCCAGATGTTATATTCTAATTTGATTTGGCCATTATCTCACAGATGATGTGAAGTAGTGTAAGTGCTTTCAGCAGCTCCTGTGGCACACAGAAGCCCAAACCTTGAGACAAGGGTAATCTTCACCTTCATTCTATGACCAAAATGCCAGTGAATAACATAACCTGTGGATGCACCTTGACATCAGCCAGCTACCACTCTGAATTTATATCCAAATTCAAATCCTACCTAAAAACAGAAAAATTCACATCAACTGTTTTTTGCTTTCCTGCTTCTTTCTTTATCAACTGATTCTCATTCCACTCCAGCAATTGCTGCTTCCAAGTATGCTCATAATACTATTATTTTATTTCTTTAATCAGTATTTATTGTTTTCAAAAATAACAAAGAGATAACTATAGGCTTGGTGATCAGCAAACTAGTTGTCAATTCACTCTGTTTTCAAATTGTTGATACAGAACAGAAGCCAGTCTATATATAATTGTCAGTTTTAGAAGTGAGTATTTCTCTAGTGACTTCCTTTCCTCTTGGGTGGAAAAAACAAATCAAACTAAGAGTAAAACCTCAGAATATAGTGTAAGATATAGACTTAACCTTTTACTCCATGATTTTTTAGCTATGGGTTTTCTGTATTATAGATTTGGAATATCTGTATTATAGAAGTCCAGGAATTTTGTAACTTAGTGCCAAATTGTTTTAATTTTATTCATTCTGATTAATGACTTTCTTGAGAAAACTTTCCAAATAATTTATATCCTTCTTAATATTCAGTATCTCACTGCCATATTAACAGTAAAGCTTCTCTTCCTAACAACACTCTGAAACACTTCCTGAATATATATTCCTCTTTGGACTAAAACTTGTAGAAAACCTTAGCAGAGTAATCAAACACAGTTACAAGAACCTTTCCATAAACTTTTCTCACCACTGGTCTCTTATGTATTGAAAAAAATGTTAGTTATGTGTTTTGTTACCTCCAGTAATAACTTTCAGGGTAATTAATTTTATTGTCAATATGTTTTGTATTTATTTTTCCTTTGGATGATAATGATGTTTCCCATGGTCAACCTGTGGTATCACACAGCTTTCAAAAATGTTACATAAGTAATAATAAAACCATAGTAACTGTCTGCAGGATAATACAAAAAAAAAAAAGGCCACATCACACTGAAATATTAAATAATAATAGAAAAAAATTACTATTCCATCATTAATCTGCTGTAACAGCTGATAGTTTCCTTATGTTCACAAAATTTAGCACAGAAGGTAGCAGCAGCAACATACTTATAACTACTTTGGTTACACTTCAAACAATAGCTCAATGCTTTTGTGGAATGAAGAGAGCTACAGGGATGAGAGAGGATAGAGAGAGTTCAACAGTGTAAATAACATGAAGAGTCACCACAATGTTTGTGGAAGGATGCTGGGGTCTAAAATCAAAGAATATGCAAAAGTTATATTCACATCCTAACAGAGGTTTCAACAATAAAGAAATCATAGGATAAAATATGTTTGCTACTCTCTGGCTGGAATGTGGTTGGTATGCTAAACTTATTACACCATTATTGCTCACAGCCACGATCTGCAGTCACAGCTCCTGCTAGGGGAGATGGAACAGAAGGTAGAGTGGAGACACCTCGAGCAGGCTCTGCTGAAATCCTTGCAGGGAGGGGAACTCGATGATGCTTTGCCACTGAGAAACCATGTACCACCTGGCAGCTACGGGAGGCAGGAGATGTCCTCCTCCAAAGCCAGCAGCTGTGGCAAAATCACTCTCCTCGGGTGATCTTGGTTCACTATAGCCTAATTGTAATACTAATGCACACCTGCATACCAAAGGTAAAATTCTGTCTCCAAGGTACAATCACTCCTCACTGGACATGTGCTCTCTATCTTTTTTTTTTTTTTAATGTATCTTTAAAAATGAAGTGAGAGAATTGATCTACATCAATCACTTATAAAATTATGCATTAATTGAATAACTTCAGCTTCATCTAAATAGAAATAATATAAAAATAAATCAAGAATGGGTGAAAAGTTAGGGGAGGCTCCATCGTAATTGCTTGGATCAGTCGATAGGCTGAACCTGTCCTCTCCCCCATAGTGACACCTGCTGGGTAAGAACCACACTCTATTCATGCCGAATAGTTTAACTGGGAATTAGAGCTTGTCTGTGTATTGC